>JAGXJF010005501.1:147500-543441 GCA_019208055.1 Stipa capillata | reverse complement strand
GATGGGATTCGTAGCATAGAAAACAAAAATTTTCCTACGAGATGCAAACGAAAACCTAGATCCAATCTAGAAAACCAAGATCCAATCTAGAAGAAGCTTGCAACGAGAGACAGATCATATCTACATACCCTCGACGAACACGTCAACGCAGCGGAGAATTGACCGTTGTCGATGAAGCTCGCAGCCTCCCGCAGCTAGGTTATACCTCCCAGCCGCGAGAGGGATTTTCTCGTGTTCCAATCCGATCAAGCACCGCAACGAGCGGCACCTCCGAGATGTGCACACGTACGGCTCGATGACGTCTCCTCCTTCTTGATCCAGCAAGGTGAGGTGGAGAGGTAGATGAGATCTCCAGCAGCACGACGGTGTGGTGGTGGATGTGGTGGAGAAATTCCTGCAGGGCTTCGCCTAAGCAGCTGCGGGAGAGGAGTAGATGGGAGAGAGGGAGGGGCTGGCAGCTCAGGTTCAAGGGGGGCTGCGCCCAGCCCTGTCCCCCCCTTTATATAGGCTCGGTACTGTTCACGTGAACAGTACGTGAACAGTACTTGCCTCCCAAGTTCCCCTTTTTCCTTTATCTTTAGATCTCCTATTTTAAGGGATATCGATCTTATCCATCTAGGAAGGGGGGTACTGTTCATGTGACACTATTCACGTGTGTACTGTTCATGTAGTACCCTTGGTCCATGTGGATCCCTCCGGGATAAGTGGGCCCTACTCTAGAACCCTCCGGAACCTTCTAGAACTTCTCCAGAACTCTGCCGGAAAAATCCCGAACCTTTCCGAAACCCTAAAAATACTTTCCCATATATGAAATTGTATCTCCGGACCATTCGGAGCTCCTCGTGACGTCCTGGATCCCATCCGAGACTCCGAACAAAATTTCGGTCTCACCATATTAATATCTCATTCTCTACCCTAGCATCAACGAACCTTAAGTGTGTGACCCTACGGGTTCGGGAATATGCGGACATGATCGAGACACCTCTCCGATCAATAATCAATAGCGGGACCATGGATGTCCATATTGATTCCCACATATTCAACGAATATCATTTATCGGTTGAACCACGATGTCGAATGTTCCATTCCTTTGTCTCACGATATTTTACTTGCCCGAGATTTGATCGTCGGTATCACCATACCTAGTTCAATCTCGTTTCCTGGTAAGTACTCTTTACTCGTTCCGTAATACAACATCCTCTGTGACTAACTCCTTAGTCCCTTGCTTGCAAGCGATATCGAATGTGCATTACCGAGTGGGCCCAGAGAATATCTCTCCGTCACGTGGATGGACAAATCCCACTCTTGATACATGCAACCCAACAAGTACTTTCCGAGATACCTGAAAGACACCTTTATGATCACCCTGTTACGGCGTGATGGTTGATGCCCTCAAAGCATTCTTCCGGTACTAGGGAGTGGCATTATCTCATGGTCGAAGGACTAGAACATTTAACATATGATAGCTGAAGCAAATAAAACTTAGTGACACGATCAAATTGCTACGCTCAACTTGGGTCTATCCATCACATCATTCTCCTAATGATATGACCTTGTTATTAATTAACAACTCATGTTCATGGTTAGGAAACCTTAACCATCAATTAATCAACAAGCTAGTGTTAGAGGATCACCAGGGACACGGTGTTGTTTATATAACCACACAAGTAATAATGTTTCCAATTAATACAATTATAGCATGGAGAATAAACTTTATCATGAACTTGAAATATGACAAATAACAACTTTATTTATTGCCTCTAGGGCATATTTCCAACAGTATTAGGGTTTGGACCCGTGGGAAGTTAGGAGTTAGTGCTAGGTGTTTAAAGTCCTAGAGATCCACCTACGCCGGGCGTGAGGTGTTGATGCGTCACAAAGGTGGGGAGTCCCATTTTTGGTCCGGGACGCAGAAGTGGGTTAACCACCTAGCGGGTCCAACTCTGGTATGGAAGCGGGCGAAGGTCTCGTTGTAACAACCCTGTTAATATACGCCGCGAAGTATTCCCAGGGTGACTTACATCTTGTGGGTAAAGCCGTACAACCTCTGCAGAGTGTTAAAAACTATTCGAATAGCCGCGTCCTCGGTCATGGACATGAACTGGCAAGGCCACACACTGGTTAGACTGAGTTTTGTTTACGAAAGCTGGGAAATGGGATTAAGGACGTGGGCATGATGTGTCCACAGAGGGCAATTTACGCTACGCGGTTGGTAGCAAGGAATTGCCGGAGAGGAAGGCTAGCCGTGCTATCCGGGATACCACGGGCTGAGCCAGGGCACTCGCTGAACTATCCGGGATAGTGTCAGTTGAGCGTTAGGTGAGAAGCTAGTCCTACTGCCCAGGGTAGTAGGGACTGAGCTGTCTCGATGGCTGAGATGATGAGGTAGCTGGGTCTACCTCTGGAGAAGCTTTTGTTGTTGTTCTAATTTACCAGAATTTACAAACTGCTTTTGAATCTACTATTCTCGTATTTAAAATGAGAACTTACATTTCCGCACAATCAGCAACTTAGGTTAGAGCTATTCCTTGGTTAACCCCTGCATGAATTATTGCCGTATAATCTCTCCTGTGGGAATAGCTTGCGAGTACATTCAATGTACTCACCTGGCTTGTTGATTTGGCCAGACGAAGGAGACGTCAGATCCGAAGAAGAAATCGTGATCGCGAACGCTAGGGCGTAACCCCAGTCAGTTGCCTGTCGGGTATGGCTTACTGATGGGTCGCAACTCCGCTGGATTTCCACTGCAAATTTATAGCCGTTGGGCTTAAGGTATCAGATTATCGACCTTATCGGTCTATTTAATTACTTCCGCATGTATGACAATGATATACAGGCTAACTCGTGTGTATCGGCTACTGATCCAGGGACCGGTATAGTAATCACGAGGGAGTTCCCGGTCTTAAAACCGGGGGCGCCACAGTGATCATCGAGGAGACCTCGATTGAGGTGGACCCCGAGGACGCATCTTTGCATAAGAACCTAAACAACGAGCAGAGGAAGGCCTACGAGGAAATCCTAGCCACGATTGACCGCCACAGAGGAGGTATATTCTTTGTCGATGGACCGGGAGGCACGGGAAAAATATTTCTTTACAGGGCGCTCTTGGCCATAATACGCGGACAAGGCAAGATTGCTGTGGCGACGGCCACTTCCGGTGTTGCTGCTTCCATAATGCCCGGAGGGAGGACCGCGCACTCGAGGTTCAAGATTCCACTAAGAATAGACGATGGAGCTATTTGTGGATTCACAAAACAAAGTGGGACAGCCAAGCTACTCCAAGCAGCATCACTAATAATCTGGGACGAAGCATCTATGACTAAGAGACAGGCAGTTGAAGCGCTAGACAAAAGCATGCGGGACATAATGGACAGACCAGATATTCCATTCGGTGGAAAAACGGTCGTATTTGGAGGAGATTTTAGGCAAGTGCTCCCTGTTGTCCGAAAGGGTACAAGAGCCCAGATAGTAGATGCGTCACTACGCAGGTCCGAGCTCTGGAATTGCATGCGTCAATTGAAGCTTGTGCGCAACATGAGGGCTCAAAACGACCCGTGGTTCGCAGAATACCTACTACGCATTGGAAACGGAACCGAGGAGACAAATGATAACGGCGAAATACTTCTACCTACAAGTATAGGTGTGCCAAATAAGACGGATGATAATGGCTTGGATAGACTCATCGACAATATCTACCAAACGGACAACGCTTCCCTAAAAGATCCAAAATACATCACGTCAAGAGCAATTTTATCCACAAGGAATGACTGCGTAGACAGAATCAACCTAAAAATGATTGATCGCTTCCAAGGGGAGGAGATGGTGTACCACAGCTTCGATTCTGTAGAAGACGACCCACATAACTACTATCCACCAGAATTCCTAAACACCCCTACCCCAAACGGACTGCCTCCACATATGCTAAAGCTCAAAATTAATTGTCCAATCATACTACTCAGGAACATCGACCCCGCTAATGGCCTCTGCAACGGCACAAGGTTGGTCGTATGTGGATTTCAGAAAAATGCAATTGATGCAGAGATTGTGGTAGAACAGCACTCTGGAATGCGAGTTTTCTTGCCTCGAATACCATTATGCCCCTCTGATGACGACATGTTCCCGTTCAGTTTCAAGAGGAACAATTTCCAGTCAAGCTCAGCTTCGCAATGACAATAAACAAATCACAAGGTCAGACAATACCAAATGTCGGCGTCTACCTGCCTGAACCGGTTTTCTCACATGGTCAACTATATGTCGCGCTTTCTAGAGCGACCGCGACATCGAACATAAAGGTACTAATAGGTACACATGATGAGGAGAAGAAGAAGAAGAATAAGAAGCTCAGTACAGGCGAGACATACACGAAGGAGGGGAAGAATAAGAATAAGAAGATCAGTACAACCGAGACGTACACAAAGAATATTGTCTACACAGAAGTCCTCACCAAATAGGTGATGCAACCTTTGAATTTTTTGTGGCATAATGCAACTATGTTTCCACACCCTTTTCTGAATATCTCAATGCTAAACCATGTATGTTTTGTGCAATATTGGAACAGGTATGTCATTCTTTTTAGTGCTCTTGCTCAGTGCATGGTACCACCAACTGCCAACTGTATCTTGTGCGGATTGTGGAGATTGAATAAATGCTGATGTTTCACTGACCGGCGTCCTTCAGAGTTTCACTTTCTACTTGTAGGTTCATTTACGACCAACTTAAGCATTTATATTTCATCTTGCATTGCTCATTTTCTCCCGGTGCAACGCACGGGCACATTTACTAGTTAGACATAATATTGCAGAAGGATTTGGATTTCAATGTAAAGACCAGAACGAATTTGATCAGCGTGAAATCAATCCAAGCAAGTTAGGGATTCCTTACCAACAATGAAATCAATCCAGCCAATTGACCACGGAACACCCCCCGATTAACAGGAAAACTTGACCACGGAGCCTAACAATTAACTGCAGTTCATGACCGGGGAACTAAAAATTGCTAATGGTAAAATTAACTGCGCTTCATGGCCCGACATTTCTGGAGCTGGTATAGATCATAATGCCTAGCCCCCCGCTGGCGCTTCTTCAAGGACAAGGACAGAGCGCGCGCGCGGGGGGGGTGGGGAGGGACGGGGAGGGAAACGACAGTTGGACGAGATGGCGAGCGATGGAGCCTCGCCACAAATGGTGAGTGACGCAGCGAGTTTGGAGAGCCAGATGGGACAACGAGGGGGATGGCGAGGCCGCTGCAGGGACGTTTTTCTCGTTTTCACTAGATTTTAGCTATCTGGAGTCGGATACAGAGTCTGTTGGAGATGCTCTCATAACCGATGGAGGGAGTATATACTTCCTCCGTCCAATAATATAAGGCATATTTTGATTGATTAAGATAAGACTTTGACCAACGACTACTCTATTAGTATGTGATTTACGTGATATCATATTGATACCATTCGATTTGTATTTAAAAGAACTTAGTTATGATTGTGACCTTGTATCATATAAACTACATACAAATAGAGTAACCAATCAAAATATAACTTACATTATAAGATGCCTTACATAATAGGACGGAGGGAGTGCTACACTAACGATATACCAACTGGTACAACCTGCAGCAAGGAGTGGGCAATACATTTATTTTATGGGAAAGTGTTTGCGTCGGACGTCCGATCACAGGGTTCGTCGGACGCGTATCGCGCCATTCGCGTGGCAGGAACCAACGGCCGAGATTTCAGAAACAATTACAGGGAAAATGCCACCGCCCTTATCCACTGAGCTGCCAGCCTGCCATCACGTGAAGCCCAGAACGACGCACGCTGCTCCACTTCTCGGCTCCGCTTCTCCAGCACGCTGCTGCCTCTCCACGCGCGCCTCCGCTCCTCGGCTGAGCCGCGCCGCCGCGTGCCCCTGCCCAAGTCTGAGCGCCACCCGGAGCTTCCCCCGTGCGCCCCTGCGCCGGCTGCCACCGCTCCTCCGGCCACCTCCTCCGCAGCACCACGCACCCGTGTCACCGCCGAGCGCCGCGCCGCCGCAGCTGCTCGGATTCGCCGGCCTTCTCTCCGGCCGCCGCTCCAGCGTCCCGGCCGCTCAGCACGCCACTCCCCCGGATCCGCCGCCGCTCTCGGGCCGCCCAAGATCCAAGCCCCCAAGCGTGTCCCCTCCAGATCTAGAAGAAGGACTATGTACGGGTAGGGATTTGGGGATTAATTTTGGTTTGTTTCTAAGTAGAGTGCTTGATTTGTATGGTATGTGTTGCTTCATTGCACCGATTCAGATTTTTAGTTGATTTTGTTCCTTCGGTATGAAATTGTATATTTTCATTCTTTTATATTTGAGGTTCCAGAATACAAAAATAATGTATGAGATGAGTTAGATGTAATTTTCAGTAATATTAGTATTGTTTTTTATGACCGATGCATTGTTGTAGCTATTTGGAGGTCATTTGAGCAGATTCCTAATGCATGCAGTCTAATTCATCATTTCTCACGTCATTGCTATCGAATGGAGAATCTAAAAGTTTAACATTTTGTTCTTAACAATTACGGAAATCAATTACACTTTGTTTTTTCCATTCAGGTTGTCCTGATACTCAATGAAACATCTTTGGTCCATATGAGATTGTGAAGCTATCCAAAACATTCACTCTAAACATTTTATTAAATTTTGTGAACTTGGCCTAAACGACTCCTGGACTTTCTAAAACTCGAAAAAGTATCCCGTGAAAACTAAGTTTCAGTGGAAACATAGAAACTAAATTATGGACCGTTCGATCCAGATTATCACACCATCTTGTTCCATCATTTTTGCATCTAGAACCTTGCGTTCATTAAAATCAACCCGCAGTTATGCCTTATCCGCAGTCCACCTCTCATATCGATTTCGAATATGTTTCAGTTATGCCTTATCCGCAATTCATACATGTTTATGACAGGTTTCATAAATGTTACGAATTTCGACTTAGTTTCAGCATAATGTCCTTACATCTCCCTTTCATTCATGTTTATGACAGGTTTCATAAATGTTACGAATTCTGACTTAGTTCAGCATAATGTCCTTACATCTCCCTTTCATACATGTTTATGATAGGTTTCATAAATGTTACAAATTCCGACTTAATTTCAGCATAATGTCCGACTTAGTTTCAGCATAATGTCCTTACATCTCCGTTTCATACATGTTTATGATAGGTTTCATAACTGTTACGAATTCCGACTTAGTTTCAGTATAATGTCCTTACATCTCCCTTTCATACATGTTTATGATAGGTTTCATAACTGTTACGAATTCCGATTTAGTTTCAGCATAATGTCCTTACATCTCCGTTTCATACATGTTTATGACAGGTTTTCATAAATGTTACGAATTCCAACTTAGTTTCAGCATAATGTCCTTACATCTCCCTTTCATACATGTTTATGACAGGTTTCATAAATGTTACGAATTCCGACTTAGTTTCAGCATAATGTCCTTACATCTCCCTTTCATACATGTTTATGACATGTTTCATAAATGTTACGAATTCCGACTTAGTTTCAGCATAATGTCCTTACATCTCCCTTTCATACATGTTTATGATAGGTTTCATAACTGTTATGAATTCCGATTTAGTTTCAGCATAATTGAAAGTGCATCCACTCCCATGGAGCTTGGAAGGATGGCTATCTTGCCCCAGAGTTTGGTTTTGATGGTTATTGGCAATCCTCACCTGTGTCTAATGTTTTGCAATGAGTGTGAACAGGGATTAGATGGACAGGTGAAAGCTGATGTGAGACAACTGTTGATGATGAGCCCTAAAAAGAGCAAGGAACTGGGAAGGTCAGAAGGACCAGCCGAGCTAGGTTCCTGAGGCACAGTTGCGAGGAAGCCGAGGCTGTGCTCGAGGGCAAGCGAGGTGATGGTTGCTTGATGGAGTTCAAGGGCCGTGAATGCAAGCTGGATAAGTCCTGGAGGAGCTAGGAAGCTGGTGGATCAGGACCAAGGGTTCTCTGTGCGTCTACAAGGGCAGTCGTCTTCGGTGAAGAAGCTTGGAACCAGTGCCAAGGGTCTAAGCGAGCTGGTCAGGGACTTTGGCGAGGTCATTGCTCTCTGGTCAGTTGTAGGCTTGTAGTGAGCCGGCCAGAGTTGTGCTCAGGTGCTGCCTGAGGCAACCGAGTCCACCTGAGTTTGGCATCTGAGACTCAGGTGGGTAGCTCAGCCGTGGCTAGTAGGTTACCAGAGGTGCTCGTTAGCTGAGTCTCAGATAGGTTAGGTCTGGTGGCTCTTTGTCTGACGTGGCATGAGGGTAACGGCTAGCTGCCAGGGACCCTATAAATAGGGAACCTGGGGAGGTTTTCAACCTCGAACCTTTACCCAACCTTTGCCTCTAACCCGAAAGCAACCTGTTGAGAAAGAAAGAGCTCTAGGTCTCCAAGTGAGTGTTGCCTGCGTGCATCCATCGTGAGAGTGAGTTACTTAGTCCTTCAGGTGTAATCTTCGAGGTACTGGTTCCTCCAAGAGTGGGAGTGCTCTTGGAGTTGGTGAGCAAGCCAAGTCTTGTGTGGCTGCCACCAAGAGTCTGTGAGGGCGATTCGAGTCTGCCTGTCTTGCAGCAGCAAGATAAAAGGATTCCACACAAGAAAGGTACTCGAGGAAAGAGCACGTTTTGGTGCCGGCTGTGAGAACAGCTTCCTCAACGGAGACGTACTGCTTCGCAAGAAGTAGGAACTTCGGTAAAACAAATCATTGTGTGCTTTACTTTCTGTCTTGTGATCTGTTCTTACTTATTCTGATGTCTATGTATGCTTAGATCACTAGAGCACCTTTATTTGTTGCACACTAACTGAGTTTCCTCACCTGAGACTCAGTTAGCTCCTGCTAAAGCTAGTACCTTTCTTGTTCACGTCATCTGATGCACTCACCTGACTCTCACACCTGAGACTCAGTTAGCTCTGAATTTAACTTGTTCTACATCAGCTGAGTTTGCTATCTGAGTGTCTGGTGTTTATCTGATATATTTTGCTGAGTCTCAGTTACCTGCATCAGTTGCATATATTTTCTCTAGGATTGACCTATCTCCAGAAGAGAAACCCATTAGGCATTTTAATTTCTAGAGCCGACCTATTCACCCCCCCTCTAGTCGACTCCTGAGATCCCTTTCAAGTGGTATCAGAGCCTCGTTGCTCATAATTGGCTTAACAGCCAGAGTCTAAAGGATGTCGAACTATGAGGGTAGAGTTCCTATGTTTGATGGTACTAATTATGCCTTTTGGAAGCGGAAGATGCAAATGCATCTTACTGCACTTGACCCAGATGTATGGAAGATTGTCACAACAGGTCTTGATGTGATTGATGAGAGCAATCCCACTGATCAAGAGAAGATCAGCATCAAGAACAATGCTAGAGCTGCCAATGCTATCTATATGGGACTGCAGGAGCATGACTTCAATCGTGTCTGCACCTTTGAGGAAGCCAGAGACATATGGTTCACACTTCAGGCCATCTATGAAGGTAGTGACACGTTGAAGAGGTCCAAGAAAGATGTGCTGGAGCATGAACTTGACAACTTCCATTACCAACCTGGAGAGGACATCAATTCCATCTTCACAAGACTTACCATGATCACTAACCAGCTGAAAGCCCTTGGGTCCAACAGAGTGGAAGATGGAGATGTGATCAAGAAGTTCCTCTTTGTGCTTCCCAAGCCTTATCACACTCTGCGTCTGATGATGAAAGAAAAGGATGGCTTTGACAGATTAAAGCCCACAGATGTCCTTGGTAGAATGCTCACTCATGAGATGGAGCTAAATCACTCCAAGAAGCATGCTATCACCTCTGGGAAGAATAAGGACATAGCCCTCAAGGCAGTGGCCACTCACAGGGACTCAAGTGATGAAGAAGAAGATCCAGATGAAGAGATGTCCACTGATGAGGAGAATGAGCTTGCCATGCTTACTCGGAACTTCAGAAAGTTCTATCGAAGGAAGAAGTTCTCAGGCTCAGCTGATAGATTTAAAGGGAAGAAGCAACTCAGTGACAAGAAGTGTTTTGAGTGTGGTGACTCAGGACATTTCATTGCTGACTGTCCCAAAAAGAGCAAGAGACAAGAGGATGGCAAGTACAAGAAGAAGGAGATCATTGTCAAGAAGAAGTACAAAGAAGGGAAGCCTCCCATATTCAGAAAGAAGAAGACCTCTGCTGCCAGAGCTTATGTGGGACAAGCCTGGGTCTCAGATGACTCAGAGTCAGAAGAGGAGTCAGAGGAAGAAACTGAGCTTGCTGGGTTAGCCATCTGTGTCTCAGGTGGATCTCTCAGGAGTCCAACTGAGCCAGGAGAAGACTCAGTTGGGTCACTCAGCTGCGCACCCGAGTCAGACTCTCTCTTCGACAAGGATGCAGATCCTACATATGCTGAGACTCCAGCCCTATGCCTTATGGCCAAAGGCAGCAAGGTAATGACTGAGGATGACTTCCCTGATTATGCTCAACTAATGGATATTCTTGACAGGACAGAGAAGCTCCTTCGGAAAGAGAGAAAAGAAAACATCTCTCTCAGGGATAAACTAACTGACATGCAGGTGTCCCTTGATAATGCACAAGATGCTAAGGCAGATCTTGATGAGGAGGTTTACTTATTGCAGGAAGCTCAAAACAAACTTAAGCTATCACATGAGCTCCTAATCTCTGAGCATGACAAACTCAAAGAAACTCACTCATCTTGCACTGCTGTTACACCTGATGCAAATCCTCCTACTGTTATAGAAACCTGTTTAAACTGTGCATCTCGCATCAATGCTATTACTTCTAGTACAGTGTTTGTTGTAGATTCATCCAGTGAATCAAGCATTTCAACTGCTACTAACTTTGTTGATGCAGCAAAGTACAATGAGCTCAAGGAGGAGCATGAAGAGCTAAAAAGGCTCATGAGAATAGGCCTATGCAGTGCTAACATAGGCATGCAGAACTTTGCTAGGCTTCAGTCCACCTTAGTACTAAAGAATAATGGTACAAGGGGACTTGGTTTCACTCCTGCACTTATAAAGAACAATTCTTCATATACTCCCTCTGCTACTAACAAGAAATACTTGCAGAATCACTTTGTTCCTCAGAAAGGGAAATATGATACTAACTCTCTTGCAGGAAACCATCGAAAGACAGATGGTTATGTGAAAATTCCCTCTAATCCAAGCTATGTGCTTAAGACAGGGAAAAAGGGCAAGCCTGAGGCAGTATATGTTGGACCCTGGAGTAGGTACAAGAAGGTACCAAGCATTTGGGTACCAAAGTCAGTAGTCACCTGTGTCTCAGGTGACTCACTCGGTTGGGTACCGAAGTCAGGGAAAGCCACCTGTAACTCAGGTAGCTCACTCAGGTGCAATGCAAATTTGCTAACCCCTCCATCTGAGTTTGCAGGAGATAAGAATCTGAGAAAGATTCAGAGGTTCTCTAAGCTTTCTAAAGCCATAGTTGCTAAGAACCCTAATGTTAATCTTATTCCTGCTATTGATGCTTACAGTAAGAGACCTGCTAACTTGGGAACCAAAGCTATTTGGGTTCCTAAGTCTCGAAAACTAATCGTGCAGGGCTCTGCCTCCAGTGGAACAAAATGGGTCATGGATAGTGGCTGCACACAGCACATGACTGGAGGCAAAGAGCAGTTTTCTGAGATGAGAAAAGATAACCTTCCTTGCAAGTATGTCAACTATGCTGATGATTCAAGAGGCAAGGTATTGGGTTGTGGTAAAATTGCTATATCTCAGGAACATTCTCTTACTGAAGTAATGCTTGTTGAGTCTATTTCATATGACCTCTTATCTGTTTCTCAATTATGTGATGCTGGAATGAAAGTCACATTTTATCCTAAAGAGGTCTATGTCCAGAAACTAACAGATGACTCACAAGTTTTCAAAGGCTATCGAGTAGATAAGCTATATCTTGTAGATTTTCAGGATCAAGAAGCAGCTGTGCCATGTTGCCTTATAGTCAAAGCTCAGTTAGGCTGGCTGTGGCACAGGAGGCTAGGTCATGTGGGAATGAGGCAGCTGAACAAACTCAGTAAAGAAGAACATGTCCTAGGCCTGAAGCAGATCCAATTCAACAAAGACAAGCCGTGCTGTGCTTGTCAGGCTGGAAAGCAAGTTGGAAGCCCTCATCCACCCAAGAACATCATGACCACTACTTCTCCTTTCGATCTCATACACATTGATTTGTTCGGTCCAACCACATATGAGAGCATTGGAGGTAACAAGTATGGTTTTGTTGTTGTAGATGACTTGTCACGTTTCACTTGGGTATTTTTCTTGAAGGACAAGTCACAGGTGTACAAAAGGTTCAAGCACCTCATTGTCAGAGTTCAAAATGAATGGAACATCAACTTGAAGGCAGTAAGAAGTGACAATGGGACAGAATTCAAGAACTCAAGAGTTGAAGCCTTCATGGACAAGCATGGGATTAAGCATGAGTTCTCTGGACCCTATGCACCACAGCAGAATGGAGTGGTGGAGAGGAAGAACAGGACCCTGATAGAGATGGCAAGAACACTGCTGAGTGAGTACAAAACACCAGCAAGGTTTTGGGCTGAAGCTGTGAATACTGCCTGCCACAACATCAATAGACTATATCTTCACCCACTCCTAAAGAAGACACCTTATGAGCTGCTGACCAACAAGAAGCCAAACGTCTCCTACTTCAGAGTATTTGGTTGTAAGTGCTATATTTTGAAGAAAGGCAAACGTCTCTCTAAATTTGAATCCAAATCCGATGAAGGAATATTTGTTGGATATAGCTCAGAATCTCACACCTACAGAGTCTTTAACACCAACACCAAGGTTGTTGAAGAAGCTGTAGATGTGACATTCGATGAATCTAACGGCTCACAAGATGGGCAAGTTGCTAATGATATTTCAGGGAAGGTAGATATACTTCACAAGTCAACAGGTGAAGTCAGGCCCCAAGTTGAGGAGCAAGCTTCATCTGGAGTTACGAATCTACCTGACCCAGCTGATGAGCAGGATGAAGTCAATGGCATTGAGTTCGAGTACAACCCAGCTAATGATCTATTGGACTCAGAAGCCTCCATGCACCCAGCTGAGTCTCAGGAAGAGCCAACTGAGTCACAGATACACCCAGCTGACCCACTTCCAGCTGTGACTCAGGCGGCTGACCCAGAACCCCCTGTGATCAGCAGGCTGCAGAAGGATCACCCTGTAGACCAAATCATTGGTGCCATTAATAGGGGAGTGACTACTCGTTCTCGTATTGCTAACTTTTGTGCTCACTACTCTTTTGTTTCCACCTTTGAGCCTAAAAATGTAGGTGAAGCTCTGTCTGACTCAGACTGGATCAATGCTATGCATGAAGAGCTGAACCAATTTGAGAGAAATGAAGTCTGGTCACTTGTTGAAAGACCCAAGGATCACAATATTATAGGAACAAAGTGGGTCTTTCGCAACAAGCAAGATTCAACAGGCCAAGTGGTGAGGAACAAGGCAAGATTGGTTGCTCAAGGCTACACTCAAATAGAAGGCTTGGATTTTGGTGAGACCTTTGCACCTGTAGCTCGACTTGAGGCTATCAGGATACTTTTAGCTTATGCAAATCATCACAACATCAAGCTTTATCAAATGGATGTCAAGAGTGCCTTTCTCCAAGGTAAGCTTGCTGAACTTGTGTATGTAGAACAGCCCCCTGGTTTTGAAGATCCAAAAAGACCCCATCATGTATATGTTCTCCACAAAGCTTTATATGGTCTCAAACAAGCCCCTCGTGCTTGGTATGATACCCTAAAGGAGTTTCTTATACATAATGGTTTCAAAATTGGGCTTGTTGATACTACACTCTTTACTAAAGTTAAAGGCAAGGACTTATTTGTATGCCAAATATATGTCGATGACATAATATTTGGAAGTACTAACCGTGTGCTAAGTGATGAGTTCAGCAAGATGATGATAAAAAGGTTTGAGATGTCCATGGTAGGAGAGCTGAAGTTCTTCTTAGGGCTGCAAATCAGACAACTCAAGCAGGGAACCTTCATCTCTCAAGAGAAGTTTGCCAAGGACATCCTCAAGAAGTTTGACATGGACAAAGCTAAGTCAATATCTACTCCCATGCAAACAAATGCGCATCTTGATCTGAACCAACAAGGTAAGTCCACTGATCAGAAGGAGTACAGGTCTATGATAGGTTCCTTGTTGTATTTATGTGCATCTAGACCTGATATAATGTTGAGTGTTTGCATGTGTGCACGTTTTCAAGCTGATCCTAAGGACATTCATCGCACTGCTGTTCGTAGAATTCTGAGATATTTGATTCATACCTCCGGGTTTGGTCTATGGTATCCTAAGGGTGCACCATTTGAGCTTGTAGGCTATTCAGATAGTGATTATGCCGGGTGTAAGGTTGACCGAAAAAGCACCTCAGGTACCTGCCAATTCTTAGGGCGTTCCCTTGTGTCCTGGAGCTCCAAGAAACAGAATTCAGTAGCCCTATCCACAGCAGAAGCCGAATACATAGCAGCTGGTGGGTGTTGTGCTCAATTGTTATGGATGAGGCAGACCTTGAAGGATTTTAACATATCTATGTCTCAAGTACCCCTCTTCTGTGACAATGAAAGTGCAATCAAGTTAGCCAACAACCCAGTCCAACACCAAAGATCCAAACACATAGAAGTGAGACATCACTTTCTAAGAGACCATGTAGAAAAGAAAGATATCCAACTGTGCCATGTTAGAACCGAAGCTCAGCTAGCTGATATTTTCACCAAGCCTTTAGATGAGAATAGGTTCTGTACCCTCAGGCATGAGCTAAATATCATGGATATCTCGAATGTGCAGTGAGGAAATGATGATACACGTGTACACATGATTGCATTTCTGGTTTTTCATTCTCTGCATTCTACATGAGTCAGCCACCTGAGTCTCGGTTGTACCTCAGGTGGGGTAAGGTCTTATAGATACCATGCTGATTTTGCATCTTATTGAACTCATGGATTCAGCATTGGGTTAGATAAGTTGGATCTCACCATCTATTTCAATTCAACACAGCTTTAGCTCTGTATTGATTGATTGTTTGGCAAGCTGTGTTTGAAAAGAAATTCTCTCTATTGCTTTCATCTCTTATCCTTAAGATCTCTCTGGTAATCCTATTGAAAACCTTGTCAGCTGAGTCTTCCACATGAACCTCAGCTGAACACATTCTAAAATCCTGGAGAACATTCCTAAGTATGGAGCTCAGCTCAATTTCTATTTCCTACCTGAGTCTCAGGTAGCAATCCAGCTGACCCTCAGGTGCCACAGGGCCACTCGGGATATAAAAACCCACCTCTGTAACGGTTCGCGCTAAACCCTCTTCAGAGTCTCAGTGCCCTTGCGCCCATCGCCGCCATCTGATTCTCAACGATCGTGCACTTCTCCGACGATCTTCGCTCTCTCCGAAGCTTCCCAAAGCTCTCCTGATTGTTTCGGCGCCCTCATCTCCAATCAAAATTCCAAATGTAAGTCTCCTCGAGCTGTTCTTCACGGAACTAGGGTGGTTTCCGCCTTAATGCGAATTCCAAGCTCTCGAGTAGCTTTTAGTTGTGGAATTAGAAAGAGATGATATATCTTTAACCTCTAGAACGATTTCTTGCAACTCATTGTCCAGAATTCTCAAATTTCAGCAAGATTCGATAAACCTAGGTTGCTCTGCTACTCCACCTGAGTTACACATTTTATCTCACCTGAGTATCAGGTAGCTAAGTCAGGTAGCATGAGATGACTTGTGAAACTCTCCTAAAAACATCCAAAAATTGGCCAAATATTCCTGTTTTCTCTGCAATAGGATTATCTCTTATCTATTCTCTATCCTATCTCACCTATGCAGATGCCTGAATCAAGGAATGTGGCTGAGGATATAACTGATGATCTGCCCATTGGTCTGAGAACTCAGCTCCTAAGTCAGAAGCAGCAGTTAGAGTGGGAGGCAGAGCAGGCTAAAAGTCTTGCAAAGAAATTGGATGCAGAAGAAGCTGCCCAAAAATCAGTAAAAGCGCCTATGTCACCCTCTGAGCTAGCCAAAAGAGAAGCTAGGCTCAAAGAGCTACAAGAGGAGAAGCGTCAGATGGACATAGCTGCAGCTCAGTCAGCTCAAAGAATGAGAGAATTAGAAGCTCAGAAAGCTAGCAAGGAAGAACAGTTGAAGCAAGAAAGGAAAGCAAAAGCAGCTGAAAAGAAAGCCCAAGCTGAGGAAGCAAAGAAGAAAAGAGCTGAAGAAAGAGCCAAGAAGGCTGCTGAGAAAGAGGCAGCTATCAAAGTCAAGAAGGCTCCAGTAGTTGATACACTCAAAAGGACAAGGGCTGCAGGCAAGTCAACAGATTTATCCCTGAGCAAAGTGCCAAAGAAGCCAAGATCAGAGGCTGTGGTAGTCAAGAAGAAAACAAAGAAGCAACTCCAAGAAGAGGAAGAAGCTGAATGGAGAGTAGAAGCTCTTAAAAGACAGGAACACAGCAAACTTATCAAAAAATGGCAAGACTTAACTGATAAGTTGCCTAATGCCACAGATGAGGAAAGGCCTCAAATGAAGGAAAGAATAGATGCTCTTGCAAAGCAAATCTTTGAATCATCAGATGTTCCAAAGAGTGTGAAACTCCAAAGAGAAACTCAGCTGAAGGACAAGGCAATCCATGAAGAACTCAAAAAGCTGCTGAAGCAAGAAGGAAAAGCCTCTGGACAAGAGAAAGCAGACCTGATCAATCAAATTGATCGTCTATTCCCTCAACTCTCAGAAGATTATAAGCCTCTCTGGACAAGGTTCTCAGATATCATTCTTCAAAGGAGAATAGAGAATCTCATGTTGGAGTTAAACTCTTGTGCTGATGATGCTCGTAAGAAGCATCTACAAAATGAAATTGCTGAAACAAACTCAAGGATATTTTACACATCCAGTTCTCAAGCATTTGATGCAGTGCCCCTTCAACAAGCCAGTGGTTCACTGCCTCAGCTGAGTATGCCAGCCGAGTCTCAGGCAGCTGCATCAGCTGGACTAGAATTAGTCCTCACTGAAGTGGAACCTCAACAGAAAGCTGCCATAGAATCAATTGAAGACATTTTGGCTGAGCTTGACTCAAGAGAAAAAGAACTTGATCAGACTATGGAAGAATCTATGGATAAGCTAAGATCATCTTTCGAAGAGAAGTCAACTAAAGCGCATGAAAACCCAACTGAGCCACGAGCAGATCCATCAGTCGGCGTATCAGTGAGCATGGGTTCTGTATTTCAGTCTCTATCAGACTTAGAACCAGCTCAAGAAGAAACAAGACTTGAAGAGCAAGAAAAAGCAGTATCTTCTCCAGCACCTGAGTCAGTTCATAGGATGCCAACTGGGTCTCAGGCACTGTCAACTGAGACTCAGTCAGAAGACTCAGATGACTCCTACTCAAGTCCAAGTGACCCTCATCCTCCATCTCCTCGCAAGAAGAAGCAAAAGCTGTCTGAATCAGATGAAGAATATCAAGAAGAAGAGGAGAGTGGTGGAAGGAAAGAGTCAGCAGAAGAATCAGACTCATCCCCCTCTGCATCTGACTCAGAAGATACCCCGGCTGAGACTCAGTTAGAAGAGTCAGATGAGTCGTTGGAAGCCAAATACTCAGCTATATTCTCAAAAGTTGCACTATCTGACACATCAATGATGAAATTCATATCTGCAACTGCTTTCAAGAAGCTACCAAAGGCAGATGCCAGTCTAGCCTCCATGAACCTAGACTCAAGAAGCACATCAAACTACACTGCCATGAGAACCACAAATCCATACTTTGACAGTGAAGGAAATCTGAAAAGAAGACATTGCACTGATCCAAGGTTTTGGAATGATCAGCAGCAATCAAGCTATCATCTCTTGCTGCAGAAGAAAGGCTTTGTTGACAGCATGCCAATTGATTGGGAAAATCTTGCTAAGAACGGCTTAGGAAATCTGAAGCAGATTCTAGCTGCTGTTCAACTTGATAAGATATGCAGTTTAAACCAAGATTATGATTCTGAAGCTATCAAGGAATTCTATGCAACAGTCTTTGTAGAGCAGAACAATCAAGATTATATGCTCTAGATGACAAGAGGTCAACTGCTGTGCATCACAGCTCCAGAGTTTGCAGAGATGTTCAATCTACCATCAGGGTCAAAGCTACAGAAGATCAGCATATCCAAAGGCTCAGAAGAAGATAAGAGTCTCCTGCCAGATTGGGTTCCAAATGAGAAAAGGAAGAAGTTCTTCCCTACAGGCTTTGTGCCTCCTCCTGTTAAGGGTGCAGTCCCTAAGCATATCTCCAATTTCAAAGGATTGATGAAGACACCCAAGCACATAGTGAAGATCTTGAACATATCCATCTGTGCCAAAGGTGGAGGAACTGATGCCATATACAATCCAGTATGGAGAATTCTTGAGCTCATAGCCAAGAAAGAGAAGTTTGATGTGGCCAGATACATATTCTCAGAAATAAATGAGTGCCAGAAGAACAGATCTGACAAGATGAGATATGGCTCATATCTAATGCATATGATTCTCCAAAGAACATCCTTAGCATCTGCAGTCTTTTCTCTTGACAAGAAGACATATCTCAGCAAATTCAGACCTCAGAAGGATGACCATGAAGATGAAGTTCCTTTCTACAACATTCTAAACTCATCTCAGTCGGCCTTTTCAGAGCCTCCAGAGCAAGCCACCAGAGACTCAGTCAGGTCACCTCAGCCAGCAGCTGATCTCCCAGCAATTCTACCTGAGCCTCAGGTGTCTCCCACCCGAGACTCAGCTAGAGAATCATCTCCTCCCGCTGAGCGACAAGCATCGGTCTCTGTGAACCTTTCATCAGATAGTCTTCCTTTGGTTCAACGCCTAGACAATCCCGCAGCTATTGATGCTTTCATTAAACGGGTTGTGCCAGTACAGATCTCTGTTATCAAGAGGAGACAAGATGAACTGCAACAAGAAATGGCTCAGCTGAAATCTGAACTCAAGAGTGAAATGGCAGATCTCAAGGCCTCGGTCACCAGCAAATTTGATCAGATCCTATCCCTTCTGCAACCAAAGCAAGCTCCCTGAGGATCTTCTTTTCCTTCTTCTTCCTATCTCTTTTTAGTGCTTAGTGGCAAAGGGGGAGAGCGAGTAGGGGAGAGTATTATATTCAGGGGGAGCAGTATGTAAAGGGGTAGACTAGACTGCATGTGTGTCAAGACATTCTATGTACTGCAAAATGTTTTTTGTCAGTCTTGAACACCTCGTTTTTGTATTGTACAAATATATTGAAATGCATTGATCTTTTTATCACATTGGCTCTGATCTGCTCTGATACATGATATTACTCTCTTTAACTCTATGCTCTGATATTCGATATATACATGACGCTCTGATATTTGATATTTGTACTCAAGCATGCAATCCATTATATACATGACGCTCTGATATTTGATATTTGTACTCAAGCATGCAATCCATTCTGTTATCTTTTTTACTGAGTACTCCTCCAACATACCTGCTATTCCGCTGTGCTTATATTCTCAGTTATGTTGTGAGAACCTGTGCTTGCATCAACTCTCAAATGTTTAAATCTGATCTGCACACTTGTATTCAAATGCAAAATCTCACTTGTGCACATCTTAAGGGGGAGTTGGTGTCAAACAAGGTTAAATGCAATACTCTTTTTATCTAAATGAATGTTTTAAAGGGGTTGCCACTAACCACCAAAAAGGGGGAGATTGAAAGTGCATCCACTCCCATGGAGCTTGGAAGGATGGCTATCTTGCCCCAGAGTTTGGTTTTGATGGTTATTGGCAATCCTCACCTGTGTCTAATGTTTTGCAATGAGTGTGAACAGGGATTAGATGGACAGGTGAAAGCTGATGTGAGACAACTGTTGATGATGAGCCCTAAAAAGAGCAAGGAACTGGGAAGGTCAGAAGGACCAGCCGAGCTAGGTTCCTGAGGCACAGTTGCGAGGAAGCCGAGGCTGTGCTCGAGGGCAAGCGAGGTGATGGTTGCTTGATGGAGTTCAAGGGCCGTGAATGCAAGCTGGATAAGTCCTGGAGGAGCTAGGAAGCTGGTGGATCAGGACCAAGGGTTCTCTGTGCGTCTACAAGGGCAGTCGTCTTCGGTGAAGAAGCTTGGAACCAGTGCCAAGGGTCTAAGCGAGCTGGTCAGGGACTTTGGCGAGGTCATTGCTCTCTGGTCAGTTGTAGGCTTGTAGTGAGCCGGCCAGAGTTGTGCTCAGGTGCTGCCTGAGGCAACCGAGTCCACCTGAGTTTGGCATCTGAGACTCAGGTGGGTAGCTCAGCCGTGGCTAGTAGGTTACCAGAGGTGCTCGTTAGCTGAGTCTCAGATAGGTTAGGTCTGGTGGCTCTTTGTCTGACGTGGCATGAGGGTAACGGCTAGCTGCCAGGGACCCTATAAATAGGGAACCTGGGGAGGTTTTCAACCTCGAACCTTTACCCAACCTTTGCCTCTAACCCGAAAGCAACCTGTTGAGAAAGAAAGAGCTCTAGGTCTCCAAGTGAGTGTTGCCTGCGTGCATCCATCGTGAGAGTGAGTTACTTAGTCCTTCAGGTGTAATCTTCGAGGTACTGGTTCCTCCAAGAGTGGGAGTGCTCTTGGAGTTGGTGAGCAAGCCAAGTCTTGTGTGGCTGCCACCAAGAGTCTGTGAGGGCGATTCGAGTCTGCCTGTCTTGCAGCAGCAAGATAAAAGGATTCCACACAAGAAAGGTACTCGAGGAAAGAGCACGTTTTGGTGCCGGCTGTGAGAACAGCTTCCTCAACGGAGACGTACTGCTTCGCAAGAAGTAGGAACTTCGGTAAAACAAATCATTGTGTGCTTTACTTTCTGTCTTGTGATCTGTTCTTACTTATTCTGATGTCTATGTATGCTTAGATCACTAGAGCACCTTTATTTGTTGCACACTAACTGAGTTTCCTCACCTGAGACTCAGTTAGCTCCTGCTAAAGCTAGTACCTTTCTTGTTCACGTCATCTGATGCACTCACCTGACTCTCACACCTGAGACTCAGTTAGCTCTGAATTTAACTTGTTCTACATCAGCTGAGTTTGCTATCTGAGTGTCTGGTGTTTATCTGATATATTTTGCTGAGTCTCAGTTACCTGCATCAGTTGCATATATTTTCTCTAGGATTGACCTATCTCCAGAAGAGAAACCCATTAGGCATTTTAATTTCTAGAGCCGACCTATTCACCCCCCCCCTCTAGTCGACTCCTGAGATCCCTTTCAATAATGTCCTTACATCTCCGTAGGTTTCATAAATGTTACGAATTCCGACTTAGTTTTAGCATAATGTCCTTACATCTCCCTTTCATACATGTTTATGACATGTTTCATAAATGTTACGAATTCCAACTTAGTTTCAGCATAATGTCCTTACATCTCCCTTTCATACATGTTTATGACAGGTTTCATAAATGTTACGAATTTCGACTTAGTTTCAGCATAATGTCCTTACATCTCCCTTTCATACATGTTTATGATAGGTTTCATAAATGTTACGAATTCCGACTTAGTTTCAGCATAATGTCCTTACATCACCCTTTCATACATGTTTATGATAGGTTTCATAAATGTTACGAATTCCGACTTACTTTCAGCATAATGTCCTTACATCTCTCGTTCATACATGTTTATAACAGGAAAGATTGATTTTATTTTATGTGGAATGATCACCTTAGATCTTCCAAAAATCAACCCGCAGTTATGCCTTATCCGCAATTCATTTTGATCAAATTTTGCTCAAAACTTCAAATCTGCCTCAAATGGCATTTGAACTGTAACTACCTTCAAAATGGTTCCAAAAATTCTGAAAATTTTACAGGAGGTGCATAACAATTTAGGGAACCCAGATTTAAATTTTTAGGACATTCCACCGAACAGTTAAGTACCAGTTTGCAGAACAACATTTCTGAACTTTTGCTAAACCTGAACCAAATTGCAGAATTCATACACTTCTAGAAGTAGGAAAAATCTAAAAATATCCAGGTTGCAAGAATATGCTGTCAACCACCTTCTGCCAAAGTTTCAACCAATTTCAGTTAGTGGAAATAGGTTAATGATTAAATTCACTAGGTTCAGCTCCAAAAAGGTTTAAAAGCCAAATTCAACCAAATTTTGATTCCAGCAGGTTTTAAACAGAGCTTTTGGCATAAAAGGCATCTCACAAGTATAACCAACTTATCCAGAGGGTAGAAGACACATGGCTTAAGAATGTTATGCCCAGGAGCATTTAACTCCTTTTCTTTTCTATTGAGATACAAAAGGTACTACACCAGGAAAAAGTCAATTCATTTGGGCGATTCAGAAATTCCAAAAATTCCTGGAGGCAAGTGAATATATTTAGAGGCTACATAATTAATTTCAAATAAAAAAAATTCATTTTGATCAAATTTTGCTCAAAACTTCAAATCTGCCTCAAATGGCATTTGAACTGTAACTACCTTCAAAATGGTTCCAAAAATTCTGAAAATTTTACAGGAGGTGCATAACAATTTAGGAAACCCAGGTTTAAATTTTCAGGACATTCCACCAAACAGTTAAGTACCAGTTTGCAGAACAACATTTCTGAACTTTTGCTAAACCTGAACCAAATTGCAGAATTCATACACTTCTAGAAGTAGGAAAAATCTAAAAATATCCAGGTTGCAAGAATATGCTGTCAACCACCTTCTGCCAAAGTTTCAACCAATTTGAGTTAGTGGAAATAGGTTAATGATTAAATTCACTAGGTTAAGCCCCAAAAAGGTTTAAAAGCCAAATTCAACCAAATTTTGATTCCAGCAGGTTTTAAACAGAGCTTTTGGCATAAAAGGCATCTCACAAGTATAACCAACTTATCCAGAGGGTAGAAGACACATGGCTTAAGAATTTTATGCCCAGGAGCAAATCTGGAAATCTAAAAAAAGGCATCATCATGCTGTTTAGGCCAGATCAGTGTGGTGTCAGGTTCTTATAAGAAAAATGATGCACTAAGGGAGATATGCAGTACCTGCTCTTAACAGTTTAATACAGCCATAGATAAACCAATAATAGCTCATAAGCAAGAACATCATTTCATTTGGTGGAGCAACTAAGATGATGGGGCAGATCTCTGGACAAGTTGATGTAAACTGATCATGAGAGAGGTTCAGCTTAGGCACAAACTTTTTAGTAGAAATTACCAATATGTGTACCTCATAAGTTGATTCATAATAGTACTACCATATTAACAGAAATTAGGCCTTAGCATTTAGAATAGATACATATCATCCCCCAGCTGGATTGCAGTTCACAAAATAAGGCTTTTCCAAAGTCCTAGAGCTAAATCCAATTATAGTCAGAAGCACAAATAGTACTAATGGACTAGAAATCATCAATTATCAGTCTGACACTTCTCTTTTTCCGCCAAATCAACATCTCGTTGGTTCGCGAATTCCAAGAATTTGCAGGTTTGGACATTGTGACCATCCTCCTTGCAATAAGAACAACAGATCTTGCCCTTTTTGACCATATTCTTCCTTTTTCCTTGTTGAACTTCCATACCGGGCTTCTTTCTCTTGTGTTTCTCTTCTGGGCGACCTTTTTTCGCAGAATGCGGGGGATTCTTGAATGTATTCGAGTTTGAAGCTTGCGCTTCGTCTTCTCCACCACCGCCTGCCTTTTTTGATTCAGCCACTATGGAAGCTAAGTGGTCAACACCACCCGCCACAATCTTGTAAGTTTGTTCAGAGAAACAAGCATCGGATGCCAAGTGTGCCATTTTCCTACAAAGGGCATTAAATCGCAAGGTATTTGTTTGAGGGACTCCAAATTGCCGATGCTGACTTGTGTTGCTTTGATGGACTATAGCATCTTCTGACCACCTCTCCAAAAGGTACTTCTCAGGTATTTCTTGCACATTTAGATGTACCATTACCTTCAGAATGTGGTGACACAGAAGGCCATCCATTTCAAACATGTTGCAACTGCACACATAGGTGTTGTCTTCCTGATGAACTAACACGCTATGGGTCTTTGAGTTCTTGACATTCGTTGGAACAAGGAAGAATAGCATTTCATCCTCTTCAGCCATGTTTATCATGAGACTTGTTGTAGCAGAAAGCAACTTTTGAAATCTGCCAAACACACCTACTGTGTAGAAATTTCTGGCTTGTAACTCAATGTTGTAGCTGCAAGGATTTTGTTTCAAACATATATGGTTATCTATTTTTCCCATACATAAACATGATCCAAGTTGCAGTAAGCATGCTCACTTGTTGCGGTTATAAGATAGAGTTATTTATCATATTCAACAAATAAATAGAAGCTATAATCACTAATTCTTCTATTCACTTATTTCGTTGAGCATACTAATTTAATGCTGAAACCATATTGATATGCTACTCTAAGTTTATAATCATAGGTATCTTTTCGTACTTTTCTATTTTTTCTCTTGCTCAAACTAGGTGGATCATGACACACATATAAAAATTTACTTCTTCCAATCAGCTAAATGCATGCACGTAACATCAAGACAAATAAAAAGAGATGTTGCATATTATTTCATTAGCAAACATACCTTCCCCAAAGGGGTGCCTTCTTCGCCTCACCAGTGAATCCTGCGTTGTCCTCGCGATCAAGCCTCGTCTCTTGTATGTACTCGTACTGTTTCACAAAAGTCCAAACGGAGTCCTGTGGGTGTACTAGTTTCTTGAAAAGCGCATTCAGGCCTTCTGATCTCCCGGTCGAACTCGTGAAGGGGAAGAAGTCTTTCTTGAAATATACAGGCGCCCAAGTCTCCCTAGTACTCCACATGTTCTTCAGATGGGTATTGTCAGCCAAGTCATAAGTCTTCAGCATTTGTTGCCACGAGCTTTGGAATTCGTCCACTGTGCTTGAGTCATTGACGGAGGAATAGAAATCATGTGAGAATCCTTCTCTTGTATGAAATAGCCTTCCTAGCTTTTCTTGAGCTTTCCGCATCACATGCCATTTGCAACATCTATGTTTTGTGTTAGGTAAAATTGCCTCTATTGCAGTTTTCATGGCTTTATCTTGGTCAGTCATTAGTGACATCGGGTGCTCTTGATTCATGGCAACCATCCATGTTTCGAACATCCACTTAAACGTCTCAATTGTCTCATTCGGAAGCAAAGCACATCCTAGCAATATCGTGTGCATATGGTGGTTAATCCCTACTAGTGGCGCGAACGGCATGTTGTACCTAAAAAATCATCTTGGTAGTGAATCAAAACTTCTTATTCCAAACATATTAAGCATCATGTTAAAACGAACAGAAGGTATCAGGTTATTTTTTCCAAACAATGATGGATATAGAATGTTGGAAGTGTTACTTTCAAGTAATTAATTCATCTAAGCTATTTTTCAGTTCACTTAGTTGCGATCATACTAGGCAACATGTTGTATTTCAGAAATTAACTTTGCACAATACAGATGGTGCAAGTGATATTGATTTACCTATTCGTGCAAAAAGTCGTGTCGAAGAACACACAATCCTTGAATTGCTTGTACAATTCCCTCGTCCTTCCATCAACCCAAAACAGCCCCCTCACAACTTGGTTTTCATCTAGTTTCATGGCGTAGTAGAATTGCGGGCTCTCTGATTGAATCTTCTGGAAATATTCAACTGTGATGGCCATGTCTCGCCAAGAGAGACCCTTCCTTAAGTGAGTCCTAGCATTTGCAACATCTGTCTTTGTATATGGTAGGTTCCGCACTCCGCCGTGCAAGTCACCTAGAATAGCCATCACATGTGATGTTTGGATGTTGCGGTTGTGTAGTGTCTTTAAGAATTCATAGTCTTCCAATGGGATTTTACGGTGTGATCTGTAGAACCTACTCTGTTTTACTTGCTGCATTAGTGGGTGTGTGTGTTGCACATTCAAAACGATCACCCTCCACCTACCTTCTCTGAGAGCAACCGCCATGTGAGCCTTGCAATCATGACGTTCCATCCTATTCCTTTTACGTGTTGCAGCCATGTCCATATGTTCTTTAGCTTGCTTCTTGTTACTTGCTCCTATTTCCTCTTCATTTGTTGCAGCACTAATTGAGTCACTTACAGATGTGTTGTCACCGGTTCCCGCTTTTCTTGCATGCACACATTCAAACTCTTTCCTGATCAGTTGTTTTATCCCTCTCCTTGTGCTATTTCTCGAGGATGCTATCCTTATGCCAAACCCAATCTTCAAGGCATAATTGTTGTACAATTTCTCTGCCTCATTCACCGTGTCGAACTCCATGCCGATGTACGGCACAGTTGGTCCAGAAGACACGACCTCCTCCTCGAGAACTTGCTCCGCGTCCCCTCCATTGACAGATTCACTGTCCAGAGCAATGCTTATCGACACTTCATCCGGTCGTGCTTGCCCAACAATATCCTATAAAATGCAGCACAAACATTTATACAGATGTTGCATTTTCCTTAACATTTTATCACTAGCAGATATAAATACACAATGAATCAATCTAAATGCAGAAGCTTTGTTCCGTGCTGCCCGGTAAACAAAATCACCACCATGCTGCATGGAGACACTTTTTTTTCTAATAGCTTACTCCATCTTCCAGCTAAAATAACCAAGAGTTAGACCAGATGCTCATGGAACAATTAATGAATGTCCGTAATTAGTGTTGGTTTTAGAAAAAAATCTTATATTACATATGACTAATTAGCACAAAAGACTCTTTGGGAGTAATGTGCAGAAATTTAGACATGCTCTGCACAACACACAAGAAGGCTTGTTTTGGGTGAAACATCTGGTTTCTACAGTACTGGGAGCACAAATCTCAAAAGAATAAAAACAAATGAAACTAGGTATTAAAGAACATACCAAATCAGGGGAATCAAATGGGATTCTATGTTCAAGGGCTTCTCCGATGGGAGGATTCTGATACCACATCTCATCTTCTTGTTCCAACAACAGTGAGCTCGTGTATCCTCGGCGCGGCGGCGCATCAACTCCATTCCTGGCAAGAACTGGGTGAGGGGGCCTGAAAAGAGGGTGATTTTGTGGAGGGAACTCGATTTCTCCAACCAGATGCGCCATTAGTAGGAGAAATCTATTGGATTTAGTTTGAAAAGGATGAGTTTTGAGGAGGGGAACGAGCTGCAGGGCAGAGGGATGGGAGCGTGTTGTGTTGAGCCTTTTGGTGGAATGCTGTGGGGGATGGATGTGGTGCGAGCTGAGGGAAAGAAATCGAACGGCTACTCACGCTCCAATCGAACGGCTGGCTGGGCGTCCGATCGTGGTATCGGATCGGACGTCCGACGCCTAGCAACTCCCTTATTTTATTCCTTTGAGAGTGGTTGTTGCCCATCCCCCAAGTCCCAACACTTTTTGGAGTTTCCTGACGGACAAATAGAATATATCTGGGATCCATGTGTTGCAATGCATTGCACCAAGAATCACGGGTGCTGTACTTGTACTCTTGTAGATGCTGGTCTCTCCCTGGTACGCGCCCAAAACTCTTAACCACAAATGATACAAGTAGAATTAAAGAAAGTAGCACGTAGTTACTGGCTTAGGAAATCGCAATAAACATTTGGGCAGAAAGAAAGACGACATCTCTCGTAGGCCAATGCAGAATATATATACCCAAGTTTTTGATCAATATATGACACTACTGTTTACTGTTAGTAAAGTTGTATCCTTGTCCTGGAGTTGATGCATGTGTTCTGTTTCGTGCGAAAAGTAGTGTTGCTAATTCTATTGTTCGAGCCACAAATAACCTGGCACACGCAAACTGCCTTGATGATGACAAATGAATGCCTTTCTAGGTTGGTGCTCAACTGAGAAAAGAGGTTTTTGTAGCTCTGGCAATGTTGGTCTTATTTGTGCAGATTTTGACAAAATAGATCAGAGGCAAAACCATCAAGATCTGGGATGCACAAACACGCACCAATTCCTTTCAGGAATTGGACTGGAAAGGAAAGAAAATCATGGTACAAACAAGGAACTACTACAAGATACAAGCACGAAGAAGAAATCAACAATCAGAAGCCTTTTACAAGACAGGGAATGATCAAAACAAGAACAGGATTGCTTGGTTTCCTGTCACTGAGCTGACGAGGAGGAGGAGGAAGGAGACGGTATCCTCTCCATCGCCTGGAGCACGTCCTTCATGGCCGGCCTCTTGTGCGGCGCCATGGCGCAGCACGCGAACCCCAGCCTGAGGCAGCTCGCCAGCGCCTCCTCCCTCCCTTCCATCTCGCTCCGCAGCGCCGGGTCGGCCAGCCGGAACACCTCCTCCGCCGTCGCGGAGCTCCACTGGCAGAGCTCCAGGCTCGTCAGCGCGCGCCCGGCGACCAGTTCTAGTAGCACCATGCCGAAGGAGTACACGTCCCACTTGGCGCTCGGCTTCGGGTTCTTGGCCGCCTCCGGCGCCTGGTAGCGCGCCGCCGTGGCGTCGGCGGAGGAAGAAGGTCCCGCGAACGGGCTCGCGCTTCCCGGCCCGGGCGGCGGCGACATGTCCGGCAGGCTCATGGCGGACCGCTTGCTCCCGAACCGCCCCGCCGACATCGCCGGCGTGAGCCTGCTGTCCGCGGCGCCACGGACCAGCCGGTGGATGCCCAGGTCGGCGATCAGCGGCTCCATGTCCGCGTCGAGGAGGATGTTGCTCGGCCTCACGTTGCCGTGCACGCACTTCTTGTCGTGGAGGTAGGCGAGGCCTCTTGCCACGCCGCGCGCGATGCGCATCCGCGCGCTCCACCCGAGGTTGATCGGCGACGCGCCCGGCTTCCCTGCGCGACCGGTCGAGCTGCGTTCAACAATGGCGCGCGCATATATTGGCAATTTGTACGGGAACAGAGCGGTGCTTACTTCTGACGGAGACGTTGGCGAGGCTGCCATTGGCAGCCAAGTCGTGGATGAGTAGCATCTCGTCGGGGCCCCAGTAGAAGCCACGGAGGCGGAGGATGTTGCCGTGCCGGAGCTTGGCGATGGCGCGCATCTGCGCCTCGAACTCGCTGAACCGCCTCACGCCGGCGTCCTCGCTGCCAATCCTGCGCACCGCCAGCACGGCGCCGTCGGCCAGCACCGCCTTGTACACGATGCTGCTGCCCGCCGCGCCGAGGATGTAGGCCGACGCCTTGAGCAGCGTCTCCAGCTCCAGCTCCACCTCGCCGTCCACCGCCACTAGCACGGCCCCCTCCTTGGCCTTCCTGCCGGCCACCGCTTCCTCCCCTGCCGCCGCTTCCTCCTTGGCCGCGAAGGAGGCCGACGTGTCCGTGACCTCCTCCGTGCTGTCGCTGTCGTCGCCGGACTTCTTCCGCGGACAGCACGAGAGGCTCCGGCCGACGACGTCAGGCGACTCGTCCGGCTCCGGCTTCTTGAACACGGCACCCATCCTCTGCTTCGCCACCTCCTGCTGCTGCCTCCTCTTCCTGACCTGGTACACGTAGAAGAACACCACGAACAGGACGGCGATGCCGGCCACGTCGCCGGTGGCGATGGCGAGAATGGTGCCCAGCTTCATCCTGCCCTGTCCTCCTGACCCCGGTGCTCCCGGAGCGGCGTCGCTGTCACCGCCGGGCAGCGCCTCGGTTGGGTTATTGGGTATCGCGGCAATGGCGGGCGGCGACTTCGCCGTGCCGTTCGGGGGATCCACGGTGGAGGTGAAAGCATCGGAGCAGAGGCTATCCAGCGGCTTCCCGCAGAGCTCGGCGTTGCCCAAGAACGCCGTCGCCCTCTGCGCCACGAACGGCGCCAGCGCCGGGATGGCGCCGGTGAGGTTGTTGTAGGACAGGTCGATGGTGACGTTGGCCGGCAGGCGCGACGCCATCTCGGGCGGTATGGCGCCGGTGATCCGGTTCGACGAGAGGTTGACGTACCGCAGTGCGGTCCCGCCGAAGTCCGCCGGGAGCGTGCCGTTTAGCAGGTTGGAGCTGACGTCGAGCACCTGCAGCACCGGGAACGCCCCGCCGGGGAGCACGCCGGAGAAGTAGTTGCTGGCGAGGGACACGGCGGTGAGGTTCTGGAGCAGGGTGAGGTTCCCCGGGATGGCGCCGGAGAGCGCGTTGCCGGCGAGATTGAGCGCACGGAGGCTGTGCAGCTGGCCGACCTGCTCGGGCAGTCTCCCCGTGATGCCGTTGCTGGCGAGCGAGAGGATTTGGAGCTCAGGCGCGCGGAGCAGCTCGGTAGGAATGGTGCCGTTGAGCGCGTTGCCGGAGAGGTCGAGGTGGCGGAGGTGCTCGAGGAGGCCGAGCTCCCGCGCGATGGGCCCGACGAGCTGCGCGTTGGGCAGGATGACGCTGACTACCCTCTGGTCCGACGACGACGCCGCCATGCAGACGACGCCGTTCCAGGCGCAGGGCGTGGCGTCGGCGTAGCCCCAGTCGGCGACGGAGCCGAGCGGGTCGGCGAGGAGGGAGGACTTGAAGGAGAGGAGCAGCACACCATCCTGGTTAAGCGCCATGGCCAGCTGTGCCTCGATGCCTAGCAGTACTAGCACTAGCAGTAGCAATGGGCGGCGAGCAGCGGCGGCAGCCATGGCATGTCGCAGCATGGAGATTGGAGAGCATAAGAAGCAGGGTTCTTGGCAATGGTGGTGGCGGTTTTGCTTCCTTGGATTGGTTGGGATGGTGGTTCACCAAAACTGTAGTGCCTCAAAGCCGATATGAGAGTGGAGTAGAGTCAAGAGTGAAGTAGCTAGATCCCCTCTCTCTCCCTCTCCCTCTCTCTCTCTCTCTCTCTCTCTCTCTCTCCCTCTCCCTCTCTCTCTCTCTCTCTCTCTCTCTCTCTCTCCCCTCTCTCTCTCCCCTCCCTCTCTCCCTCTCTCTCTCTCCCTCTTTCTGACACACACACACACTCTCTCTCTCAAGACTCTCTCTAAAGAAGTAAAGAGTATCCTAATTGTATGAAAAGGGGTTGGGGGCGGGATGAAAGGGAGTGTTGATTGTTGAAATGGATGGATCATCCATTATGGTATCAAGGAGAGATGGTGTGGGGGTTGGTTGATGCATGCATGCTCTTTCTTGTGTTTGTGTGAACTTTTGGACCTCTCATCTCATCTCAACTCAGCTCATGCATGGAAAGGGATGCGGAGGTATTGTTGAAAAGCTGGCTGGTTGCTTTGGCTCGGTGGCAGGGCCTCCTTTTCACAAAATAAAATAGGATTGTTCAATCATGTAAAGGGGTAAGAGCACCTCTAATTAATTTGTCCATGAAAGACGGAGTCAAGCTGGTAGTATGTTATACATACAGCTTTCTATGCTGCCCTGGATCCTGCGTTGTGTTCGTGTCATGGATTAGGTTGGATTCACCACTCTCTAATATCACCTACACTTAATGGAACTGATTTGATCTGGGAACCGATTTATTAATGCACAGTCACATGAAAAGTAGCTTCAGTTCCAGTCGGTTCTTCCCATATTTGGATCTGCCGACCTTATATTTCTTCTACCGTCTAACATGGCCATTTTTTCTTCGAGTTGCCGAGCTCATACTTCTTCTACCGTCTAACGTCGTCCTCTTTTCGTCGAGCCCACCAGCAGACACATTCCAGTGAAACAGCACGTCGCCGCTCGACGAGGGTTCACGGTGCCAAGGAGGTGATGGAGGTAGTGAAGTGTGGACCTTACCGGAGATGTTAGAGAGGGGAGAGGGGCGTCACAGGAAGAGGAGAGGGTGCCACCGTGCCGAGGCAGAGGCTGGCGCCGTCTTTAACACCGTTGGCGAGCCACAAGCAGGGAATTAATTAGGCAATGGAATAAAATTAGGCTGTGGGCTTAGATCTGTAAACATTTAACTTACTTTTGTGCGATAGAAGGCTCCTTAATGCAATGTCGATTGTACTACGTGGTAAGAGAAATTGCCATCTGAAGGTCTCAAGTTAAGCCGTGCACTGCAATCGCATGCCTCAAATATATTTTCCATCACATGGCTTGAACGAAAAAAGGGTTGGAGAGAAACAACCCAGCTCGCTCTCTGAGTATTATAGACTTGTAGATGGGCGAACGGCAGAGTGGAGCAGCGGCACATGTGAGGCAACAGTGGAGCTGGCTTCTGCCCTTGTTTTGGAGTGCATAGAATACACAGCTAGCTCATGGGGAAAAGGCTTCCCTTTGTCGAAGCTAGGGCGCATAATTATATTGCGCCAAAGGGAGGGAGCCATTAGCCAACACAACAGGCAGGAGCGACAGGAGCAAAAATACCTACTACGTACTACTGCTGTTGCCTAGCTTTGTGTTGGGGTGGGCTGAGGATCCTCTACATGTTGCAAACTTGTCATTTGTGTGCAATTATCAACTACAAATGATGTGTATATTTGGTGATGTTCTGAACACCTATAACTTTTTTATGTTTAGACCATTCCAAATCACAGTGGCTTGTGGTTTAGCTGTATAGACACAAGCAATAGTTTAGGTATGGATCGACAAAGTTTATAATTTGTCCATATTTGTGTATATACCATGTGTTAACGCCCACACCAATAAGCAATCAAGGGCATCCATGGTGTATATGATGCCAGTTTCATACATCAATGTCACGTCACGCATGTTGAATTTCCTTCTTTCTTTTACTTCTTTTGAGTGTATACGTGGGATGGACAGCTAAATGAAATATATGGTAAGCCTAATCTATCCCTAAACTATGACGTAGTCCAGAACACACACCTCCCTCCCAATCTACAATTAAACCGGGTCTAAAACCCTAATTTTAGCTAGTAAAATGAGGACCGACTCTCCGGTCTCTATGTGGGGCTCTCGTTGGACACCGACCTTTCTCTTAAAAATGGTAGGCAAAGGCACTCGATCGAATTGTCGATACATTGGCCAGGGAAAGGATGTAAATCTGCTCTGCCTGGATCCAAGATATGGCTCGAGGAACAAGGTTCATGCAGGAGAAGTTCCGAAACTCACTATGCACGGAGATCAAGAGCTGTGGTGACCGGCCGAAGTTGAGGGAGAACGACGCAATTCTGGTGATGCGGTGACTGTGGCCCCAAATTGATGTAGAATTTCTCTCACATCATGAGGCCTCTTCTGGCTTCCGGAATCGAGCTGAGAGGCTCTGGCTTGCCGGATTGCAAGCAGCGGTGGCGACGCTAATGGAGGAGGCGGCTTGAGTAGGGGCAGGTGACGGCATCGCCTGTAGGTCGCCGTCATTGAGATCTGGTCTGGCTTTCACCTCCTCATAGACCTGACTTGGATGTCAACGTAGCACGGCGGGTCACCATCACTGTGCGTGGCGCGGATGAGCGGGACGGAGATCTCGTCCTACCTCCAGTGCACCATGCCGTACACCACCCAATCTACATACTGACGAGGGTCCCGTGGTCAAATCTGTTCTCTTTGTCTTGTTGGCTCACTAACAGGTGGGCCTTGCAACCATGTTGATCTGTGTGTATGTTGATTCGAGATTAATATGGTAGCAAGTACGAAGAGGAAGCAAGATAGTGATCGTATTAAACCCTTTTAATAATCTTAATTGTCTGAATATAGTGATCAAAATGAATTTGGTTGATCTGATGAGCAATAGTTTGATACGTACGTACGTATATTGTTATCATTGGCTCTCTACTTTGTAACTTGGTTGGGTACAAGCCAAACGAGCCCGTCCATTTCACCACCCACACGTGGTCACACAAGTCCGCACATGATTGTCCTAGCATAATTTTATCGTTGTAGACTCTGTTGTACAATCATTTCTTCCTTTCTGCTAAGCTAGCTCTACGTATATGCTTTCTCTTCTGTTCACTTTACACACTTAGTTTGTCCGATAACTCTAGCGAGAAAGCCATATTATGGTAACGAATGCAGCGCACCAATTCTGGCTACCTAGGGTCCCAAAAAATGCACCACTCGTTGTTGACATTTTTATGCCTTTCTTTTTTCGTAGAAGACGTGTAGACCGGACGAAAGTATGCCAAAATAAGTTTTTGTGACAATAAGTTACCCTTGAGTTGTTCCATTATTTGCTGACTATGGTCACTGCCAACCGGTTTAGATATACATTCACACGTTGAAGATGCCACGCAGCTAGCAGTGTAGTAAAGCTGCATATGCTGCCACCATGCAACATCACATGTGACCGATATCTAGTGGTGTCTTCATCCTGCCTAGGCTGCCTCCCTGCCTGCCTGCCTGTTTCTCATGTGGCATTGACAGTAAGCTGCATATGTTGCCAGACGCTGGATTTGCCTTGCCTTTGTTGATATAGCAGCACAAATAGGACTAGGATGGTCCCCAAGTAACACCCTGCTTGCTTTTTGGCTTGTCAGCTGAGATGGCATCAACAATGCTGTAGCCTTTTCTTGTCATTTCTTCAGCCACATCACATACAACAATGCTAATTCTGCTTCTCGGCAGTATTATGTGCCCCCAACAAGCTTTCCTGATTCAGAACATTTGACTTGACTCAAATGGAACCATTCCGCCTCTTCATCAATTAACAACTGGAAATCACAGAATGTTCCTTTGCAATGAAAAATACACAAGGAGCAGATACATCGTATGTATGATCTTGGATTCAACCCCTGATCACCTCCATGGGAAGATAGAAAACAAAATTTTGGACAAGTGCAGGGAAAGAACAGTACTAAATAGCCCCAGTGATAAGGTTTCGGGATCATATTGTATCTTCAAAGAATACAGATCGATAAAATCCTATAGTTACAACAAACGAACAGCTCTAAGCTGATCTTAGCTTTGCGAGTACATGTGCAAATATTATTGACTGTTTTGCCCTTTGTTCACAGGGTCAACTACCGTATCCTAATAAGCAGCATAGTCTCCCTTACAGAATCATTCTGCTCTAGCCTACCTCAGTTCACCAGTATTCCGAGCCTTGCAATACTACTACACAAAATGTGGGGGTCAAGGAGGACACCATTTATGTCTCAATTATTTCATCCCGTGTATTTATGCACCAAGTTGTGAACATCTTTCTTCGCCAACAGATTCTGCTGGTGCTTACATAAGATTTGGCCGACAATAATAGGGTGTAGTGTGTTTATCTCCAATCTAATGTAAGGTCTCTTTCTTACAGGACCACCAAGGTCAGCCTTTTATGAACCCGAAATAAATGGGATCTCAGCAGTGAAGTGGGAAGGGGTAGAGGGAGATTTTGAATAGCCAGATAACAGATGATACCAGCTACATAACCTGCAAGGGCAAAGCCGCTCACCTGCAAACACAACAAGTATCATGTCAACGACCAATCTGAACTCACAGGTGTAAAAACCACTGTAATGTGGACACTTGGACGCACATCACTTGGAATACGATATATGTGTATTCTGCAGGCCTAAGTTGTTTAGTTGCCTACAGTTGCTATTAGAGACAAGTACATAACGGCATAATACGTTAACTGGTTAGGATTTGGAATCATGAGATGGTGCTAGTTTGACACTAGACTTGTAAATTATTGATGTATAATTGCATGTGAAAAAAATAGAAGATCAAGGTAAAGAAGTGAAACACTTGGGAATGCCAGACTAATAGTGTCAGATGAATTACTAGAATACGGTGTGAACCACTCGGCGAAACAATTCAACTGAAAGTGTTATTGTCATGCGCATGCATGGCCGATTGTATGGGCCCAAGCAAGTGATGCAAGCCGCAGCAGCATTATCTTATACCTACTGTTACCAGGTTGTTTTATTCAATCTTATGTCTAAGTTGGTTAGCCAGATTTGTTAAGGCCAGCTCCTATAAGAGCATTCGGCAAGGCACATGGCAAATGAGCTATTGTTGGACATGAACTAGGTGGAAAACTCATAAGCTTGTGTAGGTTGACTATCATTAGTGAAACATACTTAGTTAAAGAACCCTCACTGGATTGCAAGTTCTCTACTTGTGCATGTCAGACCATGCGACTGTCAGTGACCTTTGGCTCTGATTACCATACTTTGATGCACAAACCAAAGTGGGCAGTCCACTCATACTTAATAATATTTGATTGACTTCTCCATCTGGGACATTGGTAAGGACTTCATTGTTCACTAAACAAAGTTATGCTGTGAACACACTGAACTTTGGTTTAAAACCTATATCTCTAGGTAACCAATACAAGCACAATCTTACCCCAAATTAATTACCAAGAATATGTTTAAGACCCATAATTTTTTTTCCTAAAATGGAGTACCCAAGCAAAACCCCTAAGAGCCTCTTTGATTGTTGGAATTTTGATGGGTTGGAATCCCATAGAAAAATTCAAATGGAATTGCTGAATCCATAGGAATTTTATTAGAGGAATTCTAACATGAGCTTAGACCTCATGAAAATTTCTTTTGTATCTTGCATGCACCTCCTCCCTCCAAATTCCTACAAAACTCCTGTGGAGCATCCAAAGAGCCTTTTTTTTGGGTGCAGAATCATGTGTTTTTGTTTCCTGTAAAATTTCTTGTGTCTTGCATGCACCTCCTCCCTCCAAATTCCTACAAAACTCCTGTGGAGCATCCAAAGAGCCTTTTTTTTGGGTGCAGAATCATGTGTTTTTGTTTCCTGTAGGATTCAACAAGCCATGACATCTCAATCATACATTCTTCATTTTCCTGCGTTTTCAGAATCCATCGTTCCAAGTAGGCTCTAAACTAAGCTGCGGTTTGAAATAAAATCTTTTGTTCTCAACCGTACCCAAAAACTACTGAAAGAAACAATATTAGAATATATGGACTGGATTAAACAGTTTGATAGGTAAATATCAGGAAATGCACTTAATTGACCTAACTAACATCATATAAGAAGTTTCTTTTTTATAAAATACACTATTGTTCTTATGTTGTTTCATATCTCCTCTTAATAGTTATATAAGAGAACAGTTTACCTTGCGAAAATACCAAAAGAAATCCACCTTTTCCATTCCCATAAAAGCTACTCCTGCTGCAGAGCCAATAATAAGCATTGAACCACCCGTACCAGCACAGAACGCAACAAGCTGCCAGAAGTCCGAATCTTGAGGGTATGAAGTCAGGTCATACATTCCCATGGTTGCAGCAACAAGTGGAACATTGTCTATGATTGCTGATGCTACACCAATGACACTTGCAATAAGGTCAGCATTTGGGATATTGGCATCAAGATAGTTCGCTAACTGCCTCAAAATCCCTGCAGACTCCAAGCTAGTGTAAAAGGACAGAAAGAACGAAACTAACTATTAGCAAATTAAGATCATCTAATTGGTAATGGACTAGATTGCAAATAGCACAACAAGTGCCACCATTTTCAATATGCTAACTCAGGATAGTACCAAATTTATAAGCATAGAAACAAATTGACAGTATTGTAATAATAGTTAGATCCTCTTTCATATCCTGGATAGCTCTAACTTTCAAATATCCAGTTCCTACTAACCAGTTCCCTCCCTTTGTGTTACTTTTCTTCCCTAGATCCTTTTCTAGATACCGTAACAAGCCTGGCAAGTTATGGGGAATGTCATCTTTTTGGGAACAACTTAACGTTGTCATGGGACCAGCCAAGGAAGCAAGGAGGGCGCAAGTGCCAGCATGGCTTCTCATGCAGAGTGTCGGCGAGTTAGTTCACAGCATATTCTATCTCTTAGCTGCATATCTCTTTGCTAGCAAGGTTGTTACATATCTTATCTATTAGTTCAGATTGTTAGTCATTAGGAGAATTAAGCAGTACAGAACAGAAAATTTGCCCAAAGGTGCTCAGAACCTCAAGCACAGCGGTACAGGACTAGCCCGGTCACGCGCCTGAGGGCAAGTATTGTGCTCGTTATTCCCTCTGTTCATGACCTGAAACCCACTCGCTCCTCCGCCCTCCTCTGACATCCTACCGAGCTTGTAACGGGGAGGTTGTTCCCTAAAGGATCCTCAAGAAGATCCACAGCACCAACCATGCCCATTACAGAAAAAGCACAGCAAGTAATGGAGATAAATAAGGAACCAAATTAACTATCTCTACATTATGTTAGAACATCATTTTTGGGGTGCAATTGACAACTATAACACAAGTAGCAGTTTGTATACCACCAAATGAACAAGTAAAAAAATAAAAGAAATATCCGGCTTTGCTTCAGTACTCTTCTAGAAAAGTTTAAAAATCTTAAAGCAGAGCAGTTAATATCAGGTGAGGGCGACTCTGTGCCAACGTAACAAATAAATCAAACTGAAGATTAGATATAGATTTGAAAATTAGGTTAATACACCTTGACAGCACCTAATATTAACTACGTTGATTAAGATTCGTAAACTTTTCTAAAAGAGGAATTCCGATGCGTAAGCCCTGAAATAATTCTTTTTTTTGTGTGTGGGGTTTACCTGCCGACCGACAAAAGAATACCTAAAAAGAATAGAACTCCTTGTGTATCAATTCGTGAAAGCGCCTGTGGAACTTTAAATCTCTGCCTCTCAGGTTCTCCATAATGTATCGCGTCTGTCAGGATCCACAGAATCCCAAAGACCAAGCAGCATGCCCATGAAAGGCGGCAATCCAGTGAGAGCTTTAAAAACTGGAACACAGACTAGGGCTCCAAGTCCAACAGCAAATACAAGTTGTCCTCGAGGAGCCATCTGCTCAGATGACAGCAAGCTGGAAGATGTCTGAGATGATCCATTTGCTTCACTATTTGCAACGTGTAACAAATTGTTATATGAGGCACCGCAAATATTGTTTCATGTTATGTATCAGAAGTAGTAATTCGTTAACAACCTGGTGAGGGACATCAGGGCCAAGGGGACCGCCAATGAGACTACTGAGGGAATAAACAAGCCCTGCCAGATCATTAGCCAAGCGATTCATTTCACAATCAAAATATATAGCACTTTGTTGAAGTGGCATGCAGAGAAAATAATAAACACGCAAAAATTCCACAAAATGATTGATTGCTTGTAAATCTAGATCATGCGGGTCATTCTATAAAATGCCTTCCATTTTTTGTGATAGGCAAATCCCAATACTTGAGAACATACAGATTTTGAGGCATCTTCCGTTCAATTTATATTGATTGAAGCAATTCACCTGAATTTTGCACTATACATTATCTCTAAGAGCAACTTCGTTATTGACTAAAACTCTATAATACTGTTAGGTAAAAAGAAATAACATCCATAAAGAATGCAATAAATTGGTACCAATATCGCCGTTTTCTGAAGAAAGAGAGAGAGAAACATTTTGTGTTATCTTCTAATAATATCTTTCAGTAAAACATGTTTACATGTTCTCCTTCAGTGCAGTTTAGGTTAATCAGCCTCTAGAACTTCCACAGAAAAAGACATGCATGATGTAGGATGTTGAAATAATCACAGTTATTAGTATTAAAGTCCTTATCAATATTGTTCAGTAATAATTACGGGAAAAAATTCTTGATGAACACTAACAATTAACGAAATATCTGCATAAGCATATCATGAAATACAAGGATAAATGTGCAAATCTGACCTGCATTATTTTCAACGTTGTAATCTGACCATGAATCCACAACATAGTGGTTGTCACATCACCAATTGGCGTCCATGCACCCCCAGCATTAGCTGATATTACAACAACAGCACCTAACAATCTGTCCGAATAAGCCAATGTTTACTAAAGAGGCCAAACACTCTTTCAAACCAGTTATTGATGGATTTAAGAACAAAAAGTTCTGTAGACCAACCTGCGGAGATGTAATGAGATCTAGCTTATGATGTTGTATCCATCTCTATCACTCGATCCTAATTTCGAAAAATACCTAGTGCTAACAACCCACTTGGTGCAAGCATGAAGCTACACCAAGTTGGACTAAAACTAACACAGAAATTATTCCCCAAACTAATTGAGAAGGTAGCAAATGGACTGACATACCAACCACTGAGAGATAAAAAGGGAAAATTCGTAGTTTGTACAACCAATAACATTTTCCTTTTCTTTTACCTTTTAATTTGATAAAAAAATCTTTTGTTATTTCTCTAGCACAAATTGGGTTCAGCTTAACATATGGTCACATTACTTTGAACAACCTGTATAAATTTCTTGGGAGCTTTTCATGTCGATTTGATGCCTAAACCAGCATGTTTGCACTCTTGCACCAGATGGGTGGTTTGCACTAGATACTTCCCCTACTAATTTAACCCCTCCTTGGTGCTATTTGCGGTAAGGTGCGACGATCAGTATAAAAAAATTTCTTGAGATGCACAAAGAAATACTGTTTAGTTACAATTATCAGTATTAGAAAAAGTTCTCGAGAAGTAACTCAAATTTCAGGACCAGCCTCCAAACTACAATTGCCACACGTCTCACAACTTTAGATCATTTCGAGAATCAGAAAGCATTTCTATAAAAACATTTTGTTCGCCACAACTTAAGCAAATGTCAGTGAGAAATGTTTGCCTTATGCCTGTGACACATTAGTTGTGGGTCTAAGAAAGTCAAACTGCCTATGGCAATAAAGCAAACTCATGCCCACGAAAATTCAAATACGCCTAACTTGAGGGTGGCAAAGTATGGCAATGAACCATACATGTCTTAATGAAAAGAATGGTAGAAAGGGAACGATTTTGAACCAGGTTTTGCAGCTGTGTACAGAGCAACCAAAAAAATTGAACATATGGAGCATGCGAGGGGTTTGATTATGGACAGTATATATGATGATATAATAGCTCCCTTAAAAAAAAAGGGAGACTTGATGATTTCCCCAAACTTGGCTAGCCTTTGATAATATCCCCAAAGTTTGTCAGTCTTTGATCTTTTCCCTTACAATGGATCTTTTGCAAAAATTCACATCTCAGCCACACCCCCCTATCATGAAATGACCAATTTGTCCTCAGCTGCTCTCTGTTTTGCTCTCTGTTTTCCCATTGCAGCGAACAATAGCAGGTACGCCTCCATCTCCTCTCTCCATTTCTCCCTTTTTCTTCTCCCCCAAACCCTAGTTTTCTTTTTGCAAAAATGGATTCTTTATGTATACATCAACAAGTTTTGCCTTTGTACAAACCATTTTTGTGGAAAGTTGAGTGAAATAGAGCCCTAAAGCTGAGAGAAGTAGAGAAATAGAGAGCTGAAGCTCTGTTGAAACAGAGAACCGGAGAGGAGTGACCGCTCCAGGGGGGGCTGGATCGATCCTTCTGTGGGAGCAAAATAATCTGAAGGGCAAAGCTGTCTTTTTACATGCTTATTAGAGGGTCAAGCAATTTAGTTTTGTAAAAGAACCCCTGTAGATATATTGTTAAAGTGATCAACCAACTTAGGGGAAAAGATCAAAGACAGGATATTATCAAAGGCTAGCCAAGTTTGGGGAAAATCATCAAATCTCCCTAAAAAGAACTGAGATAATTGAGGTCATACTTTCTGTACTCCGATGGAGGTACTAGTTTCCGGAGCAATGACACCATCACAATAGTTGAAGTCAAGTTGTCGAGGACAGAACTCAAAAAGAAAGTTACAAAGCCAATCTGAAAATAAGAAACAATTCATGCATCAAAAAATAAAGCACAACAATGAATGGTTCTGAAATAAAAGGTTAATAATGTAAGGTTTCATGGTGAGTAGTTGAGCAATGATGATTTTTTTATTTACCAAAGATAGACGACGAAAGAGATGAAGCCAAAAGCAGAATTTTTTCTTTAAGGGAACAGTACAAAAGGATCCTTCTATATTTATTTATATTTATAATAAAAGAATTTATGTAATGTACTGGTAGAAAAGAAGAATAAAAATTAATCTATGTAGCTAGTTTGGATTCATGAAATATTCTTTTTCGCCAAATCAGAATTTTTAGGTTGCGATTGGTACTGCAGTGGATTATTTTGTCTAACCAGCTTTTTCCCATTTTCGTGGCTATTTTCCACATCAGATTATAAAATAAGCTAAGCACAACACAGTTGACTGAGCCTTAGTGGACGAAAATATTAATACCACATTATCAGTCTTCAACTAGCAATTTATTTTAAGGAACATAATGATCCATATGACATATAGATTGAGTATATACTTGCGAAATTACATATCTCAAAAGTTACTCAAGATTTTCTTTTTAAACAAATAGAAATTTTACTTCACTCTTGCTTTCTGTGGGAAGAAGTTATCCACATAAATGTTGAAATAATGTGTACAGAAAACTAGCTCTTGCCTCTGCTGATGTCACACATAAGCATCTGGTTTTTTTGGTTTTACCATATGTCCATTAGCAGGAGGTCCACATGAATTAACAAACCGATGTGGATTCGTAGATATAAATCTGAGCAGATTACCCAAAACACAATTGGTATAGACGAGACAATCCTCTGCCCAACTTGTTAGTACAAGTGGAGCAGGGTCTACAATTTAACGTGCAGTACCAGAAGAATATTCATATGTGGTGCAACTATGCAAGAAAATATTTTGAACAAGATATAACATGAAAGGCTCCAACTAGTTTTTTTTTCACCAGGACTACATGCATTCGCCATTTGAGAAAAAAGAAGAAGCAATCTAGTTCTATTACAGACGATACTCAAATTGACCTGTAGTTCGAGATATCAACCAAATCTAGCATCAGCCAGTGACTGCAGTAACTTGGCCATGTGGTTTTCTTTTAGATGAGTTAAGGTTATGAGGTTACGAACATCAGGGTTTCTTTAATGGAACATTCGGATTTTTTCTTTAGTGCCACCTGAATATTAAAGATAAAAAGGTGTAGACCCTATGTAAACCACAAATTGAACTCATCCATTTTACGCTATATCTGGTACTTCTAGGAAAGCACGCTAAATGCGTTGGATAATCTCAAAGGTTAATGAGTTAATCATATAGATGCATTGAGAGTCTGGAACGGATCGAACCCTTCGAACTATAAGAGAACAGTTTTCAAATCCATTGTTTAGCATAGATAAGGAAAACAATGTCTCCTTGTTCCTACAGTTTCACAAATGTACGAACTTTCAAATATATACATGTACGAAATTAGATTAACAACTTTCGAAGCCAGTAAGAGTTCAGGAACCTAAGAGCATGAGCAGGTGAGAGCAACTTAAGTTGCCAGAATTAGAGATTAGATACAACGTGACGGAGGACAAGGTTAGATCACAAAAAACAGAATAGAGAAGAGAGAAAAGAATATCAACAGACAAATCTACTGTCATTGGAATTTGAGTCCTTAGTTTGTAAGGTCAATAGATGAATAGAGACACCAACCAACTTCAAAAAAAGAGTGTGCGACAATAGCAAAAGAATGGGTTGAAGATTGTTTTGGTGGAAGCTTTAAGGTTTCCTCTGGATTGAATTACAAGGGGGTGGGGAATTATTCAGTTCAAGGTGAAAGATAAATACCTTTGAAGTGGAACAACTTTCATTTCAGATCTAGGCTAGCATGCAATTCAGATCTATTGACATAAATCACTAAATAGAAGTTGATCATAAGTTCACGACATCTATCTGGGCTGGACGAATAAATAAACTCGAACAACGTAGTCTCTAGAACATTTTGGTACAATCTCTAATAATTTATCACTGGCAACTCATTTTGTTAGTTGGTTATTGGTATAACCCTTGATAGCTACAAAGTATAAGAACTACCGAATGTAACACAAAATTCAATGAGCAAAGCATAAGTAAAAAAAACTCACCACCCAGAGAAGAGCTCTAGGATTTCTAGTAGATATATTGTCAGTCACCAGCTTAAAACCTTGATGTGCATCAACAATCTCCACAATGGTCATTGCACCAAGCAAGAAAAACACTATTTCACTAACTTCAGCAGTTGTCTGACTCAACTCTTGAACAGCGACATCAGTCGAGGGAGCCTAAATCATATAAAGAACAGAAAAGGAACAATCATCATATAAAGAACAGAAAAGGAACAATCAAAATCAACCAGTGAATATCATCTAATAGATGCTTAAATAGATACATGACATGAGGATTACATCAATGTAATAAAAAATGTAAATCATCCATATGTTAAAATTGTGGTATTCGCAAACTAGATAGTCACTAGCAAAAGATGGGATATCTCATCTGCATGGCACAGTCCAGATGCAACATACTCCAACTCCAGCAATTATGGGGCTAGCATATATATACATGAAAAATATCTTAAATTTCCTTAACCCTGATTACAGTTGAAAAATACATGCAGAATTATTAGGGAGGTTCTTAATTTATTATTAATAAAATAAACTAAAGAATGAAAATGTTGATGGGAAGAGGAACCATGAACCCATAGCCTATAAAAATCCATAAATAAATAAAAATTCTCTTCTTCAGAAGAAGTTAAATTATTTTCAAAAGCAATAACCACAATATCAGTACCAATTTTATTATTGAATAAGTTGCCAGTCTCTGTTTAAATTTTTTTTTAAGGACGTGTGACTATATCAATCATTATCAAGACACTCCAAACGAGTCAAATCTGAAATTGATTTTCAAGAAAGAGGATTGACAATTTCAAAAGAGTTGTTGAAATCTCAAAGATGACTTCACAGATTAGCTTACCCCAATACTTCTGATAACCCATAGGCAAACAGCCATCAATAATCCAACTCCACTTTTGTTAAATGCTAGTGATTCCTCAAAAATGATACCTGCATAGCCAAGTGCAAATACTAGCACCATTGCAATGTCCTGCAAAAGGAAATATTTCAACCAAGGTTGCAAGAATCATCACCCCCACATCCACAATTACCGATATAAGGAGATAGGTAATGACACAATCTAGGATGAAAAAATTACATAGTTAAACTGATAAAAGAAAAGGGATAGATTTGAACAAGATTACTAGGAATCAACTGACCTGGTTAGCAGCAACCCAGGAATGGTTTATTGCAGCTGCCCCAGCCAAACCCGTTGCGAGGATAGTTAAAGCTTTAAGAAGGTCATTTTTTGGTTTGTAGTTAGCTTCAAAATATTGTGAGCTAACTTCATCAACGGAGCATAAAGGGTCACAATTTCCAGTCGTCTCCAAGAGCTGAAATTGTGGTGAAACACGAAGGTATTAGCAACTGCATAGGATATAGTAGGCAGTAGAAACAACCAATCAGGCAACCACCACATAATGCAAAAATATGGTTAAAATCACCATATCAGTGCTCGAGAACTATGACAAGACATAGTGCTCTCTCACCATTATTAAATTTTAAAAAGAACTGTGTGTGCAACATGCACATGGCATATGATAATTGCATTGTTGATGAAAACATATGGAACTTTGATATAAAAGAAAATCAGGTACTAAATACATGTAAGTTTCCTTTCAGTGAACTTGTTCTCTAATATTTATCCAGGGAGTTTGATGTCCTTCATTTAAAAAAAATACATATTACAGTACATTGCACACCAATATGTAGGATCACCAATATGTAGGATTTATGCAGTATGCTATTTTTGCTGCAGCCATGTTTTGACTGAACTTGTATGTTGACCAATTATACTGCCTATTTCACGTAAATGCTTTTATGCGGGTTTCATATAGAAACTGATGGAAAGTCTTGTGTGCATAATCATTGATCAGAACTCCGATCAACAGATGACCTAAAACCATGTTTTTAGATTTTTCTTGCACCAATTTTAGTTTGGAAATTATGCTACAGTAATACCAATTCGTTTATATCAAGCATAAGTGGAATCGATTGTTTGACTCTTGAGGTGTGCAGTTTGTGCTTCCTGTGAGAGAACTTGAAAGTTGAAACCGCACTAGCATGGAGAATAATCTGATAAAAGTAGGCAATGTATCCGATGATTTGTTCGTCTGAATGAATTAAAATGAGGTTTCAATATTTCATTGCCGTAGCAGTCTTTTCAGGTAGCATGCATTCTGCAACTCTACTAACGGTGTTGCCATTCCAGAGTTAGGAAGCGCAAGAATAGGATATTGTTCCATATTGCTTGTCAAAAAAATGTGCCTGCAGACTCCAAGCCTTAAAGTTCATGGGAACATACTCTGTTTGACGCAAATTTTGCACACGTACTACTACTAGTAATCGCCACACAGTGTCATGCCAAAGTGGCAGTACTAGAAATTTTCACGACGAGCTAAGTACGCCTCAGTGAAATAGTTGGAATCAAGAAGTGCATCTGTCAAAATAAGTCCAGCTAAGCTACACGCGAGACGGATTCGGACAAATATCCTCCCATTGCAGGAAGATAGCGAGCAATTCGGTGAGGTCGCTCGGGACGCGAAAACGATTAGAGCGGAGATGAGGAGGGCGAAAAGAAGCTGTACCTCGTAGTCGGTGGGCTCCTCGGGCGGCGGCAAACCGGCGGCGGGGGAGAGGAGGAAGAGGAGGAGGCGCGGAAGCGGAGCGCGCGGCGCCATCGCTGGGCGGGCGGGAGCGGGGGTGTGCAGAGGGGCGGGGGGGCGGGGGTGGGTGCTGCGGTGGCGGAGGGGGGATGGGGAGGAGGGGAAGGAGGGGGAGGCTGCTCGAGTGCCGGCGAGCAAGTAGGACGAGAGCGCCATTGCGGAGTGGATGGATCAGAAGCGAGTGTGTGGGCCCCACCGTTGAGTGACAGAAATGGCACTCCACAACACTTTTGTTTCCTCTTTAAATTTCCTCTTCTGAAACTACTTCTTCCATCTCATGTTCTTTTATCCCAGTCCCGTCAGGTCAACGCTATTTGACCGCCATGAAAAAGTTTAGAAAAACTTGGAATTCAGGAAGATCGAAACAACATTTTCCCTAGTGTACTTTTTTCAGAAAGAAATCAGATATTCTGCTCAGAAGTGATCTCTAGTTTTTTTTCTGTAAATTTATCATATTTTTATTGAATTTTTATGAACATTCCATGGCCGCAGCTTTGGTCCAGTGGATCAGGTCAATAGACCTGTGTAGTTGAGGGTTGACATCATGACAGTAAGAGGGGGGCGTATAATGATGATAAAGAGGGTTGGAGAGAACTAGAAGAAAGGTAAGAGAAAGGAGAGAACGAAGAGAAAAGAAAGTAGGCCACTTATACATCGGCCTAACACCAATTATGATGTAACATCGCCTAAAACCGCCTCCAATCAAGGCCCTAGCGGATACAATAATCTGATATTAAGAGTCAAGGTGCAAACTAAACAATATTTAAATTGGGGATGTAAATTCGATTATGGCACTCGTTTGAGGGAGCAAAAAGTAGATATTTTCCTACTTTCTAAGATACATATGATTTATCTCAATGAATTATTTTCTTGCTCCTCCTTCCCCCGCCTCTTTGAACCATGTTTTGTTTGAATGGTTTTAGTAAACAATTATAACTGATGCTCCTCTAAGGATGACATCCTTCCATAATCTCAAAGATGCGGTGATTTTCCACTTTTAGTTTAGTTATTATTTCTCTCATTGCTAAAAGAATAATATATTTTCTATGTTTTATTCTCAAAGCATTGGAACCAAAGGGTCAATACACATCACCATAGTAAAAAGGGGCATAATAAGATAAGAGAAAGTACAAGTCCTAACCCTAGCAACACCCAAGTCGGGGTCTGACATGTGAGAGTCCATGCTTCTAGGAACCAGCTTAGCACGAGAGCCATTGGCACCTATCGACCACAAGATGTAGCTCCATCGTTGCCATTGCCACCGTTGATGATGGGGAAGTTGAGTGGTTTGGAGATTGCCCTCTTGAATCACCAAAAGGGCGGGATGAAGAGATTTAATACACTTGGGTAAACCATTCTAGAGCCATCCATCCGCCGGCAAGGTGGAAGAGTACACCGAAAAACTCCCACAAGAACTAGTGTAGGGACGATAGCTAGCAAGAAACATAGATCTAGGAGGAACTGATTCACATGTAGACACGTCCAGACCACATTGCTGCGCCAGGAAGCCCATCATGGACGACAAAGAAGAGGAGCGACACCATGGCGGTCCGTCGAAAGCTCCAGGGTGGCGGCGAGTTGTTGGTAGCCTCTAAGACAACACCACAAACCCCTCTCTCCCACCACTCTAGTCGACGAGGCCAGTAGATGGGAGGAAGAGACGGGGCAGCTTGTAGCGGCAGGAAGAGAAGAAAGGGGAAAGGCGTACACGGGAGAGGATAGGAGAAAGGGGAATGCTTCGTCGTTGTTAATTTGGAGGACCATGCGTCCATTACTCGCAAAAAAAATATAGCATAGCTAGCATACGGCAAGATTATTAAATGACATATACATTATGTATGGCCAAAGTTGAGATGCAACAACACGAAGCAAAGTTGCAACGAACATTTTCATCCAATCTTAGGGTGTGGTGGAGCGGCTTCTAAGGAACTAGGAGAAGCATGTACGAGTAGAGCTTGGTAGAACCTACGGATTTGTAAATGCGATGATTCATTTTATAGATAAGACTCAAACAGTGTTGCAGTGGATCTAACTTGATTGATGGCATTCTCTACTACAATTTGCGGTAGCCGGAACTTTGTTTCTGCACCAATCTAGAGATCTAATTTGGAAAGTGAGAAGACGTACAGTTATGGGTAACCAAGTTATGATCACTACTTATGTAAGATGGTCATTGTAATTTTGTTTTGTAAATTTTATGTGTATATCCTAAATGATAGTTGCCCACACTTTTTTAGCAGTTTTCGAATGCCCTAACTAGAGCACATACAAGGTTTCTGACACTTGATTTTTGAGATGTTTATTAACACATTTCCAGCTGGTTAATTGCATCAAATGGAAGTACCCTGTTTAGCTAAGTTCTTGTTCTTGGATTGGAGCCGCAGCATCTACTCTTGAGTGATGCATCTTCAGGCAGCAATTCAGAAAATCTGCACAGCTGCGTTGCGAAACTTACGTGATTTTTAATACGTGGCAAAGCTTAATGAAACAGGAACTCACTCCCCTATATCAAGTGCACCCCATCCACCTAGTTTGTTTGCCTACTTAAGAAAACAACTTAAACCTCCGACGAGTGAGGTTACCATAAGTTGCAAAAGCAGCGCCTAAGCTCGTGGAAACAGTGCGCATCTACCTGGGCATAGTTTCCCACAACACATGACATCCACCAATATACACCTGATCCCTTCCGATTTCCTCAACCAATCATGATCATGAGAAGCTTATTCCAAAAACTTCTTCCATCAATAGATGGCAACCAAAATAACTACACCAGAGCACATAAAAGCAACACCTGAGAAGACCCAAAAGAGCAGAGCAGCTTTAATCCACAGTGTGTATCGTAACATTCACTGGCTTTCAGCAGATTAACAAATACAAGCTCCGCGAATATAGCAGAAGCTCCAATCCACATCAACGTGGATCTTTGCAGTGCCATTCTGTCAATGCAATGAACTGCACTGCAACGATGTTGTTTCGGTAGTTGACTTGTGGGTTGGTGAAGGTGGTAACGGCAACAGAACAAGCTGTTGACCTGCCTTCTTTTGCGAGAAGGAATTTACGGGACAAGCCTCTGTGGATCGCGGGGGAAAAGCGATGTCTTCCTGATGTTGTTGAGGGCACAGAACAGCATCACCACTCTCTCCAACCCAACCCCGAAACCGCCGTGAGGAGGTGCACCATAACTGTAATTGTCAGCATATGTGGAAATGAGTACCAAAGTGAAGAAAAATAGATGTTATCAAATAGAATACTGGAACAGAAGTATATACTAGATGCTGCAGCATTAGAAGATTGCGGTAAATAAGACCAGAACATACCTGAATGATTCGATGTATGATGCTATAGTACTCGCATCAATTCCACACTCTATTGCACGTGTTCTCAGCAGCTCAGGTGTATGTACTCTTTGTGCTCCAGAAATAATTTCCTCGCCTATCATATCAGTAAAATTGGTTCAACATTAAGCTTAAAAGGAACAAGCACTTCTGCTAATACGCTAGACAGTTCAATGCAATTTCCAAAAACATGTATCTTACAGTCTTTATTGGTATATACATGAATGTATCTTTTCCTCAATGATACTATGTTTTTCTTATGTTGAATTATTGATGAACATAGGGCAGAAGCCGCATAACCTTAGGGGCTAGGACAATGTTAGTTATTGGTCTATGTCCTAAAGTACAAACTGATCGGCATTCAGGAGAGTTCGAGTCGTGTAAATTAGCAACCTTTGTTAGCTAGGGAGACCTACATAAATAGAGGTCAGCACATATTGTTCAAGCAAGAATCAAGGTTCCAAAAGGAGCAATTAGGCGCTGGGCGGAGGCCTGGCGCGGTGCCTATTTTGGAACAATTAGGCACTGGGCGGAGGCCTGGCGCGGTGCCTTGGCCCTAGGCAGAGGGCTGCGTGGATGGCGATGAATCAACTCCTCTGGCGCCTAGGCCACTGAGTAAACGCCCACCTAGCACCTAGCACCTTTCTGAAACTCGGCAAGAAAAATGATGGTTAGTCTTTTCTCTTCCAAAGTCCTCTAATCCCAGTCTAAATCGATATATATCCTTTCGGAACCTAATCTCTTTCATGGCAAGCCATCTGGCCATTTTCTGGTACATATCCCATCATGAAGGTTCATGAAGGGTTCTCACATCATCATAATGTATAAAATTTATTTACCTGAGGCCCAAAGCAACCGACCTAAAACTAGATGTCAGCGGTTTCTACGCCATTATATAACATTCGCCATAGCAAATACTCTTGGAATAATGTTTCTATTTTGTTGATTCAGATAACAAGAATGTTTTTTTGTGTGTCAAGACTCTGGAATAAAGGAATTGGGCATCTTCCTGCACAAAAGAACATCACTCACATGGCTCTGAATGTTTCACATATCTAAGTGGACTAGGCTGCATAATGCAAAATACACTTCGAAAATAGAGAAAACAGTAACACATGAACATGTGAGGCAGCTTAATTCTCACTAATTGAATAAAATAACAAGAAAGCTATGCCCGTACAACTGGAATCACAAGCCAATGAATCTCAGCAAAACAAGATTTCTTGTTCTTTTATTCAAGAACTAACACTTCCCTGTAATTTTGTACGCACAAATGTATTCAAATGATTATCTGAACTTTCTGCACAGTGTTAGAAATAACTTGAATAATTTTAATACTTACCTCGAATGAAGACATCAAAAGAGTTGCTGTAAGCTGGATCATCATAACAAGGCATGGTATAGAAAGGGCGTACAGCCAAAGGATATCGATAGAGAATGAAAAATTCTGTGCCGTACCTACAAATAACACACAACTTGAGTTACTAAATATGAAAAAATATCTTATATAAGGGAAGTAGAATCTACATACTTCTCCTTAACAAGCCGACCAAGTTTTTCTCAGCTTCAGTGTTGAGGTCACCCATAGGCTCGATTTCTGTTCCAGCTTCCTGCCAAACAGATAAATCATCTTTAGTCTTTTTCAATAAAACTAATATCAGTGGGTTTTGGGGAAAACTGATTTTTGTATCCTAGTTTTATCCTAATCTAACCAAACAAGGTTTTAGGTAGCTTAACACTAAAACAAGGTTAACAGAATCTGGTTTGCTTGAACACAAGAACCAAACAAACCCCGTAACTTTATATGTAATAGCTTCCCGTAACATATTTGTTCAGATAATCATGGACCCAGTGCATCTTTTCTACTTCAAAGCTTGTCAAGCACATGTTTGGATCTAGAGTCTTAGCAAATCAAGATTTCATTGTATCAGATTCTGTTCCTAACCACCAATAAATCTTGTTTCCTTGCTAAAATTCAAACACTTAAAACAAGAATGAGTTTTCTTCAATCTCAAATAATGAGTTCTGCAACCAACAGGTTATGTCCTTTTCACAAAATACAAATAAAACAAGAATGAGTTTTCTTCAAACTCAAATAATGAGTTCCGCAACCAACAGGTTATGTCCTTTTCACAAAATACAAATAAACCATTCATTTTCTAGCAGCACATTCCTAAACATGAGTTTAACTAACCAATGGGGTAAAATCTATTTCCTCAAAACTCCCACTAAATCTTGCTTGAACAGAAAGTATTTACAGATTCACCATCCAAACAATGTGCAAACATGTTAGTACCTTCAGCATTTGAATCCCTTCCTCATATGTCAGCTTCAAGGTTTTCTCTAGGTACTGCATAAATTAGCACAACTTTAGACAGTAGCTTAAGCAATAGCATAATAAGAAATATAAAACAATAAAAGAATAACGTTTTACCTTCAGAGGTTCGAATGGATACTGCCTATTTATTGTCTCGAGTTCCTTCTTGCAATTTTCATTCAAGTGTTTAAATATTGCTACGAATAAGCCATCTATAATATCGCAAACCTGTGTACAAAATCAGTACCTAGTCACCATCAATTCAGTAAATGAACTAAAGACTTTTTCCCCCAATCTTCCTTACCTCAAAGTAGTGCTCCTTAATCTCCATTTCTGCATCCAACCCAATAAACTCACACAGATGCCTGTGTGTGTTTGAATTTTCTGCTCTGAATACAGGACCAACCTCAAATACACGTCCAAACCCACCACAAATGCCCATCTGCTTGTATAACTGAGGAGATTGTGCTAAGCAAGCAGGCTGGCCATTGTACTGTAGCTTGAATACAGCTGCACCACCTTCACTTGATCCAGCAATCAGCTTTGGGCTGTGGATACCAACAAATTGCTTTGACAACAAATATTCTCTGAATTTCTGCATAGTATCCAACAATGATTACATTTATGAAAAAATTACATGCTACAGAAATACATAATAAAAATCAGCTACGTCAGATGGCACATGAATGTGAACAACATAACATGGCCATGACAAAAACAATAAGTCACGCTGCATGTTAAATCTCAATTTGTGCAGCAGTGCAATCAGACAAAAATTGAAGGTCAATGCCCAAGACACATGTGCCTTTTGCTTGTAGATGGAGATTCTAAGCTGAAAGAATTAAGGATAACTGGACACGCTTCTAGTCAATGACAAAGCGCACGATGCTAATCAAACCATATACTATCACATGGCATGCTATTTCGTACAACGAATCCATTGTTGCATGAATGATAACAGTCAGTACAAACAAGGACAAATACCCACGTTTTCCACATGACACTGGATACGGAAGATTGCTTGGTTCGCAGGTGTCCGCAGGTCGATAGCTCGATAGTTCAATCGTGTATCCTGGAGAACACGAACAAGCTTCTCTCCAGTCTGCAATCATGGCAAGAGTGAATCTCTTAAACCACGGTAGGATTATAAGAATCATAGGTAGAAAATCTGGACTGCTGGGAAACAAAATTGAGTGCTTCTGCAAAGAGAAAGCAAACAAGGCACAAAATTTGCAAAAGGACATACTTGTTCGGCCTTCTCAAATTCTGCTTCACTTCGTGCAGCATCTTCGAGGTTAATTGGAAGGGTGGGGATCGCCCTATTGATGCAATAGATCTTCCTAACCTGAATCTCCACCTGCCAGTCAAAACAGACATACAAACAATTCATCAGCTAGACACAGGATAACAACCTAAACAAACCGTAGATGCAAAATTATTCTGACAATATTCAACATAATAAAAAAGCCGAATAAACCACCATCTAACATGATATTTCACCATCCTAGAGCAAACAGATGTCTATACGACGAGCAAATGAATGCGTATTCAGATAGATTGCCGCGCGATGGCTGACCTGCTGTGTGGTGGCCTTGAGGGGCTCCTTGGGGAGGGAGACGATGCCCTCGACATCGACGATGCTCTCCTTGCTGATGGAGGTGGCGAAGCGCACCATCTGCGTGCTGACACCGGCATCGGCGCTGGCGACGAGCACGCACTGCACGGTGCTCATGCTCTGGCGCAGCACGGCGAAAGCCATCTTCTTGCTGACGGGGCGGAAGGCCTGCGCCGCCCCGCGGATCAGCACGGAGCGGCCTGCGGCGGCCTCATCGAGGTCGGCGATGTCGGTCCAGGAGCGGCCGGAGATGGCCTTGGACTGGATTTCCTCGACGGGAACGTCGCCGTAGTTGGCCGCGAAGGGGTCATCAGCGTCGGCCTGAGGCTGCTGCTGCTGCTGGCGTTGCGACGCCTTGCCGGCCTTCTCGGCCTTGCGGGCGTCCTTCTTGAGCTGCTTCTTGCTAATGGTGGCGGCGGAGAGGTCGGCCTCGAGCTCCTCCGTGGAGGCGGAGGCGGAGGCGGAGGCGGGGGCGGGGGCGGGTGGAGGCTCCGACGACATGACGGCGGCGGCGGTGGGGGGGAGGGGGAAGCACGAATAGGGTTGAGGGTGAGTGCCTTGGACTTTAGGGCACTCACGCCCTTAACAGGCTGGGCCTGGGTTGCCACTCATTGCAGGGCCCGCTCCACTCCTCTCCGTATGGGCCGGCCCACTAGGTGTTCTTGGGCTTCTACCCATAGCAAGGGTTTTCAATTGAGTATATCTGACAGCTACACTTTAAACACGGGCTTATATTACTCGATATCTGGGTATGTTCCAACCTTCTGTGTTGCATTTTTTAACCAAATTCTATTTTCCCCGTATTTTTCTCAGTTTTTTCTTGGTTTTCTTTCCTTTAGACACATTTCTTCTTTTCTTTTTTGCCTTATTCTTTTTCTTTCTTTTTGGGCTTTTTATTTCTTTCTTTCTTTTCCTTGTTAAGCATCCGTGAAATGTTCCATTAACACCTAATGTGTTTCCCGAATAGTGTTGAAGTGTACCCCCGCATTTACGGTTTGTTCTGTTACTTTTTTGTTGCTCTATTAGTCTTAAAAACAAGTTTCTTGAGCACTTCTGTTTACCTTTTGTTTTTGTCCCACCAACGGTGTTGAAGTATTCCCCTCGCGCTCTTGGTTTGTAACAAAAAATGATCATATTGGTCAAATAATTTTTTTGCTAATTAATCATTTTAATTATATTTTAAAGTTAATCTCTTCTAAAAAATAATTTTCAAATCTGACCCTTTGACGGCGCCACAAGATACGGCACCGTAGGAACACTCTGCGGCGCCACGGTCCACGGCGCCGAAGACCATTGGGACGTGGCCACCGCAAAACCGTGGCCGAGGCTACGGCGCCAGGAATCTTGACGCTGCAGCTGTGGCGCCATGCCTCCTAGCGCCATAGCATCTTAACCCCTCCATCCCCGACCCTGACATTCTTTCTTCTTCTATTCATCCCTCAGCATCTTCCCGCAGCTGGCCGGCTTCCTTCCACCCTCCCCACCCCGGTGAGCTCACTACTGCAGAATGGGCCTTTACTGACGGGCAGTTAACCCCCTCTACTGACGGGCCGGGCTGGGGGCCCGTCAGCCTGGGAATGTCAGTGGAGGGGTGCCCTCCACTGACGGGCCCAATTTGCCCGTCAGAGGAAAGGTATCACCACTGACGGGCCCTTTGTGAGCGCCCGTCACTGGTTCGCACTCCACTGACGGGCATTTTCTAAGGGCCCGTCACTGGTTCGCACTTCCACTGACGGGTATTTTCTAAGGACCCGTCACTGATAGTTTATGAGGTTTAAAAAAAACAGAGCTGCCAATTGCTCTGCAACCAAATAATTTTACTTTTCAGCATACAATTAGGTGGAACTAAATTCAAATTTAATAAAACAATCATGAAGATTAAAAACAACCCATCAATTTGATTTGGTCATTCAACTAGTAATACTTGTGTGTTGAAATATAAAGACAAGAAAGTAGCACCCGTTATATACAAAAGAGCATCACTATCGCATAATAGGGGATATAACTATAGAAATATAAACAGTTAACACACGTATAAATTTGAGGATCTCACCTGCTGACACATTTTCTCCATTAGGTCGACTTCTCTAGCACTTTCCATCATTGCTGAAAATGACAAACATTTGTAAGTTGTGGAAAATAAACAAGGAAAAAGAAAGCATTGAGCAAGGTTTTATGGCATTCACAATCTTTTGTTCATAAAGCAGCTGTGAGAAAGGAAAGTACCTGGAATTTGGAGCTCATGGGAATAAGGGCATACTTACCCTGATAAAATGAGCCAATTTGCTAGCTCTGAACACAGTTGGAAAGAAAAGGAGTTAGATATATCAAAGCACGTTGAGCTCAACTTACATATTTACTAGGATCCGGCCCCGTAATTAACCATAAATACTAACAACTCATCCATCACGAGGGCTCGGGGAGGAGGGCGACGATCGGGCTGAGCACTCGGGGAGGAGGGCGACGACCGGGCGGAGGGCTCGGGGAGGAGGGGACGGCCGGGCGGCGGCGCGGAGGAGGAGGACGGCCGGGCGGCGGTTGTGGTGGAGGGGGGGCGGCCGGGCGGCGGCGCGGAGGAGGTCTCACTGCTAGTTCGAAAGAACGCGCGGGACTTGGTGAATTTTTCGCCAAGTCCCGCTCGTGGCCTTATATAGGCGCGGGGTCCCCACCGACGGACGCCCCGTAGCTGCCCGTCAGTGATGGGGGGGGTCTCCACCGACGGGCACCTCGTAGCTGCCCGTCAGTGGTGGGGGGTCTCCACCGACGGGCACCTCGTAGCTGCCCGTCAGTGGTGGGGGGCACCAATTTGAGGTACCATGTGTAAAAACTTTCAAAAATATTTATCCAAAATGCTCCAAACCTTTTCTAGATGGAAAATACTACATTACATTGTTCATGTCAAATTTTGGCATTTTTCTAAAATCATTTGCTATTATTTAGGCATTAAATGAATATCTAGCTATTTACTGGATATAATTCAAATTTGAACTACAAGTATCTTTAAAAAGGCCTCTAAATGGAAAAAAAATTCATATCTAGGTACCTATGTATCTTTTAAAACTCCTATCAAGAAAATATATAAAAAATGCAAACGTTTGCTTGGGAAAATTCAAACCTTTAGTTGCATCTTATTGGTTTTTCATTTTTTATAAAATCTAAATTTGGTCTAAAAAATATAAAAATTGGCATGGGGTCATTATATGGCCTCATGAGGCTATGTTTAAAATTTCAAACAAATTCACAAAAGTTGGACTATACATTGCTTTATAACTTAAACATCTCCAAAGAAGCATCATAGCATTCAAAGTGAAAGTATGGAGATTGAAGTCTATATCATTGTTTCTTCATTATTTGAACTTGAGATTTGGACTACAACTTGATATTACACTATTATACGCTAATATTTCTTCATGTTCCATCTTGTTATGTAATAATTTGTATTTTCTATTTTTGGAAGTACCAATTTGAGGTACCATGTGTAGTATCTTCCCGAAATATTTATCTAAAATGGTCCAAAATTTTTAGACATGGAACATACTACATTATATTGGTAATGTCAAATTTGGCAATTTTCTAAAATCATTTGCTACTTTTAAGGCATTAAATGAATATCTAGCTATTTACTGGATATATTTCAAATTTGAACTACAAGTATCTTAAAGAAGGCCTCTAAATAGAAGAAAAATTCATATATAAGTACCTATGTATCTTTTTAGCTCCTATCCAGAATATATATAAAAAATTCAAATATTTTCTTGGGAAAATTCAAACCTTTACTTGCATCTTAATGATTTTTCATTTTATATAAAATCTAAATGTGGTCTAAAAAATATGAAAATTGGCATGGGGTCATGAGATGACCTCATGAGGCTGTGTTTAAAATATCAGACAGTTTCACAAAAGTTGGACTATACATTGCTTTGTAACTCAAGCATCTCCCAAGAAAAGAAATAAAAAATAAAATAAATACTAGAAATTCCAGGAAATGCAGAAAATTATGAAACTTGATATGTTGTCTAGATCTATTCATTTTACAAATTTTGCAAAAAGAATCACTTTATTTGGATTTATAGATCAAAAGTTATTGATGTTTGTTGATGCAGTGCTTTTGGGCTAAACTACCAGTGACGGGCCCGATAGACATGCCCGTCAATGGAGACCGCTTCTCCGCCGACGGGCACTTAAGTACCGCCTGTCAGTGTAAGAAACACGTCATCTTGGCACCCTTTGTTCATCTCCTGGACCGTCAGTGGAGACTTCCTCTCCGCTGACGGGCACTTAAGTACCGCCCGTCAGTGGAAAGAACACGTTATCTATGGCACCCTGGGTGCATCTCCACTGACGGGCGACTTAGTTGCCCGTCAGTGGAGGTCCTCACGTCCAGCCTGGCTATCCTCTCCGCTGACGGGCGGATACGCGTCCGTCAGCGGTGAGCCCCTCCAACGACGGGCCCATTGTGTGCCCGTCAGTGGAGGTCGTTCAGCAGAGGGCCAAACTGCAGTAGTGGCTCTCTTCTCCGACCTAGTTCGTAAAGATGCTGCCATCATTTCGTGCATTTAATTAATTTCATACTTAAACATTGCATGTATTTTAGTTATTTCTTGCATTTGGTTCGTAATGAAGTTGTTTGAAAGATAGGAAAGAGATGAATGAGTCTCGTGGTCGTGCCGAACCGGCGTGCCACCGATGTGTTGGTGTGGTGACCCTTGCAAGATAGACAAATCAGAGGCGTATGATACGTACGGTCGGAGGTATTGGATGTGTGCGAACTTTGAGTTTGATCCTCCAGCAACCGTTCGGCGCTCCGGCAATTTCGTACGTAATGTAGCAATTGAAGTTAAAATTCAACGGTATCAAAATCATATTATTTTTGGGCCCATGCTAATCGAGTTTTACAGAAATTCATGCCTCCACTATGCGATTTCGAAGAGTGGATTGACCGTGTGAAGGAAGCCAACCTAGAGGCTATTAGGAAGGGGAAGTGGCCACGTTGCACGCAGTAGAGCTATGTGTACCACGCATGTTGTAGTGCAAGAACTTAGTTAAATCGGACTAACACATTTATTAGTGTAATTCTTATTGTATTATGTAGTGTACTCGGTTATACTGTTCTTCAACCTCGTAGTATCGAACTTGAGGCTCACTTACTGTATCTGCAACGATAGTCAAGCTTCTTCCTTAACTAGTTCGTCAAATGATTATTTATGCCACTTCTATATGGGAAGACATCGTGAAAAGCTCGTTCATGTCACTTGTATATATGCTTAACATCTTTTACATAGTACACTGTGCAGGACACTATGCAAGACTACATGTATAGCGAAGGAGCGTATATCACAATTTTTGAACGATCTGATACTTGGGGCGCCAATGCTAGAGGCGTAGCAATTGGCCTCTGTAGCGCCAAACCTAATGGCACCGCAACCGTGGCTTGCGACGCCATGAGCTCTAGTGCCACAGCCTGACTGCGGTGCCAAACCTAGTGGCGCCGCAACCTTCAGAACGGGGTTGGACTACAACTCCAACTCATTCCCATGCATGTTATGTTCTCTTCCAGTAAAACCATGAACATTCTCTTCAGTGTACAACTTTGAGGTAAAAGCAGTATGGATCAAGGTTGTGAAACAAACAATGTGGTAAAATAGAACATGGAGTCTTGACCATGGTTGACATTGTGCACAACACCAACGTTTTTAACCATTCTCGGGACAGAGAAGTTCGGTGCAATATGGTTAACAGGCTGCGGCACCACAGGCCATGGTGCCACAGCTGCGGCACCAACATCCCTGGCGCCGCAGCCTCGGCCATGTCAGCGGCCTCGGTCCTGCGGTGGCCACGTCCCTATGGTCTGCGGCGCCATGGACCTTGGCGCTGCAGAGTGTTCCTGTGGCGCCGTATGCCGTGGCGCCGTGAAAAGAGTTAGATTTGAAAATATTTTTTAGGTGGGGTTAACTTTAAAATATAATTAAAGAAAAGATTAATTAGCAACAAAAGATTCAGTCAAAAGACACCACTCTGGGCTAAGTAGAAAAAATAAACACTAAAACTATTGGGCTGCATCCCTCGGCCTACTTGTGCTGCATGGAGCTAACGCCTGCAATAAGTGGGATATTGGGGCTCCTGGTGTTTGCTTCAAACATTGTAACGTAAACGTAACTGTAAACAGAATACACTGTGATCGGAAGTAAAAATTGAATTTGTTTGGTTCATGGAAGTAATAACTGTATTCAAATACAAATAAGAATCGTGTTTGGTTCAGAACAGAAGTTACACAAGAGTATTCTGAATAGCAACTCTCCGTATCACCAATTGACGCCAAACATTGCAATAGGTTAAATCTTAATCAAAATGAAAGGTTGAAGAGGAGTATTATTCTTCAAAGATTGTAGGCATAGAAAATTTTGTAGAAGTGCCAAATATTCACATCAAATAGAAAGGGACGGAAGAAACCAGGATGAATTAAAAACCGATTGGATCAAACATTCAAACAAAAATTGACAAAAAAATTGTTGTCTAATTGTCACCAGGTGCAAGAAAGATCGGAGGATGGTGGTACAGGAGGTGGAGCTACTATATCGATGAAGCTTGTCGAATCAAGTCATACAGGATCTCCACCGAATTAATCTGGGTTCGTCAGATTATAAGTGAGGGGCTAGGTTTATTGGAGAGAGATGATGCAATTGCTACTGATCTGCATAGAGGGAGGATGCCATTGCTATTGATCTGCACCGAGCATGCATGGGAGGAGGAGGTTGAGAGAAGAGAATTGCATAGAGTTGCGTCCAAAAGCGGCCAAACCAAACTCCTGCTAGGTGTGGTTTCGAACCGTTATTTCATGGTGAACTTTTGGAAAGTGTAGTCGAGAGATTGGATCTATTAAACATATTTAGATTGTTTAGAAACAAATTAGATTTGTTATGAAAATACTTACGTAATATAAATTTTTAGCAATCTATTATTTACGTACCCATCATACACCGGTGTCATGTTGTTCTACCCTTCACTCATAAGGGGAGTGTTATGTGGGAGTATTGGGTAGTCATAGCCGGCCAACTATGAGTTAACAATACTTCAGAACACTTTCCGACTGAGAAATAAATAGATTAAATCTTGGTTGACTTAATCAATTGTTGAAATAAGTCTGATTTGACTTAATGTGATGAAAATGATGGAAATCTTGATTGATTTTAAATGTGTTGCTAATATGGGATTTATGTGTTAAATATGAGAACTAATGGTTATGATGTATGCATGTCGATATTGGTTTATCACTCATGTTCATGCCACGTTTTAATACTTTGATGATGCAATACTAGTATAGTATTTTAATTCTTGATTCATGACATGCTTAAGTTAATTGAGATGAGCTTAAAAAGCATTTTACAAATATGAAAGTACTCATAGAAATTACTTTCCTAAATTGCAGGTGATCTAGCGTAGGTGACTTCTACGACACTGAAAATGTTGAAACTGAAGTCTAGTTGTGTAATTTTATTTACTGGTCATATATGGGTGTTATGTGGCTTTCGTGAGATGGTAGAAGCTGCCATATCGGGAAGTTTGTACATATTTTTGTTGATGTTCCATATTTTCTTCTGGTTATGAATGACCTTCGAGTCGTGTTGGTTGTAAACTATTTAACTGCCTTGTATATGCAACGTGTTTTATATATCTATGTAGCTCTTTTTGTAAAATTTGTGTTACGATGTGCAAGTTATATATGTGCACACCCCCATACACCATATATGTATGTATTTGAAGTATATGGAGCAGCCGCAAAGAATTAGGGTTGTTCTCATGCTTCGTCAAGTGCAATGGTTAAGGTTGAGTGACTCGCTAGCTATGATGTGTTGGCCGGCTAGGCAGGGTGTGGGTGGTTGTACCGATCTCTCGAGCGACCCACTTTCCATATGGCTAGGTTAATGTGAGGATACAGTTACCGGACTTCTTCGAGATCATCTTACTTAACGCGCTTGAGAATGATGCTTAGTCTTTTCAGGGTTTTTGGAACTTCGATTTGCCTTGTGTTTGATGTATGTCTTTGGGTTTTGGCCAATGGTTACGCATATGCCTGAGGAGCGTATGATATGTTGGCCCAGTGTCAGACTGTTTAACGATAATGGATGCATACGTTTTTATACATATGATATGTTGAACGGTTACTCGGATACTTACATGACACATCACTCATAAGTCGAGTGTAATTTCACGGTCCTGATAATTGGAGCCGGACAACATGAAGAGCCCCAATGGCCCTATTCTCGTCGGGAGGCTTATAAATAGCTCCCCGAATCCAACCAGGAAATCTTTTGTCAAATCAAAGACACACTTTGAGTTTTTGTATTCTGTATCCTCCTTGCACCGCTCGTGGTCATCAGTAAGAAAGAAAATAGTGAGTGTCGTGTCAAGCAATCCTAGTTGAGCGTCTAATCCCCTTTGAAGTGAGGGCCATCAACTTGCTTATCTTGTAGGTTCCTGTCTTCTATACAGCTAGGAGGTTGTTGTCGAGGATTACTTCAAGAATCTCATGAAGAGACCTAAGTTTGTTTGAAATATTGAAACCCATGCTATCTGAAGAGAGGAGGGGCTATCACTAGTGATTGAGGGAATAGCTCATTCATGTGAAGATCCAACTTGATCAGTGAATTAAGCTTCCTCAACAAAGAACTAGAATACTAGTAAGTTTATAAACTTCAAGAACAAACATCCATCTCCTTATATGGTAAATCCGTATTGTTTCCTTCATGTAATTTATATTTCTAAAACTGACTTGCTTGCTTGAGCCCCTAGGATAGTTTATCCCTTGCATGCTTGTTTGTTGCTGTGCCTAGCAACCCTAGGTTAGGTTTTGACTTGTTCAGAGACTTAATTATCCAAACTTAATCGGTATCCAAATTCCAAAAGGAAAATAAAATATATATTAAAATCCACTATATTAGGCGTTACAAAAACTAAGGAAAAATCAGAATGTTACACATGTACTAAGGGAGTAGTTGTTTCAGGACCACCTTACGGATGAAGTGACTAGTAATATCTAGGCAATTTGCTAGTAGATGGAATGATGTTTGATATCTACTAAGTTTGTAGAAGCTATATTAGGAGTTTATCAAATATTATTTTTTCTTACAAAAACAAGCTCTAAGGGAAAATTAGAATGTTACATATGTTAAGCGAGTAATTGTTTCGGAACCACTTACGAATGAAGTGACTAGTAATATCTAGGCAATTGGAATGATGGTTGGTATCTACGAAGTTTGTAGGAGCTATATTAGGGAGTTTATCAAATATTTCCTTTTTACAAGAACAAACTCTATTTGCTTGTCGAAATGCGTACTATCAAGCTCACCTTTTCCAAACACTTGCTTTATGCAAAGGGTACGACTATTTCGACGCTGGAGAAGGTGGAGACGAGGAGTCGTAGGACGTTGCGCATCCGATCACCTCGGGCATATCAGGTAGTCACGTGTATCTTATTTCCTCTAATGTTTAATTTGGCCTTAGGCCCATGTAATGCGAACCGAACCTATTGATATTTTCTAGATCAATAAATAAATGATGCAATTGGTATGACGATGATTATCAAATATATGATGTACATGCTTGTTACTAATCGTCTGACAAGCACTGAGTACACTCGTGTTCCTGAATCGGTAAATCGGGGCACCGCACTCGCTCATGATTATCTTCTGTTACATACAATCGAAGTGGCATTTGGGATTGGGAATTTGCTTCCTCGAACCGTGTTAGCTCCGTAGCTGAGTTAATTGTTACCAGGTTACCATTGACGTCTTTAAAATTAAATAAACAGCGCATCCAGATCCGGGAACTTGTCCCGAGCTATGCCCATCAGTTGAACCAAACTACAATCTTCTGGAATCAAAACAGTCCTGATATCATCTCCGAGAACAAACTCCACACATCTCCTTGCTCCACGGTCAACATCGTCGGTGTGCTCTTGGTTGTCTGTGCCCTGCTCATCTTGCTTGTCGTCCTCACTTTGATCAACATGCTCCTCCTCCGACGAGCCCTGGGCGCCATCGGCGTAGCTCGCATGCTGCTTCTCTTGTTCGCCATGGCTTTCTTGCCCCTCCCCCGTAGCATAGTTTTGGTGCCTTTCGACAGCGCTGGCAGAGATGGCCTTGATTAGGTCGTCGAGTGACCTGACCTCTTGCTCCAGCAAAAGTTTCTTCTCCTCCATCTCCTCCTTGATACTGTCCAGTAGTTCCAACGCGACCACATTGTTGGGCTCCAAGCTCAGCACCTCCTGCACGTCGCCGAAGGCTAGATCCAGGCGATCCAGTGCCTCGAAGCAGCGCGCCCTTTTCAGCAGCGCTTTAGTGTACCTGGGTGACGCCTCCAGGGCCATGTTGCACCGGTCGATGGCCTGGTGCAGGTACTCCTCGCGGTGCATGTGCATGTAGCACGCCGCCACGTTGCTGTGGAGGGACGCGATGTCGTCGTCCCGCACCTTGAAGGCCGCGCCGTCGTAGTCCCTCCGGCGGAACAGCGTCGTGCCCTCCTCCTTCAGCTCCGTCACCAGATCCCCCATGGCGGCCTCCTCCTCATCCATCGCTACTGCCTCAGGGTTCTCTTCGCCGCTGCTCATCGAGTACGTTGCACCGGTGGTACGTTCCTCAGCTGCTTCGATCGGCTATTCTTCTATCCTAACTAGATCTCTTGATTAGTTTCGATTTCTCTTCCTCGTCGGTGTCTTCCGTGTGCTTCAAATTATGTGTGCCTCTGGTCCTTGTCTTGATTGCCTCTCTTGCCAAATCGAAGGAGTGCAGAGGAATTAGCGGAAGGGGTTGGAGGCCATACAGACTTTTTCCTTTTCCTTTGAATAGCAATGGGTTGCAGAGCACCCATGGCCATCCATGTTTTTCTTTTCTTGGTTTGCAGCTACATCTTGATCTTTTCTCTCTGGTAACGGCACGTTATTATTTACTATTTTTGTCATTTTTCTAAGGATTGTGTTTATTTTCCATAAATATTTTTTTTTCGAAACCTTGCCATAGATAGCAATTACATACTGTATATTTTTTGCACATGTGCATGTATACGTTATTCAGTAAGTTCCCAATTAATGCACGTAAAATTTTGTGACGACAAATTCAATTGTGTCTGAGGTAAAATTTTATATGTGAAGGCTTTTTATTTGCCATAGATATTTACCGCAAGTGATTTAATTCCAACTAAATACACCAACACCAATGTACATGTTATTAATAGGGTACTCATGCATTACTATAGAACAACATGATAATGTGTGGAGGCATCAAATATATATTACTAATAGAGTATCCGTGCGTTGCTACGGAACAATACAACAACGCGTAGAGGCATTGATCAAAGGATTGTTCTATCTCGTGAATGTGTGTCGAGTGTGATGCGTGTATGGTGTCTTCACATGTTGCAACAAAAGCCTCGTATTTGTGCTGGTTTTACCTCTCCGACGATCACCATGCACCCCTTCGGCTCTCTTTCTCTCTGCCGTGCATCTCCTTCTCCAAACCCCCACCTTGCAAGAAGACAAAGTCTGCTCTTCCTCCTCCATATATCCCTCTCTGTTCACCCCTAGGATCTGGCTCTAGCTCTGTCACAGCTACGCCGTCGCTCTACTCCACTCCACATCGTTTCCCGCCTTGACGTGCTCGCCTTCTCTAGCTCCAATGAATCTCAATCGTAGTTACCATCAAGAGGACATGATCTTATGGTAATGGGGAGCCACAAGTTGGAAACTATTGTTATGGAATTTATGTTTCAGCATGGGTGGCGGTTGCATAATAGACTATGTAATTCCTAATTTTTTCATTCTTATGTAGTTTGTTGCTTTCATATTTGTAATTTCTAAGGGCAAACGACTTTAGGCGGCTGCATAATAGACTATGTAATTTTATTTCTTTGACATTTGTAATGTCTAAGGGCAAACGACTTTCTAATAGACATTGATTGTGTATCTTCAAATGCAGAGGCCGAAAAAGACAGCACATCCATTACTAAAAGAATACTATAAATTATTTATTTTCCGTGAACCTCCCTTTATTATGGACCATTTATTTTTCATAGTCCAATGGCCAGAATCAAATGTTGTGACCTATTACCTGGACATTTATGGATATATTAGGCCCTGTTTGGTTGGGCTGTGGCTGTTGGAAAAGCGGCTGTTGGCTGGCTGTATGGAATAGGCGGCTGTGGCTGTTGGCACGTGAGGATTCGGTTGTGCATGTTTGGTTGGGCTGGGGCTGTTGGCTGTTATGTGAGGAAATGTCTGAAATGCCCCTTGAGTTGTGAGAGTGTGTATTTTATAATTCTGTGAATAAAAATTAAGAAAAATCTCAAAAAATCAAGAAAAAAATCAGAAAAATGTAAAAACAGTAGAAAAATTAAAAAAATATAGAAAAATTCAGAAAAATTCTTAAAAAAATCAGGAAAATTCAGAAAAATCATAAAAATTCAAAAAAATCAGAAAAATTTCAAAAAAATCAGAAAAATTCAAAAAAAAAGAAAAAAATCCACTCTCTTTCTCTCTTCTATATCTCTCTCTCTTCTCTCTCTTCTCTCTCTTCTATAGCTATAACTGTGTGAAATTTGGTGAGTTTTGCAAACAAGGATGTGGGTTAGATTACGCACAGTAGATGTTTGATGAAATGCTTGAGTGATTACAGGATTTTGAGAACCTGAGATGCAGATGGAATATATCCGTTCCGAACAACAAATATTTGCTTACTACTGTAGAAGCTATGGGCCGCAGAAGATTTTACTGATTATTAAAGTGACCTTAGGCTGTCTTCAGATGAGATATCTGCAGACAGCCATATTGGTAGTCCTATAACTGATGTTTCATCAAATATTATGCATGTCAGGAACAGAGAAAATGGAAAGTCTATGGCCCACAAACTTATAATCCAGTGACGGAATTAATAGTAAGGCTATGGAGAATGCTATATACGAGGTATTTGTCGTTGGTGTAGGTGACATATTCTTCGGAAAACCAAAAAACAAATGAGAAGTGTTTATAGCAAGATGTCAGATTTGAAGGGTAAATTTCACGGTGGCCTGAACCATACAAGGATTGTAGATGAGTTTCAAAGTATTTTCTTGTCCCTAATCGATGAGTATGGGTTCTCCACGTTGAACATGTAATCAATCTCCATGGTGGAATTGTGTAACTGAATTGTGGACCTCCAACATCAAAGAACTTGGAGCTGCAAAATAAAAAGAAAACAAGTACTCTGTTATTTAGCTAATGCTGAACATATATCAGACAAAGTTTTAAGATAGTCAACCACAGGCTGCATTAGCTTAACTTGAATATTACAATATCAAGATTCTCAATTAGAATGACAAATCATAGAAAGCTTTACAATGCTAGTTTTCATTGTTTGCTAACATAAGTGCATAACCATTGCATCACAGCCAATCAGAAATGAATATAGGAGGGATAGAACAGGGAGCATGTACCCCTGATACTAGCACTACGTTACTAACAGATATTAGCACTGAAATAGGAAATCCCATGATCACCACATTCTTCATGATCTCGACATGGCGTATCTCAATCACCTACCAAACTCTTCCATGAAAACACATCGATATGACAGAGTTAAGTGTGTTTTTTTTGTTCACAAAATTCAGTTAGTTATCTGTGCATTCACCTGCTGTCCTGCATCTCTAACACATACATTTGATTACACCGTGGATTGGACTGCAGATTCTCTAAAGATCTATACACAAAACCAATTACAAAACCAATTACTTCCAGTGACAATAAGTTAATTCTATAACCTATCGTAGCTACCCATCTAATTGCTTCCATGTGGATAGGTGACAACACCATAACTAACCATGTGGATCGCAAGAAACCTATGACAAGAGATCTAAAGAAGTGATCTTGATTGACCGCACCCTGATATTCACATAGCCCTGTATATACTCGTTGCATTCGATGGTGCAATGTGATTTTGATTCGGCAGATGTATATGATCTCTGTCAGATACTTCAGAGCAATCAATCAACCAAACCATAGATGGTAGAATCCTTGGTCACAGCTAGCTAGTCCGATAGATGTGCAAGAACCAAAGGCAAGGTCCATGTACCTAGTGGAGCACTGGAGCGGGAGGGCGGAGGCGGCGGGGTCGTGTCACGACGGTGAGGGAGGCGGGACGTCGTGTGACTCGTGTAGCGGCTGTGAGGGAGGAGTAGAAAAGCGCGACGCCGGCGGTAGATGGAGCTCAGGTGATGGAGGCGGCGGCGCTGATCCCCCCGGCCGGTGGTGGCGACGGCCTCGAACAGTCCAACTCCATCCCGCGTCCTTGCCACCGCCGCCGGCACCAGCTCCGACGACCGCCGCCAGCTCCAGCTCCGGCGACTACCGCCGGCTCCGGCTCCTCCCTCCCCTCGGCCTCCCGCATCATCTCCGTGCCTGCTCCGGCTCCTCCCTCCCCTCCTCCCGCATCATCTCCGTGCCGGCTTCAGATCTGCGTCGAACCAACCACGTCCGGCCGGGACGCCGCCGTGCGGTGGAGAACCCGCCGCTGGTAGACCCCTCGGTGGAGATCCGGTCGGTGCTGGAGGGGTCCGTGGCGGCGGAGGCGTCGCTTCTTGCGCTGTCGGTGCAGATCCGGCCGGCGGTGGAGGCGTCCGGATGAGGTGGCGCCCGAGATCTGCTCTGGGGTGGAGGCGCGTGGTGGTTCTCGGCGGTGTTGGTGGTCGGCGGCGGCGCTGGTGGACGGAGGAGCCGGCGGTCCGCGGCGGCGGTGGTGCCTGGCCTGCGCGAGAACTGAAAGGGGATCGGGCTCTGGCGTGGGGTGGAGAAAGGAGTTGGGCTCGGCGGATCCGCTCGCCCGTGGAGCCCGTCGGCAGTGGGCGGAGGTGGAGCCCGTCGGAGGCGGCGGGAGGCGGCGGGAGGCGACGGGAGGCAAGGGGAGGCGGCAGGGGAGGGGATGGACGGGAGGGGTAGCGCGTGGAAAAGGGTAGCGACCACTGCGGGAAGCTGCTCCCGGCCGGCTTCCCGCAATGGTCGATTTTTGCACTACACGGGAGAAGCTCCTACTGCGCACAGCCGGGGAGAAGCTGCCCCTTTGGTTTAGCTTCAGCGGTTGGAGGGGCAAACGCACCGCTGAAGCTAAACCAAACAGGGCCTTAGCTTCGGAACAAATGGGATATCATGGAAATGAACTCACTAACGTAAATAATTATTTTGTTATATCCACATGAGCCAAAATCAATCGAATTTACGAGGATCACGAAATTCATGAAATATATACATAAATTTTAAATTTAGTCTTGGTGATTTGAATTTAAATTCCATAGTTCAATAGCATGTAGTTCAAATTGCAATTGATATTATTTAATTGTTAAGCATCCGTTTTCTTTAGATGAGAATTACGAAAGTTCCGTACTACTTAATTCAAATATGAATAGTCGCCCCCAAAAACATGGAATATCAACACTTGTGAAGGGATTTTCATTGAAATACATACCCACCTTTAGTTATGGGTTGGTTTTTTCCCATTCCAATGTTAGGAATGAAAAAAATAATTGTGGTACCTGGGAGGAACAAGTAAATCATTTATTTGTGCTAGTAATCATAAAAAGTAATGAAATGTGAGGACATGTTTTAGCTACTACCTCTCCAGAGGCAAGATGCCAACTCTGCAAGCTAACCTTGGGCCAAAAACAACACCTTGATTTTTTTTTCCGTGTTTCATATATAAACGGTCAATTTATTTCCATAGAAAGGCTACTTGGGGAGCTAAAAAGAATAAAATCCAAAGCTTGAAAAGGGTAGATGGACAGTGTACTAATCAGGTTGAAGAGATGCATGCTCTGACTAATTCTTTCTTCCAGCAACTTTATACTGACTGTCGAGCCTTCTTTTATCCTTGGTCTTGTGCAACCAAAAATTGATGCAGGCATGAATGGGTCATCGTGTAAATCTTTCACTGACGATGAGATTAGTGATGCTTTATTTCAGATTGGGCCGCTTAAAGCATCGGATCTAGACGACTTTATGGCAAGAGTTCTTTTGTGAAATTGGAAAGTTCTTAGAAGAGATATAATTCATGCAGTTAATTTTGTTGTTGTTGATGGCTGCATGCTGACAAGAGTAAATGATATAGCTATTGTGCTTATATCTAAAAAGAAAGATGCATGTGAGCTTAATGATTTTCGACCGATAAGTCTTTGTAATGTCATTTATAAGGTGTTACCAAAATGCTTGGTGAATCGTTTACGGCCTCGCCTCCATGATTTGATTTCGCTAACTCAAAGTGCCTTTGTTCCTCAAAGGACAATTGCTGATAATGCTCTCGTAGTGTTTGAATGTTCCCATGCCATTTAGCGAAACAAGGGTGATCGGTCAAAATATTGTGCATAGAAATTAGATCTGGTTAAAGCCTATGACCAGGTTGACCGGTGTTTTCTTAAGGGAATGTGGATTATGACTTACTACAGTGCGGTATTCGGTGAGGTTAAATGGACAGCTTTAGGAATCTTTTTCTCCAACTCATGGAATTAGGCAAGGAGATCCCCTTTCCCTGTATTTGTTTATTTTTGTGGATGTCAGTCTTCCCTTACTTTTAAATGATGAGATCTCTAGGGGCAGGTTGCAGGATTTCATATTTGCTGGAGTGCTCCTGGCATCTCGAATCTCCTTTTTCGCTGATGACAGTCTTCTCTTTTTCAAGGGCTCCTTTGATCAAGCTATGATTGTTAAGAAAATCATTAGTAAGTATGAGGGGGACCGGACAATTGCTTAGCCTTGCAAAGTGTTCCATTCTTTTTGGTGCAGGTTGTGATATTGCTCAATAGACTATGATTATGGCTGCATTGCAGTTTTAGTCACAAGGTTTTGATGATCAATATCTGGGTCTACCGGTGTTTGAGGGGCAGATGAATGTGGTAGATTTTAGAGTATTAAGGATAAATTTCTCAAGCAGCTATCCGACTGGTCTGAGAAGTACTTGTCTTGTAGTGGTAAAGAAGTCTTAATAAAATCAGTGTTGCAAAGCCTGTCAACATATACTATGTGGGTCTTTTATTTCTGGTTGGTCTCTATGATAATCTCATGTAGCTTATCTGCAATTTCAGGTGGCAAGCTGCTAAGGAAAGGAGGAAGATTCATTGGCTTGCATGGGATAAAATTATTTGTCCTAAAATATTTGGTGGTATTGGTTTTCGGGATCTCAAGACTTTTAGTCAAGATATAAACAAAATAACAAGAGAAAAACTTATAAGGACTTCATGACATCCTTGTCGTATCGTAAAGAGGGGTAGAATGACTAGTATGTTAGATGCCCAAGCTAAACTGAACGCATTTTATAGATCCGATAGGTTCACATCTTTCTTCAGCTTTAAGTCATTGGACTTTGACTATATGAAGTACGGAGTATATATTAAGAGAGAGACCGAGAGACGTGCAAAAGTATCAGATCGTGTCGCATAGTAATGCAACTCTATTCCGCTCAGATAATCAGCTCTCCATCACCGTGGGACCTCGTCAGAGTCCACTTAAAACAAACGTCTATAACGATACAATCTAATCTATAGTGGTGTGATCGGATTAAGCCCAAATTAGCATACCCAAAACACCTTCGAGAAAGTACTGTTGTTTCTAGTCCCCACGAGAAAAGGACGAGGATACGGTCATACGAGAGAAAGAAAGAAAAAACATTGTCTGTATTTGCCTTATCATTGATTGGTGGGCGCTAGGGACAGCCACGGCCGACATCCCAAGAGAAAGATGAAAGACGACATTTGGATACGATATGTGTTGGTTCGCTGTTGTTTCGATGGTCGTGGTAGGTATTTGTCAACCGACCAAGCACCACCTCCTCTCCTTCGTGTAACTTCCACAACCATAACAAAAGCAACGGAGCCTCACACCCAAACCAATCATCATTCCCAGCAATGAGCACTACTTGTGAGCACCACCGATCCATCCATCAATTTTTCCTCTTGCGAGGTCAGGTCGAATCAGTGGAATGTCGAGCACCAAAACCAGCTCCTCTAAGGTACGCCACATACATGCATATATGTATCATATTGTTTCTAATTAGTTATCCAAATGTTCATCTTGTTGTGAGACTAACATATGTAAGTACGATGTGATGAACAATCAAGGATGGTCTGACATTGGCACATAATGCTTAGCCGTCGGTGGGCAGTGAGCCAATAGTGAAGAAGATGGTGCAGACGGTGGAGGTGAGGGAGTCGATAGGGCAGGAGCAGGGGCAGGGCATGCTCGAGCCCACCGAGGTCACCGAGGTGGTGCACGACATCCCTACCAAGGAGCCCACAAAGCAGGACTAGTAATGAGTGCAAGGCGATGGTTCAAAAATCCAAGTAATGATGTGCTTGGATTGTTATTTTTGTGTCGAACATCATATCGATTACCTCTATTTTCGTGAAAAATTAAGAATGAACATGTACACTGGGATTTCATTTTACTTTTGAGTCTTCATTTGACAACGTATATACTGATATGGTTTTCTTAGTGGTAAGACCCATGCTTCCCATTTTCAATAAATTTTACCAAAATTTTGGAAATTTCAGTTTGCATTTTGGTAAAAGTATTTTGGTGAACATGAATTCAAGTCAAATTCAAACGGACACATAAGTACTATGTTTGGCCGGATTACATCGCGTCAATAAGGGCGCCTATGCTCTGCCGGATCAAATGGTGTGAAAAAGGTAAGTAAATTATGATGGAATCAAATTGTGCTAGAAGTTCTTGGGAAATGATGGTTTCCGCTTAGTAAGCTGGTATCATAGTAAGTTTAGTAGCAGTTTTGATTCACCATGATGGGTTGCTCATTTTATTGCTTGTTTATGTGAAGGATTTTTCTTGCTTAGTTCCTTTTGGCATAACTCTTCTTGCTTTTATAAGGAATTAAGGGGTGTATAGAGCCATGTATAGAATACAAAGGATCTACGGAAGCTTCTAAATGCCATTTTCAGAAAAAATTTAGGAGGGAGCAAAGTCACCACATTTTGAAAATTTTGGTTTTGAACTCGGCTAAGGACTAAAATAATTACTTGAATTTGACTCAATGTCATATACAAATTGATAAATTTTGACCAAAATGTGATTTTGGTTGAGCTTGGTCTGGATCTATATGTAATCAAAATATTTTAACGGAGGTACAAAATTTTGATGGTGATTTACAAAATTTCAGCGGTGACTGGAATCGCTGAAATTTTGGCATAATTTTATTGAAATTTTGAACCATCTGGAACTGCTACAGTGTAAAATTTTTACCATGGTTTAACATATGGTTGTCCTTGGTTTGATTGAATTCCTAGATGGATAGTTCGATACTAACAGGACTCGAAATTTAATATAACCTTAAGTGTAGCATTGCCTAATCAATACAATTATTAGAGCCATATATATTTATGAGTGACAACTCTTTATTGACTGGCACACTATACGATCACCAAAACCGTATGCACTCACTGCTGCTGGTGGGACAACCAAGAAACTATGCAATTCCCGAGGATTGAAAAATATTCTCTATCCTGTAGAGAAGTAGTGACGTAGTGACTTTTATGTGACTTCTCCACATATAGCCAAACACAATCATCTCAAACGAGTCTTGACTAAGTCCCCATATCCTAACCTAGCGGTATATGCACCTTGAGCTAGTAGGTCACTTAACCTCAAAAGAGGAGGAGCCTAAGACGATGTCCCCACAACCTAGCCTAGTCGATTAATGTATCACTGCTAGCGAGTCATGCAACCTTAGTGATCACACTTAACAAACATGAAAATAATACTAGTGCTCTACGACTGTCACATATATTTTAAAATCATAAACGAATGATATATAGAGAGTCATTAACAACTACAAATATCATAACACAAACCTTAAAGAAAGGTTTACATGATACATAGTTCACAATCCCATACAAAAGGCAGTAAAAAATTTACAACTAACTCGACTAGGAGGTCAATTAAGATACAACATAAAGTAAAGTTCAGTAGTGGAAATAACATAAAAGTACTCGAGATGACAGTCACCACCATCTCACAAAAGTCATAAACAACCCAAATTCGAACAACAAGGCAAACCAAACAAACTAGACGTCGCTCTCGACATGATCTGGACTATAGTATTCACTGTCGTGGTGATTCCACGGCAATATACATCTGTGATTCTCGGGAGCATGCGTGGAAGATCTGGCCAAGGTTCACACGAGGGGATTTACCCAGATTCGGACCCTCCGTGGAAGAGGTAACACCCTACTCCTGCTGGACACTTAATCTCGCCTCGAATGAGGAATTTTGCAGTACAATAATCGCGAGGATCGGAGGTGGAAGAAAGGGAAATGCGTAGTGCGTATGAGTATAATTAACTGTCTAACCAATCATCCAACCCCTTGACCAGAGGCCCTAGTCCCGCCTTATATAGAGCCGACGAGGCTAGGGTTTACAACCGCCGAGTCGGTTAACCAGCGCTGGTCGTGCGGAGTGACTCCTAGTATCACGGCACGTTGACTGCGCACGTCACTCCCGGTAGTGGCGCGTTGATCGCGTGCCGTTGGTTGAACGGGTCGTGCGTTGAACGCGTCGTGATAGCGCTTATCCTGACGACATGCGGACGGCCCAACCGAGTGGACTTCATGGACCCGGTATGGGCCACCTCGGCCACACCGGCCGAGTCCTCGTCTTGGGCCTACCCCGGGGGGATCCCGCTGTCATTCACCTACATTAGAATCACTTGAAAAGTTATTAATGAGGACATGACCCATATTAAGCACGAGGGAGAGGCCAAGGGGTCAGCCAAGGCTTGCCTAGGGTCCTAGATAGAAACAAAGAGGATTAGGCGAGTTTTAGCAAAACAACTTGAACTCGAAGTAAGCCTCAAACTTTCTTTTTTTGATTTTCTTTCCCTGATCTGAACCAATCTAGGCTAGACCCAATCTGGACATCTCTCTTTCTTCTTCTTCTACTTGATCATGGCAGCAAGAATATACAACAAAGGCAGCAAGCTTGTCGTGGCAGGTAGGAACTTGTCACGGCAGGGAGGATGGTTGTTGCGGCAGGGGAGAATGTTGCTATGGCAGGGGTGTTGGTTGCGTGGCAGCGATGGTGGTGGCAGGTTGAGGCAGGTGGTGATATAGCAAGATGCAAATGAAGACACGATGAACTAGACACCAAAACAAGAACTATGACCAACAACTTTGACACGACAATGCAACCACGAATTCAACGGTACAAAATTATTGAAAAGATGCAATGGCACAAATTGGTTTGGACAGTGGGGAACTAATTTACTATATTTTAAGCTTTCTCTGGACAATACGATCTCTGGACAATACGAAGAACATATATAAAATTATGCAAAACATATATTCTCATCGATCAACTTGAGCTCTGATACCACTTGATAGCACTATAGATGTCATGATCTTCTGATGAGAACGGTAAATATCAATTTGTGAGATGATTTTGATGATTCGACTACACCGTATGATGATGATGTGCCTTAGCAATCGCTAAACCAACTCCAGTAGGTTATTCATGATGTTGGAAACACGACCAACCTGAACACGAGGTTCTAATCCCTGTGAGCAATCAAAGAACAAGCAAGAATTATGATAATAGCAGTCTCAAATTGCAAGTATGGATGAAGTATTAGATAAATTAAGGTTCCGCAAAGCAGTCTTGACAACTGGTCGTTGGACATAATCGATGGACTCGAAGATATAGTGTGGCTTAACTTTTAACTAAACAAAACCCAAAACTAAGAATCCTAGGTGGTATATAGAGAGATAAGGTGGAGCCCGAGGAGTAAGTGCACGCCCCTAGGTTGTACAAGGTTCATGGGCCCAAGTAGAGGTGACGTAGCACCTTTGGACTCTGTTTCAGAAACAACCCTAGACTATTTTGACAATTTCAGCCTACTCGTAAGGAATTTGAAGACGAGGTTGGATAGATTAGAAAACGTATGAGATAAGCTTCCCTTAGAGTCCAAGATTACCCAAATTGAAGTCTGTATGCATGAGATGCAGACGTTTGAAGTCAAGACTAGCTCAACAATTCGAATCAAAGTCCAGAACCTTTAGAATTTGATCTTTAGCTCTTCTTGGACCCAACGTGACATGATAAACATTCTTTTACATCACCAATTCATGTGGTATATGGTCATGGTCACATGAACTTCATTCCCTCCTCCATTATCCTATTATTTAATCAACATGAATTTATATCTTGAAATCTTAATTATGTCCTTGCTGCCCCATATCTTATATTGAGCCTAATTCTTTACTGCAGGAAGTAAATCAACGGTTGTATCCAAAGGGGTCATATCCTCACCAGTTATTAAGGAAAGGAATTCCAATAAATATTTTTGTACTTGCAAAAATTAATCATGCTCGTCCCAATTAAAATAAACATGACATGGAAAAAATAAATAAATGACTAGACATATAATTTATTCCAAAAGTAACATAGCATGACATAAGCATAATAGAAGTACATGAATCAATATGTATTCAGTGTTGCAATCAATTTTCATGTTAAAACATCAAATTTCAGATTTGGAACACATATAAAATCCACCAAGATTTTATTCATTTCAATAGTTAAGTTCACCAAGACTTAACCTGATTCATTCGATTAAGTCCACCAAGAGTTAATCAATTGTTTTCTCAATCAGGAAGTGTTCCGAGGTGGTGTTCCTTCATAGCTGGCCGACTATGGCTTCATATCACCCACATCTAACACTTCCACCGTGGGTGGAGGGTAGAATCCAACAACATCTGTATCAACTAGACGACTGGGGTGCTTACGATCACCTCGTCCATCTATCCATCTGTTGGTACAAAACCCTAGCTCTCACATCTCACTGATATTTTCATATTTAATTAGTCCAATTAAAAATCAGAACCTATTGGTCATGATTCACAATTAAGTCCTAGCACGCTAGTGATTCCATCCATTACAAACATCAAACATATGCCACCAAGCATAATCATCACAAAAGCAATTTCATTGCATAAAAATTTCAGTGAGTATGCCTTGAGTGTTACACTCACAATCTGAGAAGGATCGATTTCATAGTACATCTCATTGCCGACCGATATGATAAGACACAAAAAACTGATCAGAAAGCCAAAACGAGAGAATAAATCAATAACATAAATCTAAAATTTAAAATGATGAATGGAAGGCATTCTAGGACATGGGAAATGAAATTTTAAAACTAAAGTAGTTGGTTTCACTCCATTTAGAGTCTTAGAATTAAAGTTATGAACTTCTAAGTTCTATTTGTCAAATTTAAGGTTTATTAACATAACAGTTTTAACCGTTACATATGGGGTGGGGCCTACCTGTCATACTAAGATATGCTTTAGCACGATTTGATTAGCTTGTTAATCGAGTTGGTCCCACATCTTGTATCCATGCTGACTTAAAAGATGTAGCTGAGCAAAAAAATTGCTGCTCTCACATCTTCTTCCTTGTCTTAATGTACTTGTTCTGAAGATCTTCTTTGTTCTCTTTTTTTCTTTTTCATATTACCATTGCCTTTTCAACTCATCTTGGTAACTTGAAGACACAGTTGCATCAAGAGAAGCTGAAGAAGTTGGACATGAAGATGGTTATACAATTCGATTTGAGGATCAAACGAATCCGGTATGATCAAGTTTGCATCCTTGCACTGATTTTATTTATCTGAATGAACTATGCAGCAGGAAAGACAGGTGGTATTCCTACAGTTGTCCCCTGTTGCTTTGCTTCAGCTTGGGCACTCGATTTAACCAAAAATTCGGTTTCAGTTTTTAAAGATTTCGGTTTTTGAAAAAGGGTAAACGAAATATGGTGTGCAATATTGGAAACCAACAATTCGGTTTCGGTTTTCGATTTAAACTGAAATATACAGACATCACAAAATTCGGGAATGTAGCATCAAATTCAATAGAAAATTTTGATTTATTCGGTTAACATGTCTACAAAAATTCAGTTTTTTCGGTTAACCGGTTTATTTCTTTAACATGTCCACCGAAATAATAACGTATCTATGTAAATTCGGTTTATTCGGTTTATTCGATTAACCGAGGACTAAAATCAATCTCACCGAATTAAATTCGGTTTTCCGAGAATGGTAACCGAAATTATTTCGGTTATCCAAAATTAGAGTAAATTCGGTTTTTTCAGTTTCGATTTTGGTTTCTCGGTTTTTTTGCCCGAGCTGAGCTTTGCTATGTCGTCAAGATAAAACGAACACAATTCAAATGTGGGTACCAAGGTGGAATGTATTAGTTTTCTTGCGCTATCACTCTGCTTATGCCCAAAATGGTTTGACAAGGTATGATTGTGGTCGAGTTTTAGACTGATGATTAGAAGTATATTGGAAAAATCCTCTTTTGACCAAATGTAGGTACGAGCCTATTACCCTCAATATTTGTAGGACATGAGCTGGAAGTCCAAACAGTCACCTGTCCCTTTGTTACCTGTACTCAAACCATATTTGATCCAATTGTATGAGTGGCCCTTTTTATCCATTGGCTACTATTCCTAAATGCATTATTCAAGCCGTTACTGAAAAACGCAGACACATGGCTTCCTCGCGCGTGAATCATGGCCATGCAATTGGCCCATCAGCAGCGTCGGCTCCTGACTAGGCACGTAGTAACATTCCTTTCCGATCGTCCAAATTCGTCCCATCAAATTTAACCTGAATCCTGGTTCTAACTCTCCAATCGCACAAACTCGATTTCTAAACCACCAACGCTCTGTCACTTATGTGCTTAAAAAAAAAGAACTCATTTCTTTTTTAGCCTTTGCGTCAAAGAAATACACATAGTCTAAATAATGTCATTATTACAAAGTGCATAGCGAAACAAAGGATCGCCCTTAGGCTAAAATCTGAATCCTAACAGACATAATGTGATTAAATAAAAGCATTGGACCTCTTAAATATTATCCAACCATCTGGTGGTGCTCGGGCTATTATTAAAAGAGAATAATGCTATTGTCACTACTTGCTTTCTCATACCACTCTTCTGAAGTCTAGCTTCTGCAAGGACGCCTAAGATAGCATTAAACTGTCACACCTAAAAACCATCTAACTCAGATAAGAGAAACTTTTTAAATAAAAAATAACATCATTTCTGTAAAGCCAAGTAGACCAAAACATTACTACTGTCTCTACAAGAATCTATGATGGAGCCCCCACCCCACCCCATGAAGCCAATTCCTGATCACAGCTATGTGCCAAGCATAGTGGGCAATACAACAATCGAAAAATAAATGTTGAATCGATTCATTCTTATCACAGAAACAACAAGATTTGTTCCTACACTAATTTTGTCGCACTATGCTGGTTTAGATGGCTTGACGATAAATCTAAGAAGTGGAGGGGAAAATTACTCAAATTGATAATAAACCTCATCTAACAGTAAACCAATTGCAGGTTGGCACTGGCATATATTTGTTTTGATCAACAGTCACTTGTCTCTCACTATCAAAAATAGCTTGTTGCTGCATTTGAATATTTGATCTACTTTGGTGTGGTGTTCCAGCTGCTCATGATTTGTCGTAATTTTTGGATAACTTCGGCAATGAACATTTAAGATGCAACATGGGTAATTTGCAATGTGGAAGGGTTACTGTGAGAATATATTAGTTATTTGTTAAGGCGAGCTCAATGCACTGGTGAATTGCATAAAGCCTTACTTGTTGCCGTCAACTTACTCCGTCCATATGGTGAAAACAAGAGTTTCTGAAATTGACTATAGTCTTTGAATGGATCTGTAAGTTAAATGCTCGCTTAGAGCGAAGATTATTTTTATAAGTTTTCTTTCTACTTAATTGAAGGCAGTACTCTTGCTAGAATATATTTTTTGAGAGGAAATCTGCATATATTAAGATAAGGAAAACAGGTACACCAGCAAAGGACAGCTGCCCCCCGGAATTTGCAAGAAAGCCCCTAAAAAAAGAAAAAAAAACAAGCACGCCCCTGGAGCCATCTTCAACCCTGACGCCGCCGCCCTTCATCTCCTCGCCGACGAATCGCCGAGCAAGCCAAAGGATGGAAGAGTATTTTGATATGAAAGTATAACTTTACATTCCAATGTAGCAGAACTAAGATCATGCATTCCTAGACGGTATTTCACATACTGGTTCAGAATTTTTTTTTCTCCCGAGAAAACGCCGAAGCCTGGCGTCTTAATGCATTGATAGATGAAAAAACCAGTCATACGTACAAGCCTAAAGATTAGGTGACGTCCCAACACACACGCCATTTCTTAGCCTATTCCAGCTTCAGGCCAACAGAACCAGCCATTGCCCAGGAGCGCCCTTCGGCCTTGGTGGTGTCGACTGTCGAGTAGGTGCACTCGTTACGGTGCTTCCACAACCACCACAAGATTAGTTGGACCATTGATGACAGCACTTTGTGCTAAGCCGGCGGCGCTTCACGAACGGTTCAGTCCACGAAGTCATCTTGGGCCAGAAATTTGCAAGGGAACAAATTAAATTTCTTGGCAGAAATGACTTCCCAGAGCTGCTCTATGGTTTTGCGTGGATTTGGTATCTTTTACCTTGATTTTTGTTACGACACTTGTTATGTGCTCATACCTCTCGTTATACGTAGCAGCTTTTGAATTTGATCAGAATTTATGTGATATGACATAAGAGTACATGATATCAAGACGAAGTAGATGAACCCGCAGAGAGTACAAACATAATAACAACTAACAATCATGGCAAAAGAGAAAAAATTTAGCGAACTGACCACGAATTCTTTAAACACTACCTCAAAAAAGTACAAGGGGTTATTGCTCTCTCACAAACCCTCTCATATCTTTTAGGATCCTCAGATTCTTGCCCTATATAAGAATCTAATACTAAATAAACTTAGCATCTAATCCTCTCTTATTTGCACTTTACTCTTGAATTGCTTGATTGCTTGAGTCGTGTTCCTATGGCCACTCCTCATAGGTTTATGTAGGTTCTCACATAGCCTTTTCCAAAATAAGGAGGACTCTAAATCCTGATAGATTTCACTTTGAATTCTATTAGATTTTCTCTAGTTTCCTTATAACATACCTCTTAAATCCTAATAGGTTTAGGATATGAGTCACTTTTCTTAACAAAACCGTATATCGAGTGAAACATAGCACCAAACCAAACCAAGAGCTAAAATTGCCTAGCAAGACAAATATATTCCTTCCCTTCATAAATAGCTGTCATTTTAGACATCAACATGGTTTCCAATATGCATTTTTGACCGTTACTTTGTATAAATATATGTTAGTAAAAAATTATAAAAATTTATATTTTAAAAATATTTTTCATGATAAATCTAATGATATTACTTTCTCCTAACCAATCTAAATATTTTTTAACCTGTTAGTAGTCAACATTAGAAAATTTTGACTGCATGCTCTCTAAAACGTCATCTATTTCAGATCGGAGGTAGTACCTCTCAACAAGTGGAGCGAAGTGAAGTGCTGTGAAAAACTGTAGCTTGAAGTTTTATTATGGTATTGCATATTTGTGTATCAGAACAAATTCTATAGATTTCTCCGTCAACCAGATTTAAAAAAATACTAAAATTTATTATCGTGAGCTATAGCAAGGCAATTTTTTCATAGAAGCACTGAAACTGGAATTAGCGTCAAATTTCCTTCCAAACATGTAAACATATTCCGAAAGCTGTATCCCAAGTTTGTTGTTTCTTATGTTTCTTTTTTTCCCTTTTTTTGGACAAACGGCACGTCCGCACCACATCATGAGCTACAGTAAATACACCATTGAGTCACGGTGCGACCATCACCTGCCCATGAAAGTGTATTGCCGAACTACTTTTATTATTATTTCGTCACAGACTTAAGTTTGTAAAGATCTATAATTTTACTTGAACGCAAGCAATAAGAACGCAGTTCTGACCATGACACCTTGATCTCGAGTTTTAAGAAATCCTATCATACTACTACAATAACGTCTATCCCAGATCCATATCCCAGACGGTTCAAAAGAAACCATTTGGGGTTACGCTTATCCGAAACGGTTATTTCAGAAATTTACATTCTAGACGGTTATTTTTAGAAAACCGTCTGGGATTACCAGCTCATCCCAGACGGTTCAGAATAAAAAACCTTCTAGAATAGCAACCCGGACGATTTTTTATTCTAAACCATCTAGGATAAATCGGATAAAATAGACGGTTTTTGAACCGAATCGTCTGCAAAGCCCACCCAGCGGCCCTCATAAATCCTACCCCGGTCGAGCCCATGCGCAGTGCTGCACCATTTCTAAACCCTAGCGCTTAGTCGGCGCTGCCCCCACCCCCACTCCTCATCCCGTCGCCTCTCCTTCCTCCCTCCCCTCCTCATTTCCATTGTGTCACACTCCGATTTTTCAAAACCCGAAAATTAGGACTTTCAAAAGCTTTTTACTAATAACACTAACTGAATTACACCTGATTAAAACTTTATTTCAAATCACCAAACCCAAAGGCAAAGCAAGCCAAGAGCTTCCGCCCTTGTTCCTCCTCCCTTTTCCTAGTCGGTGTAATCTAGATCAACATCTGCAACTAAGTACACATACGGTACTTTGTGAAATGGAAGCATATATACGTCATGAACCTCTTCCGAATGCCACGGTCTTCTACCCTTTACTTCGCCATGTCCCCGCCGAGCTACCAATGGCTATATGGACTCTGTCCCTTTCCGCATCACACTCCGTGCCATCCTACTCCTCGCCAAACACTTCCTCGCTGCTAGAGCCCTTTGCTCCCAGTGCTCCATTCCCCTCCTCCGCGAAAATGATGCCTCAAGGTACTCTTTGCCAAGAGACAACCGCTGAAGATCTCGCCGGCTTCGTCAGTGTTCTCTGGATTGTAGCCTGGCAAGCCCTCGGAGTGAGCCGACAGCCAGAATATGAAGTATACCAAAGTCAAGCTCCTGACGTCGTGCCCGAGTTTTGGGCCGATATTCATGTCTATCTCGCCAACACCAATCCGAGCGCGCCCTTCAGGATCCACGGACGGTCTATGCCTACACCGACTATGGCTATCTAGATAGCCGCCTGGGAAGCCATTGCCCTTCTCCGCTACCGTGTCCCTGGTATGAACCAGAGAGCTTTTCTTTTCTATCCTCACCATGTCCCCGGAGGAGGCACGAGGTTTACCAACCCACCTCCAGACAAAGATGTCGCAGTAACCCACCTCTCTCACTATCTGGTCGCTCAGCACGACCTCCTCACCCAACTGGTAGAGTTCCGGATCTCGCTGCAACAGATCTCCTCTCCCCTGCATGCTCCGTCTGCTTTCAGCGACTCTTCGGCAACCTCCGCCTATGCTCCTGAAATTGAAGAGCATCCTATGCCAAGAGCACCAACAGCCGAAGAAGGTGCTTGCCGTCGCAAGCGCAATGCTAACTTTCAACGCGCCCCGACCCCATCGGAGAGCCATAACCCTCAAGAGGAAATTGTTCCACCCTAGGCCGTCAATCCAGAGTTAAGTCAGGCCGATGATGTATGCCGAGTTTGGATTATCCAACTCAGTAGATCTGGTTGCTTGTGTGCTTGTCTTGCATTAATCTTTGCTGTTGCATTTGTCCTGGTGCATCTCGGCACTCAGACAAACCTGTTTGATGCGCTTGTAGACGCATGGCTGCGCGTCATGCTAGTTTTCTTGTTGTTTTATTGGGGTTTTCAATTGGTCCTTCGACCCTAATGATGTTAACAAATGTTATTCGTTTTGTTGGTGTGCAATAATCAAAACCTAGGTTGCCCCTCTCGTCTCCATGCTATTTTTCCCTCTTCCCTATGCCTGACGCCATAACAACTGCCCCAACAGCAATGTCGCTCCTTTGCCTAAGAGACAATTATCTCTTCCATGCTGAACCGCTCGCTATGCCAGCAATATTGGATCCCTCCTGCAAATCGCATCTAAGGCAAGCGCAGGGCACTCATGGCACTAGACCCCCACCAAAATTATGGCCGACCATCAACACCCCGGTAACACCCAAAATGATGCAAATCAAGGACGAAGAACAAATTAGCACTGCCACGTCAAGTCAGGACAGCACTACCCACTTAGGAGATGATGACCGCTGGAGACCAAGAATAAGTTGGGTACTTCGGATCAACATATATACCCCACCAAATTTTAAGGGGGGTAGTCCTGCGAGTTAAACACTAGAATATAGAGTGATAGCCTAGGAGTTTGCCATGATGCACTCAAATCACTACAAAAGCCCGTGACCAAAAGGGCCAGAGGATTCAGCCTGATAACCACGCCCTCAATCTATTACGCAGAAGCTCGACACAGGGCTTGTGTGAGCTGCCAGGATTCCCCATCACAGAGGACCGTGCAACACTACCCCTATGCTTTTTCCTTAATCTACCGAATCTCGGGGACGAGATTCCATTTAAGGGGGGGTAGGTTTGTCACACCCCGATTTTCCAAAACCCAAAAATTAGGACTTTCAAAAGCTTTTTACTAATAACGCTAACTGAATTACACCTGATTAAAAATTTATTTCAAATCATGCCAAACCCGAAGGCAAAGCAAGCCAAGATCTTCCGCCCTTGTTCCTCCTCCCTTTTCCTAGTCGGTGTAACCTAGACCAACATCTACAGCTAAGTACCCACACGGTACTTTGCGAAATGGAAGCATATATACGTCATGAATCTCTTCCGAATGCCACGGTCTTCTACCCTTTACTTCGCCATGTCCTATCGTAAGTGTGTGCATGTATATACTACTTTTGTATATACGTATATACGCAAAACCCTAACCCCTTCTTCCCGAGCTACGGAACAAAACCCTAACGCATCATTGGCTCTGCCACAATCCTATGCATATATACGAACATACCGGCAATATTTCCCCAAGCCCTAACTCCCATGACTTCCTACCATTATCCTAGCCCCGTCGCGACCCTATATACGCTTAATTTTCAGGTGTATGTGGGTATATACAATTGAAACTCTAACTCACTTCTTTCGAGCTAGGGAAAGGTCCAAGGCCCTAGTTCCTTTGTCCTTGTTTTTTGAGACTCCCAAATGCTCGACATTCCTATCCTTGTCTGATTTACATGACCCTGGTGACGTTGTTCCAATCAAGATATCCGAGGGAAAATGTTCTTCTAGTATTAAGGCAGACAGGACTAATCAACGAAATTCATCATCATCTATTTTCAAATGCGAGTAATTTGTGGCATAATATCTCCATACTTGGGATTTAGCTCCTCCTTCATTCTTACTTCACAGCATGTAATTGGAATCAAGCCTTCTCATGTAATAAAATTTCGCTAAGTCACTTAGGTATAAAAGTATATACGAGGCATTAGTCCATCGCCCCAACCGGAATCTATTCTTTCACGTGAGCATCGGTCAAACCTGCTAAGGAATGCACCAGCTTGAACATAAGCATATGTCACGTGTAGGTGACCAAAACAAGTGCCATAAATTCCAGAGTGGCCTGCTAATCATTATTCTTCTGTGTTGACCAAACTTTTACGCTACTCCCTGCTATTTCAGCTCAACGCAGTGCCACCTCCTCCTCTTGCAATAGCACTCGGCGCCTAATTTTTTAGCATCTCCTCATGAAGTTCTACAACATCAAGCAGCAGCTTGTATTAACGCTTCTTTTCTCCATAAATGCATGCTGAGCTGCTCCCTGCTGTATCACCCGAGCTGCCCTCTCCCCAAACCTATTTTCCCATATTCTCTTCTTGCTCTTTCTGCCACGCCACCCTTGGCTGAATTCAGTGCACATATTCTTCTCAATTTCCCTTGCGCTGCAGCAGCATCAGCCAATGCCCACTCTTTATTCCCTGTCCTTCTCATCACTGCTATCCTTGCCACCCCATTTATTTTTCTCTGATTTCGGTGCCTACCATCACTGTATAGCTACACCCTGGAATCTATGTGACGTGCTCTTCCTTCCTCACACCCTAGCTCCCCTCCCTACTTGCCCTTCTTTTATTTCCTACTGTCAGAAAAAGTGCTCACTCTGCCGCATGTGCATGCAACCATCGGCTGCCGAGATCGGTTCTCAAGGAGCTACCGTGCACTACTCAAGCTATATATTCAACCATCATTTCCAGCATCTAACCGAGCTCAGTTCTTCTTCCCCACTCACGTGCCCTTCTTTTTTTCTTCTCTCCAACGTACTGCTCCCCCACCCCAACAAGCTAATCTTCTTCTTTACTCCAGTACAAAGGCCACCCGAGCTGCTCACCACCTCCATTCACTTCCATTTTCCCCTGGAGCTCTTACCCACAAGCACCACGCCACCACACCAAACAACCGAGCTGCTAGAGCTCCCTCTGCCCAACTCCGTTCTTCGCCCGAGCTCCTCCTCTCTCCAGAGCTAGCCAAGCAACAACCTTTGCCGAACTTTAGCCAAATTGAGCATGTCGGCTTGTCTCTTCTCCGCATCTGGCGAGTAGCATAGCTGCAACCGGCCACCCCAGGAAACCGGCCGAACTTCGACCTCTTCTCCCCGATTGAACTCGTCGGCGTAGTTCTTCCCGAGCCACCGTGCTTATCTCCCCCTGTTCAGCTCTACCGACTCCCAAGCTTCTACCCATCCCTCTTCTTCCTCCCTGAGCGTGTGGTCCACGCAGCGCCCTCGCCTGGTCTCTCTCTTCCCTTGGCAGACGGGCGTGGCAGCCGGCGAGCTCCACCGCCGCTACGCTACAAACACTGCTAGCTCTGCCTCCCGGACGTCGCTGACGCCGCCACATTGGTAAGCCGCCACCCTATTCTGGCCACCGTTTCCACCGCCAAGATCTGTCCCCGCCGGTGGCCGCCTACCTCGCTGCACCAAATTCGCTGCCCCTCTCCTCTACCGAGCCGGACCCCAACAGCTCCGCCTCGGTCCTCTCCTCAGCTCGCCGCCGCTCCGTTCATCTCTGCCGGCGCCTCCGCCCAATAGCTCCCTGGGCCGATGCCCTTCGACCTCCGCTGCCGTCGCCAACGGGCCTCGCTCGCCTTCCCAAACAGCGAGCTGCCGTGGGTTCCATCCCCTTTTCCCTGGTCGTGATCGCCCTCGTCGTGCCGCAGCTGCCGCCGGCGGTGGGACCTCCTGCTACCGCCCATCTAAACCGGCGACCAACTCCCTCATCGCCTTTGCTCTGGTGTCGCTGACCTTGCCACTGGCCCCGCCCCCAGGCACGCCGCTGATGAGTAGCTGCGGCAGCACTGCCAAACCCCAATCCCTCTCTCTCTTCCGATGGCTAATTCTTCCACAACACGCGCTAATGCCGCATGAACCGAGACCTGCTATTAATCACCCGACCCCACAACTAGTTAAGAACAGGCGGAGTCCCTCTGTGCAGTTTTCCGTCTTAATAGACGTATACACCTTCTGTTTCCCCTGGTGTACGTCTTCTCTACTGGTAGATGCACTCCTCACACCACTCTTTCCAGAGTGCGTTTAGACGTATCCCGAGTATGTCCTCCTAGCAGCCCTTTTACAGCTGAAGGCGCGTTCCCAAACCTACATCCTCGAGGTCATCTCCTTACTCTCAACAGATCCTTTCCCCCTTTATTCCTTACCAACCAATGTTCGGATCATTCGTTCTCCCCATCGCAGCTTCGAATGGAGTGATCACCCTTCCTACACTAATATCCAAACCATTAGTCCAAATCAAGTATTTCTTTTTCTCAAATTCGTAGAATTCCATGAACCTCCTACCAGCAACCATTTTGTCAATTTCTGATTTATTTGGAGTTTCAGATTCGAATTAAACTTTAGGAATTCATGCATATAGGTTTTGTTAATTAATGCTAGATCACTTCCTCTACTTCTTGAAACGTCCTCAAATCATTCTAACAACTCTGGTCCCAGGTATACTCTGAACTCCCTACAATTCGGTTCGAGACCCAAAAATTTACCGGTTCATCAAAATTTCAATATTTTATGTTTCAAAGCACAAAAGGGTATAAAATCCTGAATATCCCATATCCCTCAAATAACTATGATGTGGTATATTACTCCAAAAGCTGGATTAACAAAATCTCTAGAATATTTTAAATAGTCATGCCGACCCTTTCAAATCTAACCAAGGTAATTACTAAGAGCCTCTAAGGTATTACTAGATTATTAATCAAATAAAGCTAGGGTTTTCCCTTCTGCGAAAAATCGTTATTGCATGGGAAGTTGAGTTCTTCTCGCCTTTTGCAAACCTTAATAAACAACTAGGTCTACAACGCATGTTTTCCAGTTTATGAGTGTATGTTGGCTCTTATTTGATTCTTCCTCGCATCATTGATTTATTTGCCGTTCTCTCGACGTGTAGATACCGACGTTAGGAGATATCGGACGAAGGATTTCGGACAACTGTCGAATCGGGTTCGAGACCGAGCCCCGAACAATATCGCCAGGCAAGCATTCCCACTTTGATCATGTTGAATCACATATGTGTGAAAAATTAATTATTTTGTTTGCAACTCTGCATGCTATGTGAGTATCAACGTTATTTTATGCTAGACCTAGCTGTTGGGGAACGTGCTATGTAAAACAAAAATTTTACCGTACACGAACCAAATCAAGATCCACTATCGAGGTGCAGACAACGATATCATACCTTCGCCGATCACGTCAATGCAGCGGAGAAGTTGACGATGTCGATGAAGTCCGCAGACTCCCGCAGCTAGGTTATACCTCCCAGCCGCGAGAGTGATCTCCTCGCGAATAGTTCGCCCGATCGAACGCCGAAGTGTACAACGTCTCCGAGGTATCCACGCGTACCGGATCAGCGACACCGCGGTAATGTGTGGACCAGCACACAAGAACTGCGGGGATCTACGAGAAAGAGAAGCAGCAGCGCGCCGGCAGCTAAACTAGATCCAATCTAGAAGAGAGAGGAAGAGGAGGCTGCGGCCAATCTAGAGGTGGCGGCTGCCTAGGGTTTCGGCCAAGGGGCTAGGGCTGCCTTTGGGGCTGCTTGGGATGCCCTTTGAGATGCCCTGCCCCTCTATTTAAAGGGGGTGGGGCAGCTCTCCCTGGGAAGGTGGAGTTCTACTCCAGCAGGAACTCCCTGATGGAGTTGGAGTCCAACTCCACCAGAACCTTCTAGAACTTCTGGAACCTTCTAGAACCTTCCAGAACCTTTTGATACTTTCTGGAACACTTCCGGACATCACCGGAACCATCCGGGACCTCCCGGGACACTTTCGAGATCATCCGAAACACTTTCGGAACCCTTCTCTCTCGTTCTCCATAAATCGTAGCATTCCTAAATGTTGCTAAAACGTTAAGCGTGTGACCCTATAGGTTCGAGTATATGTGGACATGTCCGGAACACCTTCCGGTCAATAATCGTCAGCGGGATCTGGACACCCATAACGACTTCCACATATCATCGAAGATCTTTATCGAGCGAACCTCGTATTACCGCATGTCATCCTTTTGCCTCACGATACATTACACAACTCGAGGCGAGACTTTTATGGTATCCCTGTGATCAACTCCTTGATCACTATACCTAGTTATCCTCGTTACCGGTTTGTACTCTTTTCTCGTTTCCGTATTCCAGTGTCCCTGTGACTAACCCTTTAGTCACAATACCTGGCCAGACGATGCTGGACACCGTAATACCGAGTGGGCCCAGAGTGTATCTCTCCATTGCCGGATGGGCAAATCCCAGTCTTGACATATCTTGAACCACGATATACTTTCTGGTGTACCTGAAAGTCACCTTTATAATTACCCAGTTATGGAGTAATATTTGATGACCCCAAAGCAACCATCCAGTATCCGGGTCTACGATATTCTCATGGTCTAAGGACGGAAGTAAACGTTAACACATAATGAGAAGATACTGACAACATATTGACGAAGTGACCTCGCAGTATCTCATAAGGGGGTCTATCCAACACCATTGTTACCCTAACAATGTGTTCGCATTATTACCGGCATCCTTGTTACATTAACAATACCCATGATCAGGAAAACAAGACCATCAACAATACATGAGCTAGTCCAGAGGCCTGACTAGGGATCTGAATGGTGTTTATTATTCCACACATGCAATTAGGTTTTCCTCTGAATCTCATATCCAAGAACCAATGCAATTCTAGCATAGAACATAAACTTAATCATGAACATGAAAATAGAATAATAACAACTTTATTATTGCCTCTAAGGCATATTTCCAACACTAGCTACACCTATTAGATGCATATACCTCAGGTCTGATGAATCCATCCTCGTAGCCCTAGTATTAATTGCTGATCATCGTACGCTCAGCAAGGTATTTAGGAGAATAGGCAATAGCCCTGCTTAGACCTGCTTTAGAGAAAAACCGTTTTCTATCGGTGTATACCGACACTTGCGGACATGGGATTAAAAACCCTCGGACTGGCGGATGCCTTCCGAGGTTATTGTTCAAAAAGATTGCGGTTGTTTTCAAAACCCTAAACAAAAGCGGAGAATGATTTTGATTCGGGTGAGAATGCTAAGAGCAGCTTGGGGATGGTAGAGTAGCTGGTAGCGATGTGGTTGTCTGTATGACTATGGAGTCTTGCTCGAATCAATCAAGGACCGAACCTAAAGTGCTGTCAGACTAGATTCCTTACCGTACGTCCACATGGCCTTTATGGGAAGGACTTAGCCTATTATCCTGGTAAGTATTAGGGTCTGGACCCGTGGGCAATAGGAAGAGAGTGCTAGGTAGATTGGCATACCTAGGGGATCTCCACGGGATTACATGGGTAGAGTCTCTTAGTGAGCTCTACGTAATACGTTGGTAGAGATTCGACACAGAGATGAGTCCACTTCTTCGGGTTGTGGTGTCGGGCTGTCCGGGCACAAGCGAAGAAATGGGTAGATCTTATCTAGCGGGTCCAACTCTAGTATGGAAGCGGGTGAAAAGCCTCGTTGCAATAACCCTGCCAGCACACCTCGCGAAGTGTGTCCATCGGTACCTGGCAACAAGGGGGACTTGTATCTTGTGGGTAAAACCGTACAACCTCTGCAGAGTGTTAAAAATTATTTGAATAGCCGCGTCCTCGGTCATGGACAAGAACTGGTTAGGCCACACACTGGTTAGACTGAGTTTTGTTTGCAAAAACTTGGGCAAGGGATTAAGGACGTGGGCATGACGTGTCCACAAGAGAGCAATTTAGGCCAGGCTGCGGGTGGCAAGGAATTGCAGAAGAAAGAGGCTAGCTGTACTACCCGGAGTAGTGCGGGCTAGAGCCATGAGTTAAGCAGTGATAGACGGAGCTATCACTCTAAGATGAGAAAAGCAGGTAGCGGAGTATACCTCGAGTGAAGTTTTGTTACTTTGAATTGTTCTAATTTTTAAAACTGCTTTGGAATCTACCATTCTCGTATTTAACTTGAAAACTTACATTTCTGCGCAACTGGCAACTTAGGATAGAGCTGTTCCTTTGACTCACACCCTACATGCTATATTGCCGTATATTTCTCCTGTGGGAATTGCTTGCAAGTACATTCAAAGTACTCACCTGGCTTGTTGATTTGACCAGACGAAAGAGATAGCTACTTCGAGAACACGATCGAGTTCGCGAAGGCTAGGGCGTTACGCCAGTTAGTTGCCTGTCGGGTATGGCATATTGACGGCCCACCTCACCGCTTGATTTCCGCTGCAAGTTTATAGCCGTTGGGCTACAGGTACCAGACAACCGACCTTGGCGGTCTATTTACATAGCATATATTGATATTCGTATGTATGACAATGATATACATGTTAACTTGTGCGTACCGGCTACTGATCCAAGGACCGATACAGTAATCACAAGGGAGTATCCGGCCTTAAAACCGGGCACGCCACACATTGCCGCCGAGCTCTCTCCAACCCCATCCGCTGCCGCTCCAAGCCCACCCGCACGCCTTCCCCACCACCCTCTCCACCCCTTGGCTCTGCCTCTCTCTCCCCCTCTCCTCTCGCACCCCCTGGTTTGGAGATGGCGTATACAACGCCCAGATCTAGCGATTGGGAGACAGATCCGGCCCAATTGATGCATCCGCCGCTCCCATCTTTCCCAATCTCACCTCCACTTCCTGTTGCGCCACACCGTCGCTAAGCCAGGCTGCCACTGGAGGGCCACGCTCCCACCGAGCTCCATTCCTCTTCAGCGGGCAGCGGTGCCATCGATTTCCTTCTCCGTCTCCCCTCTTCCCCCAGCGAGTTCCAACAATAACAAGGTAATATGCCCCTCTGTTTGGGTCTGATTTTAGTTCCTTTTTCACTTATTAGTGATATGATGTATGTCTTCTGAAATTATTTCCCCCTAAATCGAATCCATTCTTTGTAAGTCATTAGTGATTTATCCTTCATTTCAGGAAGCTGGAATAGATGCACAACTTTGCGATGTCGATGCTGCACCCGCCGCCACCGCTCTCTCGTATGCTGGACATCCTAGATGGAGGCAGGGATAGTTCTCTTCATGCTTGTGTGTGTGTTAGAGATGAGTTGTGATCAGTATATATGTGTCTGATGATCTTGCATGTGACTTTTGTGTAAGATAAATGCAATGAATAATATAATTTTTTAAAATACAAAAAACAATCCCAGCCGGTTCAGTTTTAGAACCGGCTGGAAATATCCTTAATTCCAGGCGGTTCTGTTATTACAACCGTCTCAGATGATAGTTAATCCAGACGGTTCAAAAACCGTCTGGAATATGGGCCACTTATCCGTGACGTATGTTTTCATACGGTTCCCAAAACTGTCTCAGATGACAATTTTAAACCATCTGGGAACATGTTTTTTGTATTAGTGTCACAACATTGGCCTTATCAGAAATCGTGAGTAATAATGTGGCAGATCACGCGTCGACGCATCAATAGTGACTAAAAGAATGTGTTAACATGGTGAGCCATAACAAGCTGAATATGTTATTTAAACCCTAATGCCATGTTTTATGAAAAGTGGCACCAAACCACGTGTTGCACTATTATATAATTGTGTACGAGACTTTGTATAGATTTTCTTGGGTTTTCGAATGTATTTTCCCAGGTGGATAATTGTCTCTTAAACCATGAGCTATGTTGGAAACCGTGAGCTATAGTATGACAGATTAGGCGTAGAAGCATCAAAGCATGATAAGGCTAAACTTGCCATAAAAGAGGTAAGCATGACAAATTTGCTCCCGAACCTATAACGAGAAGTTTAATAACAACAACATTTCCTGATTTACCCGAAAACTTGAATTTCTGAAGTAAATTAAAATTACTCAAAATGTGATCCGTAGAAAGGCAAATCAGACCCCCAAAAGTCCAAAACCATGAAGTGAGCTGTTACGATATTTTTTTTCTCAAAAGAATGAGCTGTAACAGGGGAAATATTCTTTAGAAACCGTATTTTTTTTATCTATTGAAACATGTCACCAGACCAAGAGCTAAAATTGCCTTAAAATAGTGAGTTATAGCAAGGCTAATAAGTCAGTAGATGGTGCGAAGTAAAGTTTTAGAGAGTTACTGGGGTGAATGTCATTCCCACCCTGTTAAACTAAAAAATGCCAATATAAAAAGTTACTTAGAGAAATGCCACAGCGACTTCTTAATACACATATCAGAATGTGACATGAAAAGACCAAAAATATCCACATATGTTTTCTCTGTTCTCAATGAAACTTTTACTTCCCTCTTCCTCTCTTCTCCCATCTCTTCCACCCTTGGCGGCAGTGCTCCATAGAGCTTGCTCTCTCTCCTCCCTACACTCCTTCCCACACTCTCCTCACTCCTCCTTCCTCTCCATCCCACGCTCTCCTCCATCCACTCCTTCCCATCCAGATTCATGGACTAGCTCCTCGGCCATCTCCTCCTCCCAGTCCCTCCCGTCATGGTGCCTCTAGAACATGGTCGCAGATCCCGCCTTCCCTCCGTTTTCTCTCTCCACTTCTCACTCGGAATGTCGTTGTCGCCTGACCCTAACATCGGCCGGTGAAGCATGAGCTGATCTGTAATCATATTAGTCTTACATCCCTAGCTAGTATATGTACAAAATTCCTTAAAAGAGAATAGTATACCAATCCTCCTCCTTTTCAGTTAGGCGAGGCATCCGATTTTATATGTACGTAAGTGCTTATTTGAATCCAAATTGTACCAAGAAAAATTCTGGATGTGAAGTTCACAGTTGTGCACAACTTCACCGTAGAATGAACAAGATAAAAGCCCAGTGTCAACAAGATTACGTGACTTATTTAGTTAGGTTCACGATACTGATGAACACTGATTTAGTTGGGCATCGACACTAGACGACTTGACGTAACCTGGACAGTGTTGGCCTTTCCGCATTCCACGTCGAGAAAAATTAATTGAAGTGGCTTCGCTACGGTAGAGACACGGGGTTACATCACCGTGCGTTTGTTGGTTTGTACCAAAACTAACACCCATCCAAACAAATGATAGATATGTTCATTGGTTTTTCAAGTGGTATTGATGGTTGTAATTTTAGAGGTGATGTGGCAGATTGATGATGCATTTTAGGATAAAGAAATTCTGTTCATAAGCAGTGTTGTTACATTATAGATGGGTAGATAGGCCAAAATAATGTTCTGTAAAATAGAAGTCGGAGCCTCAGAAACTTAGTCTCCCACTGCCTTATTTAAGTTTGAGGAATTTATCTTAGGAATTCCATAGAAACCATTCTTAGGATTTAGAGAGAATAATGTTGTGATATAAACAAGATTGGAAGGGTTCGTTGCAACTTTACCATCATGTCATGAAGCCACCTAGGTGTAATTAGATAAGTTGGCTTCTTTTGGGACCTACGATGACCCCTAAACAAAACTAGAGAGAAATGTGCATTTGAAAACTTAGAATTACCAATAAAAGTTTGAAAGCCATGGGTGTACTTCACTCTTATTTATAGGAGTAGAACAACCTATAACTAGGAGGCTATCTCCTTGTCAAATGAGAGATGACTGTTTCATGCACTAGATCCATCTGTGCGGTCCGTGGTTTGCTACCACCTCTTCGTAGCAATGACCTTCTCGACCTAGCCGCCTCTTTCCACTCCTCGGCCGCTTTCTTTCCTTCCTAGTGAGTTTCACGCCTTATTCACCGCCCCCTTCACCACTATCAGATGTTAGGGGCACCGCTAATTTTCTCTCTCTTATCCAATCTAACATTTCGTTGGTCGTTATGTCATCGCCGTCTGCCGAGATCCTCCGCCTCCTATTGGCTCACCACCACCCACCACGCTGGCCGGGCAGGAGAAGAGCCTAACGGGCCGGGTGACATAGGTCAAAACCTTTGTAATTGTACGTCTAGTCGGGTGGAGAGATCCTCCGCCTCCCATCGGCTTACCAGTTACCACCATCCACCATCATCCTACGGTAGGCGGAGGAGGAAAAGAGCCTAACAGACCGACTGACACAGGACAAAATCCTTGTAACTGTACGTCTGGTCTGACTGGTATGATATATGGACTGGGCCGGATGTACAAAAGACCAGGGACCAAAAATCTCAAAATGGAGTAGTTAGTTGAAGCGGGCCACTCCTGCAGGCACGAAACCAAGCCGAGGGGGGACGAATCAATCAAGCACAGGAAAGCCAGATCTCGCGTGCCCCGCGGCTGTGTCACCACCAGAGGAAGAAGACGAAGCAGCAGATCCCGAGAGCGGAGCAGCAGCTGCGGCAGCCGAGGCGAGGGGAAGGACGATGCTGCCGACGACGGCGTCCAAGGGCCGGGGGGCCGCCCGCCCCGCCCCTCCGCTCTTCGGCCCGTATCTCCGCCGCATCGTCAAGGTTGGTGCTGCTCTCCTCCTCCTCCTCGGAATCCACATGTACATGACTTGATCTCTTCCTTGTGCCTGTGCTGCTGATCTGACGTAAGAGTTGGCGAGGCCGCATCGCGCTTCAGCTACTTCGATTTCTCGCCTGGTGCGACGAGAACCTCGACTCCTAGTTAGGGTTTCACTCGTCGCGGAAATGCTGGCTCTCCGTGCGGCTGTTTCCAAGGCCCTATTTGTGCTAGGGTTTGTTTTGGGGCATAAGGGATCTTAGGAGTTCTGGTTCAATTTGCATAAGGGATCTTAGGAGTTCTGGTTTAATTTCTACTACCTGGGGGTGTTTGTGGAGTGGATCCCCTACAGCTCAGCGTAGGTGATGTGAGATTTTGATGTGCCAGTCCGAGGGCTGCGCAGTTCAATCCGCATTTAGAGTTCTGGGCAATCTGGTTGACTTTACACATTACTTTGCACCAATGAGCTGGGAACTCGATGTTGTAAAAGTGAATTGTTGTCTCTTGATCCTTGATGCATCAACTAACATATAAAATGGGTTTAGAAATGGGTGTTGCTTGCTTCGGCTCTTGGTTGGATTCAAGACTGTTGACCTCGACCTTAAACAGTAGGTTCTTGCGCTGTGTTGTATATCTAGCAAGTTGGCATATTGTGATTCATATTGGGGTTCTTTTCAGCTGTGTTCTTGCCCGAATTTGGGTAGCCTCTGACTAGGCCAAACTGACTAGAATTACTTCACCTCAATTATATGCGCTATACAAATGTCAAGGTTATGCCCATATATGTTGTTTCCCCTCAATAATTCAAACTAGGTTTAGTTGATACAACCAGAAGTTTCTTTATGACTTGCTCCACCATTGTTCTCCATAGATTACAGGGAAGAAATAAAGAACCCAGGAAAAGAAGGGAAAATTTCCCTTTTGAATGCCAGATTTTTCTGTTGTATATGTGAGATATTTGTGGATTCTGTTCATGCTTGTATTTTCGTCAGCTGTGTTCTGGCACGAATTGTGGGCATCCACTGTGATTAGACCAAATTGTGTCTCTGATAATTATCCATATAGCATTGATTCTTAAGGTACTTTGTTATAAGAATCATCTAATATTGTTTTTCTCATCAACAGTGGCAGCAATGGATATCGAGTACACCTTTTGGCAAATGGTTCATCTCTGTACTTCACCAAAAGTAGTGTACGCATCCTGCACTCAGTCCAGCTCATCATACTTTGCATTAGTTATTTTATTATATTAATTTTTTTGTAAATATTGTCATAGTAACATTAACACCTCTTGCACAATGGTGAATTGATTTCATCTGAATTCTTAATGCTAATGTTAGATACATTTATTCTTTTAGTTGCTAAGTTCTAATTCAAAGATAAGTGTATTATAGAATAGAGAAGTGCTTCTATACTCTTCCAAATTTTTTTTGCACAGATCTCAAACCATTCATGGATGAATAACAAAAGAGCATATTAGTCAAATTAGTTTGGGTTCAAATCCCGTGTGGTGAGTCGTGGAGAAGAGAACCAGCGAGCGGGTCTGGACTGAGCTGGACATGGGCTTCGGGCCCAAACTAATTTAACTAATATGCCCTTTTACTATTCACTGATAGATGTTTTGAGATCTGTGCAAAAAACTTTTAGAAGAGCATAGAAGCACTTCTCGATAGAATAATATCCTGTAGGCAACTTGCATAGAAACAACACACTTGATAAAAGCTTGGCGAACTTCATGTTAAGCTTTCACGGTTCACAGCAGCACCCAAAACCCCAATCAGTGACCCACCTATAACGGAACCTACTTCTGATCCACTTGGGCATGCACACAAGCTTAGCCGGTTTATTTCTTGCTTGGGTTGAGGAATACATCCTCAACTTCATTTCATCATTCGAAGTGGTATGGTTTAAGATGATAAGATGAATTTCCTTCCCCTCACCCATCTTTTCCTTGCTTGATGCTCATTTTTTGGTTAAGCATCTGACTGGATTTTGTCTATTTGTACGCATGTTGCGATTATGGAAGACAGCTATCAGCACACCAAATATCACAAGCGTATGTGGTCTACTTTTACTATTAGTTATTTTCACTTAATGTATTACTTACTTGCAAACTTCTCAAATTGCATCTTCTTTTGATGAGCAATTTGTTGTGAAGTTAGTGGCCTTTCATTTTTATTCTTTTGGGCATAATATTTCTTGTTATGTACTTGTAATGCTTATGTTAGATTTCATTTATATATGCAGAGCTTCCATTTTTTTTCCAACCTTGAGAGACAACTAAGTTTTTGGGGGTTTCGATCTTACCTTTTTAGGTACATTTACCTGGGTATTTTGAAGAATGAACAGTTGAACGTACCTGAATATATTAAATGATATTTTTAGTTGAGCATACTTGAAATAAACTGGATCCCTTATGAACATACAAATATTTGTATGTGTGCACATGTCCTCTGTGTAATATATATATATATCAATCTCAAATACACATTTATACAATTTGTTTCTAAATTGAAGTGATGATATTCTTTTAAATTGATGGAAGACTTAACATAGTTTCCATGAGTGTGCATTCCGATGTTTCTTGTGTTCCCATCCATTATGGTCATGGAGAAGCTGATGCACAAGTGATCTGTTCATGCAAAATTTGTAATATATTCAAGCGGATATTCTAAGAGCAACATTGCGCAACTAACAGTTTGAGATGATAGATGACACCATTACTGTCATTCTTTTGTTGTGTCCATGCTCATTGATATGGCAGATAGTCAATACAGAAGAAACTATGATGAGTTTGGTTGGGAGCATTTGCTTGGGCTATGCCTTCTTGAACTCGCCTTCTGTTGAACCTGTGTTGAATTCATTATATAATTTATCTTTGATATCGAAAATGACTTGTGATTGTTTCCTGAACTTTAATGTGTTTGTTGGAATTTATTTCTTTCCATGCTATGTTAGTTGTTTGCCTTATCTGCATTTGATATTATTGCTGATTGCTGATTTCTGTTATCCTTATGTTCAGAAACAAAGAACCAGTGGGCTCGGGATGATCCGGCATTTGTTGTCATTCTAATTCTTTTCCTTGTGTTTGCAACTTCAGCTTACTGTGCAGCGTGAGTTCTTTATTTTATCTTTGCAATTCCTGTCCATACAATATACAAGATAATTCTTTGAGGAGCAAGAAATGTATCTTGACAATAGTTCAAATCTGTATTGTGTTCACTATTTATATATACTCTCATCTTTAATAGATTAATGTGCTGTTCTCTTTATTTTCTGTTGTATCGACTTATTATTCCACTTTTATTCAATATATGGCCTCATTTATCAAACGGAATATTCCTGTCTGTGTTTGTAGGTTTGGAGAGAGTGCCTCCCATGCTGCTTTAACAATCACCTCGGTTGTGTTTGTCCATTTCTGTTTGCTGGGCTAGTTTTGGCCACACTTTGCTGGTAAGTCTTTCATGTGGTAGACTGGTAGTGCTCCATGTCTTTTTGCAACTTAACAGCAACATTAACATCAGCTTGTCAGTTCATCTCTGGGAACTGAAGTGGAACTAGATTGAGAGTTTTGTCAGTCGCCAAATTTGCTACATTATTGCTGTATTTACTAGTTTAGGAGTTATACCTTAACATTTGTGGTGCTATGAAAGAAAAAGTAATACTGCTTGAGCTACAGGTAATCATGTGGCCAATATGTTCAATGGAAGTCAAAGCTTGCCTTCCTTGCAAAACAAAAGTCAAAGCTTGTCATAATGAGGCAGTGGCAAATTTGTCCCACTTGACAATAGTTTTACCAGCTAATACTTGTTCTTTTTAAACAGTGTGGTATTGCTTCACCATTTTACTCTCAAGGTGTAGCAACTTTGTAGTTTTTTGTCTACATGTCTTGCATATGTCACATTTGCTATCTAGTGTGTAATGAGTCTAATGACTAATCTGTTAAAATACTCGAAACACATGCAAATCTGTATATTTGAGAATAAGAACTAACAACTGCTATGCTGCAATGCAGGTTTCTTACAAATTCATACTTGAGGGAGGAACCTAACAGCCATGTGGTTGAACAACGTGTCGAGTGGTAATTTTTCCATCTTCTACGATATTATGCATTCTCTCTTGAGTTAGTATCTTCACCATTTAGAGGCGATCATCTGCCTTTTTTTTGAGGGGTTCATTTTTACCTGACTTTCAGAACATTTTCAGTTAACAGAATAGCTGTTATATAGAAGTCACAGACCCGTGGCAGCATATGTTTGTGTAATCTCCATGGAATATAGGCAACTCTTCTGTCTGATTTTCTTGTAGATGCACAATCTAGCTATTGCCCATTGCTTTGTTGTTTTGTAACAAATTTTTAGACCATAATTAATTTTTACACTGCTTTGTTCTCAAGGTCACTGTCAGTATCAGTGATGATGAATAAAATCCTTGCAGGCTCTATGCATTTGATGTTCACTGCAACTCGTTCTTCCCAGCATTCGTCATCCTATATGGTAATAATAAGGAAGTGTTCTCAGATAAACATTTGCTGCAACATTTATGGAATGCATCTGATAATTTCTCTTCACAGTGCTTCAATACTTTTGTCACCTCTATTGATCGCACACGGCTTCTTTCCCGCTCTGTTATCAAACCTCCTGTTCATGGTGGCGATTTCTTATTATCACTATCTGAACTTTCTTGGATATGATGGTAAGTTTAGTCTGATCTTTTTGGAGACCTTGTTGCATATGTGTCGGCACTTTTGCCGTAACGAAAGTTTGATCGTTGGCTGCAGTTCTTCCATTTTTGGACCGAACAACATTTTCTTGTACCCAGTTGGTCTTGTCATCATACTATCGCCACTTAGTAAGTGCATTTTATACAGTACTGAATTTACCTCCTGCCAATATCTCACATGTTTTCCCTGGTCTTGCAGTGATACTCATAGGGTTCAATCCGACAAGATACTTCTTGAGCTTGTACTTCCGCTAAGGTTGATAACTAGAACAAAGAAGATCGCGGTGACAAAACTAATGGCAGATTGGGATACACACTTATAAGTAGCATTTTAGATCTCTTGTGTGATTCGAGGAGAGCATGGTTCAGAAAAGCTCAGAGCATTCTTGGAATGTATCATTTGCCTGCGGCAGGCCATGGACACAAGGCTCTTGATTGAAGTCCATTTTGGTGTCAACTTGTTCATAATATGTGTTGTTACCTTTGATTTGAGCCCAAGAACCAGTGCACAATTTTATTGCAAAGTACAGTCTATCGTATCCGAACATCCAATTGGCATCATCAACTTTACGTTTTTAAATATCCAATTGGTATCTACATTTCTTTTACTTTTCAATATCTAGTTCGTATACACACAAAAATGAAGCTTGAAGCAACGTCAACCTTGATCCGGAGATAGTTGGAGGATGACGTGGAGGTGACGTGGTAGGCTGGTAGGCGTTAGGGGCAGAGCACGAAGGGTAGTAGAAGATGGGATGAGACATCTCGAGGTCGACGAAGAGGAGCAGTGGGTTGACAATGGTCAATGAACATGTCTAGCTACATGTAAAGCTTTCAAACTAGAGAAAAACTGGTCCAAATCCCCGTCATCCAAACCGGTCTCAAATCAGAATTAATGGTGTGTGACTAATGTTGCTCACAATCCGTACAAAATTATATTTGGCCTTAATTTCCTGAAAGGCTTACCTGATATCTTGTCAATAGCCGAACGTAGGCAACATATACTCACTGACGGGGAGGACGCTAGCTGGCCGGGGATTTGGACTAGGATTCATTACGGATCGATAGTGAGAAAGGTAACAGAGCCTGAATTATAAATAATTAGCACTTGGCTGTGTGGACGGATTCTCAAGTCGATTGGAAGGCTACATGCATGCAAATATGCAACCATGGATACGCCATGTTTGCTTAGGTGCATGATGCATGTGGACACGCGCCCATGTACTATGCCTTGGTTTACGCATCCCCTACATGCACATGATGCCAAACAAAGTACGCGAGCTACTGGTGGTCGCACTTAGACCCGTGCAGCAAGCAAGCAATACACGCAGCAGCATTAATTAGCTGGCGTCGATTGTTCGTGCACATGCTGTTTGATTCGTGCCCTCACGGTCGGCGACCTAGCGGCCGTAATAAAGTCGTGCTGATAACGTATTGAACTTGGAATCTTTGCAAATGAACAGTAAGAATCAAGCGTTCTTTATTGATGATTGATTGCCTTTATATAGATTACAAAGCAGTCAGTTGTTTACAGAGAAGAGGCAACCGATTGCAGTGCTAATTAGCAACTGCACGGCAGTTCCTCAGAGCATGGATTAACTGCCAAGATTATCCTTAACACTTTACCTAGTGGCCGTGCTTTACCACTAAATTATGAGAGATTTATCCTTATACTACTAGTGAAATTAGTAGTTTACTAAAATATCATTGAGTATGTCAATGAATAGTGGGTCTAGATCCCATCTATCATTGTCACATCTAGAAATTCATAGTTTCACTAGTGATATTCTGACAATTATCTCCTAAATTATTGTGGTCACCGCTGCCATTTACCAGGAGCCGTTGAGTCTGGAATCGGAATGTCCTTTCCACAATGTGACTCTAGGGCCTACTAGTAAATAGTACGTGCAATGCACGTCAGGGCACAAATGCTGATACTGTTTATGATACTGTTACAACACTGCAGATGTCACTATTCGTGATACTGTTCATGATACTGTTGCAGTACTGTAGTTACTGTTCACCGCGAGTCCTCCAATCTCAGCTGTTCAATTTAAAGAATCAACGGCTCAGATTAATTGTCTAAACACAATTCAAATTTGTTACACTATATAGTAGTATAGATATAGCTAGTGACCCCTAAGGCCGACCTAGGTGAGGTAAACAATTAATTGTGAACGTTTCATCGAAGACATCACCTGTAGAAATTTGGAGCTCATCGCGTTGGGAACAAACCTAGCTCAACAGTTGCCATGAAGACTGCGCTGCTGCACACGTTAAAATGCGAGTTCTCCAGGGAGAGAGATCGCCGGGTGCCTTGGATGGAGATTGGAGGGCTTGGACTGAGGGAGTACATGGGTGCACCAGATACATTACCAACAGATCTGAAAGGAAAGCTCCAACGAACACCCGTTCATATTTCTGGATACTGAAATCATCTTCTTTACTGCAGTAGTACTCTACGATTAGGCTAATATCAAAAGTAGTGTACCACACGTCACAATCCACACCCTAATCATAAAAGCACCTTGCAACGGCCAATGCAGAGGCGGCCACCGCAAAAGAAGCAACTTGAGTCCTGCTCTCAAAAAACCGTACTCAGGCCGTCATATGCTCGCCATGCACGAGCATGATTAGGCCAAATTAACATTAAATTATTATGGCAATTAAAGTTGGAAAGTAAAGGCCAATTAATTGTCTTAATCACAAGATCCTTTTGCTTAACTAATCTGAAGCATGCTTGAAAACAGTAAACATAATCTCTTATATACTCTCTTCGTCTCATAGTATAAGACGTATTTTGAGTGGTTAAAATAAAATTTTGACAATCAGTTACTCTATTTGTATGTGGTTATATGATACTAAATCACAATTATAAGTAAGTGTTGAGTCTGTGTCGAATGTGTTTTCGGAATAGGTTACGAGGTAAGACTTGAAGTTATAGTAAGGATATGGTGAAATTGGTATCGGACTCTAATAATCTGGACCTCCTATAAATAGAGGTACTATGTGTAACCAATGACATGTAACTTGAAAGAGAGTTAATACATGGAGAGGAGCGCACATAGTCAAGCCTCGTGGATGTAGGCCTCGCAGTTGAACCACATTAAAAATGCCGTGTCTCTCATTGCTAATTCTGCGGTGTTTTTGGTATAGATCTATCCTTCCGCGTGTCGCCTCATGGTTTTCGCAACAAGTGGTATCAGAGCACGAAGTTGATGGTAAATCTTAAGGCGCTGTAGAGGAATCCGACGGGTACGAGACGGAGGACGGTGTACAAAGCGAGGTGGAGTCTGGAGCGTGTCGTGGGAAAAATCGCTTCTAAAGGGCGCATATATTTTTTACAGTCTTTTTGAAAATTTTGGTGCGAGGTGGAGCAAGAAAAAAAGGATAGTCGCGGCGAACGGTGGAACGCGGCGGCGCAAGGCGGTGGCTTCGACCGCGGACAGCAGCGTGCACGGCTGGCCAGCCAACAGCCGCGCGCTTGGCCTAGGCGCTCAGCCAAGGCGCGGCCTGCAGGCCGAGGCGACATGCGGCCCAGGTGGCCACCAACGCGCAGCGGCCCAAGCGGGGCGTGGCTGGCCCGGGGGCGGTGCTAGCGGCCGAGAGGGGCTGGGCGGGCCCAGGAGGCGCTCAGGAGGCCCGGGCGACCCAAGGCGGTCCCAGACGGCGTGGGGGCAGCCTAGGAGGTGTTGGGGAGGCTCAGGACGCGCTTTTCAGCCAATTTCGGATAGATTACGAATTCTGTTCAATTTTGGGTTGGATTCCGAAATTTGAAAGTAGAGGGACTCGGCATAGGAGTCCGGCTTGAATTTGAGGGTCCGAGGACTACTATATATACAAGGATTGAGGGGAGGCTTCAAGGCATGAGATCTCAGGGTTTGAAGCTTACATACAACCTGGAGAGCACAAGTTCTGAAGCAGAGAAGAGCTCGGGTTCAGAAGAGGTGTGCTTGAATGAGGAGATTGATGCGACATCGATCGAGCAAGAAGCAGACGATTAGTTTGGATACTCGGCTTTGTTCGGGAGAGGCGACATGTTGTCGTCAACAAGGTTCGAGGTGGCGAAGTTTGACAGCTCCACCAATTTCATCCTATGGTAGACAAGGGTCAAAGATCTATTGGCGCAACAGGGTTGCTCCAAAGTTTTGCAGGATGTCTAGCCAAAGAAGTTGGACGAGGATACTTGGGAGGAGGTGAAAGTCAGGGCAGCCAGGATCATACGGTTGAGTCAATCGGATACAGTGATGTATCATGTGATAGATGAGATTTCACCAAAAAGAATATGTGACAAGCTGGAGGCTCAATTTATGTCCAAGTCTCTGACCAACAAGCTATATTTAAAGCAAAAGTTATATGGGCAGAAGATGTAGGAGGGGTCAGATGTTGTGGAGCATGTGAATGCCTTCAATCAAGTAGTGACGATTTAGCAAGGCTAGAGGTAAAGCTTGATGATGAGGACAAGACCACAATTTTTCTGTGTTCTCTACTACCGTCCTATGAACATTTGGTCACTACTCTGACGTATGGCAAGGAAACCATCAAGATTGCAGAGATTACTACAATGTTACTGGCTCAAGATCTGAGAAGGAAAAATAATACAATGGAATCTCATGCTCGTGCTGAAGGTTTGCTAGTCAAAGGTGATCAAGGCGGAAAAGGACATGAAGCAGGTAGGTCGTCCAAGAACAAGAAAGAGAAGGGACTACAGTGCTATAAGTGTAAGGAGTGGAGGCATCTGAAGAGAGATTGTCCAGAGTACAAAACCAAAGCAAACGCTAATGTGGCTGTGAGAAGTGATGATAGTGAGGAAGATACTTGTGATGTCCTCATGCTTTCAGATAATCAGTCTATGGCAGCGTGGATATTGGATTCAGCAAGTTCCTTTCATGTGACACCAAATAAGAAGTGGTTCAGCATATACGAGTCTAGTGATTTTGGGAAGGTCTACCAAGGTGATGACACAGGCCATAGTGTTGTCGGGATTGATGATATCAAGATCAAGACTAGTGATTACGGAGAGCAACTATTCAGGGGTATGAGACATGTGCCAAGGTACAAGAGGAATCTGATTTCGCTGGGGGCTCGACATAATGATGGTTTTGTCTACAAAGTTGATAAGGACAAGAAAACCATGAGGATCAAGAAGAGCAAGGAGATTGTGATGAAGGGAAGGAGAACTACAAAGAATTTTTATAAGCTACAAGGATATGTTATTGCAGGTGGAGTCACCAAAGAGTTAGGTATGGCGAAATTTGCAGTGGAGGATGACAAGTCTGAGACCAAGTCAGACATGTCGGGTGACTCCGGTCAGTGAGTCACAAAGGAGGAAACGCAAGTCCTACGGGAGCACGGAGATTCGCGCAAGACGACTTCAAGGTGGCACTGACATATCCATCAAGGTAGAGTTTGTTGAGTTTGTGTCGAATATGTGTTCGAGATAGGTTACGAGGTAGGACTTAGAGTTGTAGTAGGGATAGGGTGGAATTGGTGTCAGACTCCAATAACCCGTACCTCTTGTAAATAGAGGTACCATGTGTAACCAACGACATGTAACTTGAAAGAAAGTTAATAGATGGGGAGGAGCGCCCGTAGTCAAGCCCCGTGGATGTAGACCTCGCGGCTAAACCACATTAAAAACGTCTTGTCTCTCATTGCCAATTATGCGATGTTCTCGGTATAGATCTACGTTTCCACGTGTTGCCTTGTGGTTTTCACAACAGTAAGTACTTCTGAATATAAATCTAATAATATTAATTTTACGTCACATAAACATAAACCATATATTAATAAAATAATTGTTGATCAAAATCTTATTTTAACCAATTAAATATGTCTTATATTATAGAAAGGGAATATACCCTATCTCATTCATTTAGACATAGAAGACATAATTTAATTATCTAAGTCCACGCTTTAAGTAATAATCAATCTAATTATGTGTATGTTATATGACACGGAAATCAGATCATTGAATTCATATTATAGGTATTGTTTATAGTTACGATTTTATAACTGTAAAAGAATTCATGATCAAAATTAAATCTTAGATAATTAAAATATATCTTATATTTTTAAATGTTTAATCCATTATAGGTGGAAGTGGAGATAATTAAGTTGGTTACGATCAACTTGCAAAATTCAATCGGTACTGTAAGTTATATAAAATCAAGTACTCAACGACCATAGATATCCAAGTTTGACTTAGCTGTACAGTTGGCTTGAATTAGTGCGAGTACGTAACACATTTGTTCTCTCAAGTCATACGTGATATGTCTTTATCCCAAACGGTTACACACACGACGTCACACAACCACGACCAAAACAGATACGGATGCTACTTGAGAATGAAATGTCCTCCCAAGACCTCTCACCTCATCACCTGCATGCACAAACTAGTTAGCTGCGCAAACAGTGGACGCTGTTCAGAGAAAAAACTTAGTGGCGGCTGTTTAAAGAAAAAACTAACATATGTTCGCTAACTCTTCTAACTCTCTGTGTTACCTAGACTCGATAATAAAATAATTTATTATATTTTAAACTGATTTTACATGAAAAATTATCATTAAATACATCGATTCTAGATCTTCCATTCTTTATAGAGTTTAAAGAGTCTGATTTATTCTCTCTGCTCTACATCGACAATTATCATATGTAATAAGAAGAAAAATCAACTAATATTACATTTTTACATATCATGACTAAAGAAATACATGAACAAGTGCATATAGCTAGCGAGTGGTGTCGCTTTGCGATGTGCATCTACAGCTACTCAAAGGAGTACTACAAAACAAGGTACGAAAGTGATGGTAAAGCATCTCCAACGATCCAAAGCATGTCGGACCTTATTTTTTTCATTCACCGAAATATTCCATTTGCAGGTTACCTCTCGGGAGGATAATCTGTTAATTAGACAAAGCCGAGGAAAAATATATAAAACTAATCAAATTTCATAAATATAAGCTTAAGTGAAAATCGGAGAGACCAGCTACCTAGTACTATGTTTGTTTTGCTAAACCGTCAGTAGCTAGTACGATGTCTTTTCATGCCTGAGATGTGCTTGTACTGGTGGCATTTAGCCAAAGTTTCGCGTGGTTGAGGAGATGTGCGTTGAGTGTACGTTGAGAAAGTGACACATTAATAAATATAAGTTAATTGACAAGAGAACTAAGAGTGTCCATATCCAGATATGCGCCTCTAAATTAAGCATTAAGATTGACATTATCAGTTTTATCTCTTTGTTCACCACTCTAAGCTCTTTTTGCTACGTCCCTTTAGCACCACCTATAGGTGCTAAATACTTTGAGAAAAAGTGATAATAATTTTAAAAAAGTAATTTATTTAGTTAGCATTGGGTGCTAAATTTAACGGTAAGGTCTTTGATTTTAACACTCATGTTCATATCTCTTAGCACTAATATTCATTAATTTCTCTCACTTTTAAAACCTGTTTAGCTAGGAACGTGGATACTCTAAGAGACAGCCAACTTACTAATTAAGCATACGGAGTCAGTTAATTGTTGAGGCAGAGACTCATCCATCACACAGCTGTGCAGCGTAGCATAGTTTGATCAAACAACAAAGAGAAGATGGCCCAATCGCGGCAAACGTTACATCCGTGGCGGTTGGGGCGTTGTCGCCTTGGACGAAAAGAGAGTGTGGTGAGAAACAAATACATTAACTTTCCAGCCTGGCACCAAACCCGCAAAAGCGAAAAAAATCAACTTTCCCAAATGCAACCATTATAGTTGTTTATCTGTTTTTTCTATTTCATTCTCATTTGAATTACCTTTGAGTATATCAAAAATTAGTTTCAATTATAGAAAAATTGTCTCGGTCAGGCGTGCTCAGGTTGTGTTTGGTCCAAGGTTGAATTAACTAGAATAGCTAGCTAACCTTAACTCAAACTAGGTTAAATGAAGCTAGATTTTATATTTGGCAACTAATTTATTTAGTCTATGATCAGATTACGTGGATAAACTGATTTCTGATGAGTTAATTTGTCCTTGCTTACGGGAGTTAAAAAGTTCGGATGGGATTAACTAATAATGTCTAATCAAGAGTGTTCGCAGGTAAAACCGCTAATACGGCTCTTTACCTCGTCTAAAAAACCGGAAATCCTAAGAAACGCTCTTAACGCCGAACTAGAGGTGGCCTTCGTCTGGAAAGGAGGTCGCAAAATCAGGTTATGCACGAGTCACTGCTATAGAACAGTCATCATAGATAATTTAAAAACTCTTCACAAGCAGTTTCGTGAATTATCTATCGATAGGATGAGTTCATACACATATGATTCCGATTTCACATTGTGAGCCACCTGTGATAAATTCATTCACATGTTCTTAGTCCGAGGCCATTTGTGATATATGCATCTCACAAACAATTCTTAGACCAAGCACCCGCTGCTTGTTTTCAATTTCAACAATTCAAACATAGATGACAACTTTATATATTTTATCTTGTATCCCTCCAACAAAGGTTTCTCCGAGTCTCTGGTCAAAATTTTCAATTTCTTATACTCCTTCCTATCACGGTTCCCTTCTCATCCAGATGGTCATGATCATCCGACATATCTTCATCTGAAGAAGAATCATTGTCATCATCCCACATATCATTTTTTTTCGTAGGCAATATTATTATTATCACCTTCCTGTATAATCTCCTCTTCACCGTGACTAGTCCAATATATATACCTATCAGGACTCATAATTAAATACAATATCAAGAACACTGTATCACCACAAGTTGTGGTATTGCCCAATCCACCATATGATCAGCAGAGCCATATGCATTCACTGCACGTTTGGTGCTACCAAGTGTCTCACACCTTGTTTTCTATTAACCCGAAAAATAGTGCTTACAAAATTTTTTGGTATAGTGCCGACTAAAATGCACCTAATTAAATTTTTTTGTCCCAATCATGCCTGTGCTAAATCCTAAAACACAACAAACCAGAAACCTCCACCAAATTCCCCTCTCCCCTTGCCAGCAAGTGTGCACTTCCCTGCTCCTGCTTTTCTCGATCTCTGTTTTGTTGAAACACTAATTCTCCGGAACCATACCCGATAAACTTATACAACCCCACTTTATACCTTTGTCCACATGCACGGCTGCTCGGTCTTGCATTCTCTCCATGAACACAAATTAGACACATCTTGTTGGTATACCCTGGAGCAGCATCCGAAGTTAAATAGCTGCAAAGCACTTTTGTGATGTTGAAACATATATGTGGCATTAACCTCTCCCTCATGCCATGTCCTTCTACCAATAACTTTCTTATGCACGTATATATTGCCTTCGTATATACGCGTATATGCCAACCCTACTTCTTTCCTTCTGAGCTAGGGTCAAAACCCTAACTCGACTATATGACCTTACTGCTTTCTACCTATTGTTATTCTCACACCCCTACTTCCCTACTCTCTACATGTACCTCGTGCACGAAGAAAATGCAAAATAGAAAGCCTCCATAAACCCTAAATGCCCTGCGACGGCTTTCCTTCCCTCGGCTCCGATGTCGTCTATTCAGGCTATCATGTGTATATGTATAGACATACATCTCTGATCTTGTCTCCATCTCAAACCTAGGTCTATCCTTGCCATAGACCTCAAAGCTACTCTTGCTACCCCTCGTGCCACTGATCAATTGCTCAAAACCCTAATTCCCTTCCTCACTCGACAATTAAAACTAAACCCTAAATTCCAGATCCCATGCCCTTCCTATCCTCCAACAGCCCCAAATAAAATATGGGGATATCTCATGCATATACTCAACCTCTTCTGAAATAAAATTGTTAAGAAAAGTACAAATTTTTTAAATTAAATAAATCTAAAAGTTGGCGTATATTTTAACCTTGCACTACAACCCATAGAAAATAATCCTCAGAACAAGTACCAATAGATTCCTAGAACTCTTTGCATATATATTAGCCCATTTATAAACCAATACTTGAACCTCCAGTTCAAAAATTTCAAAATAAATTAAATCTCAATTGAGCTGTTTTTGAAACTTGGATGAAACCCTAAGATTCAAAATCCCAGAAACTTCCCAAAAAATCATGGGAGGAGTATTCTAACATTCATAACTCAAAGCTATGCCCAAGGAGCTTTGTCATTTTCAAAAGAAGTTCAAGTAATCTTGAAATTACTTTTTAACCCATTTTGAACTTAGCTCATATCCACCTAATTTATACTTCCAAAAAGGTTTCCATAATTTTTATGGGACGTCATACAACTATATTGAATCCATTTTAACCACAAAACTCTACTATCCTTATATACTAAATCAACAAAAGAAAAATCCAGCAAGAGTAGCCCTGCCATTTCCTTTGCTAAGTCTACATCTAGTGTACCAACCGACCACCTCTATCTACTCTTCCACGTGGGCCCCGAACCCCACCAGTCAGCTCCATCTCCTACTTTGGCCTCCCCATTCCCTTCTACCTCCTTTTCTCCTACTTGCTGCCCGCTCTGTTGCTCCACACAACACTGCGCCACGCCACTAGCCCCTGCAGCCGTTGGTGCCGAACTTCCCTATGAAGCAACAGCGCTGGCCCCGTCTTAACTAACTTCCTACATGCCATTAACACCCCCGAGCCCCTCCTCCCTATATATAGGGCCTGTTTGGTTGGGTTGTGGCTTTTGACAAAGTTACTGTTGGCTGGCTGTTTGGAAAAGCTGTTGCGGCTGTGGGAAAGTGAACATATGACTTTTAGTTGATCCAAACCATCTATAGCATTTTGGGAAATGAGCATTGAAGCTTCAACACATTACAAAAAGCTAGTAAAAGGTAGCTTTTCCAAACAGCTGAATTTGCACTGCAAAGCCCACAGCTATCGTTGGCAAAAGCTGCTGAAAAGCTGGCCATTTGGTAGGGCTGCAGCTTTTTCCAGTGAAAAGCTGCTGAAAAGCCTAACCAAACACCCCATAGTTCCGAGCTCCATTTATCCTTCCCCCACCTTCATTCTTCCCAACTGAGTACCGAGCTCCTCTCTGCGCTCTACCTCCACCCTACAACGCCTTCTCTACCCTTCTCGGTGAGGAGCATTGCTCTCGCGTGCCCCGGCCCTCCACATCCCGTCCTAAAGAAGATCGAGCCCGTGCCTCCATCCTATGCTCCCTTTGTTGGAAATATGCCCTAGAGGCAATAATAAAGTTGTTATTATTCTATTTTCATGTTCATGATTAAGTTTATGTTCTATGCTAGAATTGCATTGGTTCTTGAATATGAGATTCAAAGGAAAACCTAATTGCATGTGTAGAATAATAAACACCATTCAGATCTCTAGTCAGGCCTCTAGACTAACTCATGTATTGTTGATGGTCTTGTTTTCCTGATCATGGGCATTGTTAATGTAACAAGGATGCCGGCAATAATGGGAACACATTGTTAGGGTAACAATGGATAAATGCTTCTTTGTTGGTTATCCCAAAGGAACTGTTAGGTATTCCTTCTATCACCGCACCGAAGGCAAAGTGTTTGTCACAAAGAATGGTGTGTTTCTCGAGAAAGAGTTTCTTGCGAAAGGGGTGAGTGGGAGGATAGTGCAACTCAACGAGATTGGTGAATCTTCGTCATTAGGTTAAAGTGATGCAACGCCGGAAGTGGTTCCGGAGTTTCCCACAATGACTGATACGGAAACCCCTACATGTGATATAGAGACTTCGGTCGAGCCAGCAGCTGAACCACGAAGGTCTGGTAGGATTCGCACGAAACCACAGTGGTTTTCGGACGGGGTATTGTTGTTAGACAACGATGAGCCTGCGACCTATACGAAAGCGATGATGGGCCCTGACTCCGTTAAATGGCTAGACGCCATGAAATCCGAGATAGAATCCATGTACGAGAACCAAGTTTAGAACTTGGTGGACCCTCCTGAAGGCGTGAGGCCTATCGAATGTAAATGGATCTATAAAAAGAAAACAGACGTGGATGGGAATGTATACATCTATAAAGCTCGACTTGTCGCAAAGGGTTTCTGACAAGTTCAAGGAGTTGACTACGACGAGACATTCTCTCCCGTAGCGATGCTTAAGTCTGTTCGGATTCTTCTAGCGATTGCTGCATATTTCGATTACGAGATATGGCAAATGGATGTCAAAACAGCGTTCCTGAATGGGAAGCTAATCGAGGACGTGTATATGATACAGCCCGAGGGTTTTGTCAATCCAAAGGATGCTGAAAAGATATGCAAACTTCATAGATCTATCTATGGACTGAAGCAAGCATCACGGAGTTGGAATCTTCGCTTTGATGAAGTGGTCAAAGGGTTTGGCTTCATCAGGAACAGCGAAGAGGCTTGTGTTTACAAGAAAGTAAGTGGGAGCACAATAGCATTTCTAATACTCTATGTGGATGACATATTGTTGATTGGGAATGATGTATCTTTTCTTGACAATATTAAGACTTTGTTGAAAAATAATTTTTCAATGAAAGACTTAGGCGAGGCAGCATACATATTAGGTATAAAGATCTATAGAGATAGATCAAAGCGCCTAATAGGGCTAAGCTAGAGTACATATATAGATAAAGTACTGAAGAGGTTCAGTATGGAAAACACCAAGAAGGGGTTCTTGCCGATATCGCATGGGAAAAGTTTGAGCAAGAATCAGTGTCCTTCGACAACTGATGAGCGAGAATGCATGAGTAAGATTCCATACGCATCCGCGATTGGGTCAATCATGTACGCCATGATATGTACACGACCAGATGTGTCCTATGCTCTAAGTGTTATGAGCAGATACCAGAGTGATCCAGGTCTTGATCATTGGACAGCAGTGAAGAATATCCTAAAGTACCTGAAGAGGACTAAGGATATGTTTCTCGTATACGGTGGTGACGAAGAGCTCGTTGTAAAGGGTTACACCGACGCTAGCTTTGTCACAGATCCGGATGATTTTCGATCTCAATCAGGCTTGATGTATACACTGAACGGTGGCGCAGTGAGCTGGAAGAGTTCCAAGCAGGACACTGTGGCGGATTCTACAACGGAGGCTGAGTATATCGCCGCTTCGGAAGCGGCAAAGGAGGGCGTTTGGATTAAGAAGTTCGTCACCGAGCTTGGTGTGGTTCTGAGTGCGCTGGATCCTATGGAGCTCTATTGTGACAATAGTGGTGCCATAGCTCAGGCCAAGGAGCCAAGGTCCCACCAGAAGTCCAAACATATACAATGCCGATTCCACATCATTCGTGAATTGGTGGAGCGTGGAGACGTAAAGATATGCAAAATACACACGGACCTGAATGTGTCAGATCCATTGACGAAGCCTCTACCACAAGCAAAGCATGAGCAACACCGGAATGCCATAGGTGTTAGGAGCTTAAGCATTAGCTAGATTATTGACTCTACTACAAGTGGGAGACTGTTGGAAATATGCCCTAGAGGCAATAATAAAGTTGTTATTATTCTATTTTCATGTTCATGATTAAGTTTATGTTCTATGCTAGAATTGCATTGGTTCTTGAATATGAGATTCAGAGGAAAACCTAATTGCATGTGTGGAATAATAAACACCATTCAGATCCCTAGTCAGACCTCTAGACTAGCTCATGTATTGTTGATGGTCTTATTTTCCTGATCATGGACATTGTTAATGTAACAAGGATGCCGGCAATAATGGGAACACATTGTTAGGGTAATAATGGTGTTGGATAGACCCCCTTATGAGATACTGCGAGATCTCTTCGTCAATATGTTGTCAGTATCTTCTCATTATGTGTTAACGTTTACTTGCGTCCTTAGACCATGAGAATATCGTAGACCCGGATACCGGATGGTTGCTTTGGGGTCATCAAACGTTACTCCGTAACTGGGTAATTATAAATGTGACTTTCAGGTACACCAGAAAGTATATCGTCGTTCTAGACATCTCAAGACTGGGATTTGCCCATCCGGCGATGGAGAGATACACTTTGGGCCCACTCGGTATTACGGTGTCCAGCATCGCCTGGCCAGGTATTGTGACTAAAAGGTTAGTCACGGGAATACCGGAATACGGAAATGAGAAAAGAGTACAAACCGGTAACGAGGATAACTAGGTATGGTGATCAAGGAGTTGATCACAGAGATACCGTCAAAGTCTCACCTCGGGTTGTGTAACGTATCGTGAGGCAAAAGGATGATATGCGGTAATACGAGGTTCGCTCGATAAAGATCTTCGATGATATGTGGGAGTCGTTATGGGTGTCCAGATCCCGCTGACGATTATTGACCGAAAGGTGTTCCGGACATGTCCACATATATTCGAACCTATAGGGTCACACGCTTAACGTTTTAGCGACACTTAGGAATACTACTATTTATGGAGGACGAGAGAGAAGGGTTCCGAAAGTGTTTCGGATGATCTCGAAAGTGTTCCGGGAGGTCCCGGATGGTTCCGGTGATGTCCGGAAGTGTTCCGGAAAGTATCGGAAGGTTCTAGAAGGTTCTGGAAGGTTCTAGAAGGTACTAGAAGGTTCTAGAAGTTCTAGAAGGTTCCAGAAGGTTCTGGTGGAGTTGGACTCAAACTCCAACAGGGTGTCCCTGCTGGAGTAGGACTCCACCTGCCTAGGGAGAGCTGCCTCAACCCCTATAAATAGAGGGGCAGGGCACCTCAAAGGGCATCCCGAGCAGCCCCAGAGGCAGCCCCAGAAGCAGCCCTAAACCCTAGACCGGCCATCTCTAGATTGGTCACAGCCTTCTTTTTTCTCTCTCTTCTAGATTGGATCTAGTACAGCTGCCGGCGCGCTGCTGCTTCTCCTTCTCGTAGATCCCCGCTGTTCTTGTGTGCTGGTCCACACATTACCGCGGTGTCGCTGATCCGGTACGCGTGGATACCTCGGAGACGTCGTATACTTTGGCGTTCGATCGGGCAAACTATTCGCGAGGAGATCGCTCTCACGGCTGGGAGGTATAACCTAGCTGCGGGAGTCTGCGGACTTCATCGACATCGGTCAACTTCTCCGCTACATTGACGTGATCGTCGAAGGTATGATCTCGTTGCCTGTACCTCGATAGTAATCTTGGGGTGGATTGTGCGCGGTAAATTTTTGTTTTGCGTAGCACGTTCCCCAACACCCTTTCCTCCCTAAGCTCTTTCCTACACTCACCTTCCCCACGTACTGGCAAAGATTCCCACGCTCTCTCCTTAGCTCCGGCCACGAGCATCACAGCAAGTCTGTCGTGGCCGCTCCGCACGATGCCACCACCCGGGAACACCATCCTCCCTCTTCTTGAGCCTCTCTGCACCTTCTTTTCCCCTACCCCCTGTGTACCTCTTCGCAGTAAGGAGAGCCACCGACGCTCATTTCTCCACCGCAGCCGAAGATCCGCCTGCTGGCAACGCCGTTGCCCCGAGGGATGCCGACGTTGACCTCCGCCTTTCACAGCTGCCCCTGGGTTCCCTCAGCTCATCTACGATGTTACTAGCGGCGTTGTACCCACAGCCGTCATCGCCGGTTTCTCTTCCTCCTCGCCACTACCTAGGAAGCCGCTGTCGCTACCGATGAGGTCTGCTCCACCTCGCCTCCCTGGCCCTACCTTCTATCCTCGCCCTAGCTCGGGAAGTCGCCACTACCGCTGTTAACCTCCACCGCTACCGGCCACCAGCGTCTTCCCATCAACTGCCGGTGAGGCCCCCGCCGCTCCCCCTTTCTAGTCACCTTCTCGCCCACCGATTAGTTTAAAGCCAAGCTTGCTTAGCACTCGAGGCATTGGGCCACCACCTTAAATAGCATGGCCCACCGCCAGTTCGGGCCCACGGTCGATTAAGTGAAGGCGGCATTTCCTTTTGTGTTTTCCCCTCTGGAAGGCACCTTCGTTCCCTCCTTCACTACAGAACCTGCTTTGATACAGGCAAAGACATATTCTTCCAAATACGCCTCTAACATCACCCCATAAACTGTTCTCTATAAAACAACGAACGTTCTTTGTATACGCATCCTTTGGACATCGATTTCTCCAAAGATATTTGCGCAAATTGATTAATTTTCTTTCCTAAGTTCCTATTTTTGTAAGCTTCCTACCAGTGCCACCTTTAGAATTTTTGAAATTATCAGAAAATTCAGATTTCAAATTTAAATCACAAATAATTCATAGTATGAGGTAAAAATATCTTTAAGAATTGTTCTAGAACACTTTAGATAAATTCCGAATATATTTTCACACAATTTCTCCCTCTTTTGGTCCAAGTATATTTTTGGAGTCTAAAATAATTACTCTGAAAACTATGAAGCATGTGATATAGGCATGGACCTCAAAAATCTTGAAATAAAAGTTATGATGTCCTTGCATATGCTACCAAAGCCTATATCTAGGTTCACCAAGCCGTTAAAACACTTTGGAACTAGAGAACAATTGACGATTCAAATCTCTTGACATAAACATAGCAGGGGAGAATGAAACCCTAATACACTTAGTTCCTCGTTGAGTGAATATGTATTCTGCTATGTACACCCAAAACCCTACTCAAAACTTCAAAATATTTCAATGTAATCTTTTACCCTCCGCTTTTCAAAGGAAATGAAACCTAATACGTGTTCACCTTATTACAATCAAAGCTAAAGAGATTCTAACTCGGCTATAGGCCCTAGAGCTGATATCTCCTGCTAAGTTTACGTAAAGCCCACATGCTAATTCTCTAAAGACTTCATAAAATCCAATATCCAACCAAACACACCCTAATTATGTGAACTGATTCTTCTGGTCCAGTTGATGTTATTTGTTCATTCGCACCGCGATTTATTCGACGTCTTTTAACGTGTAATTCCGACATCCCGACGAATCACTTAGAGGATTCCAGATAATTTTCATATCAAGTTCAAGACCAAGATAAAAGCCCATATTGCCAGGCAAACAATCCTACCTTGATTATGTTGAATCCCGTATGTGTCTTTTGCGACTCTACATGCTATGTGAATGTCAACGCTATTTTATGCTAGACTTAACTATATCATGTAGTTGCATACGAAATAGGCCCGACAAGTCTACCCTTGTAACACCCTAGTATTACTTGCTGGACATCATATGTACAACAGGATATTAGGACTATAGGCTGTAAGCCGTGCTTAGACCTACTATAGAGGAAAAGCTAGTTTTGCCGGATTCACGTGAACCACCTGTTGGTTATGGGGTACAAACCCCTAGGAGACATGCATTTCCCATGTAGGATGTTAGAAAGTGATTTTTTTGCCAAAACCCAAAAATAAAACAGAGAATGATTTTGATTCGGGTGAGAACCGTAAGTGGAGATTTGGGGAAAGGTCGTAGCATGTAGGGACATGGCTATAAGGTAATGATATGCAATCTTGCTCGAATCAGATAAGGATCAATTCTAAGTGCCGCTCAACCAAGTTTACTTTGTACGTCCACATGTCCTTTGTGGGAAGGACTCGAGTCTTTACTCTGTCAAGTGCTAGCGTCTGAACCCGTAGACAGTAGCGTGATAAGTGACAAGGGATGATTATATCCCTAGAGAACCTTCTCATAGCTGATGTAGTAAGTTGTTCGACACAAAGATGAGTCTGTTTCTGTCTATGTGTCGAGATTAGTCGAATGTACACAAAAAGCGAGTATGGCTCATCTAGCGGGTTCAGCTCTAGGACTATATGGAGGAACAGTCTCATTGTGATACCGCTGTCGGTACACCTCGTGAGGTGTACTCATTTGGCCATGGCAACAAGAGAGACTCGCATCTTGTGGATAAAACCATACAACCTCTGCAGAGTGTTAAAAATCTATGCGAATAGCCGTGTCCTCGGTTATGGACACAACTTGACTAGGCCACACACTGGTTAGACTAAGTTTCTTTGCAAAACATGGGGTATGAGATTAAGGACATGGGCATGATGTGTCCATAGTGTGTAGTTTGAGCTACGGGAGTGTAGCGAGGAACTGCAGAAGTGAAACCTAGCTCGTGCTACGTGGAGGTAGCATGGGTATGGCTTAAGGATTACCGGAGGCGATAGATGGAGCTATCGGCCTTTAGCTAGCGATTGACTAGCAGAAACTACTATTACTGGATCTTGACTTGTCAGAGATGAGTTTGATTTCAAAAATGCTTTTAAATCTATTTATTCGAATATTTCAGTAAAAACTTATTTTTCCGCTCACCATACAACTTAGGATATAACAACTTTTATGAACAAGCGATGCATGAGATATATCCGTTATACTCACTGTGCGGGATACTTACGAGTATATTCAATGTACTCATCTGGCTTGTTGATTTGCTACACGAAGGAGATGTCTACTTCAAGGATGACGATAGTATTCGCGAAGGTTAGGGCCTAACCCTAGCCAGTTGCCTGCCAGGCAGGAAGTATTGATGGGCCACATCATTGCTTGATTTCTGCTGCAAGATTTTAGCCATTGAGCTACAAGTATAATGCCTCGGCTAAGATGATCTATTTACGTATCATATTAAGATATGTGTGTGTATGACAATGATATACAGGTTAATTTGTGTGTATTGGCTACTAATCATGGGACTAGTATACGAAACCAATGGTTTATCTGGCCTTAAAACCGGGTACACCACAAAGTGGAAATACAATCTTCAAGAATTGCACAAGATTTTGAAACCTTGTAGAGATTTAGAGTCCATCTCATGCACCACTAAGTATTCACTTTAGAGGAGCCGGGAGTAAGTCCGCGCATCTTAGCCTAGCCGGCCAACATCATAGCTGGTGTGTCACTCAACTCTAGCGATCATGCTAAATGAACACAAGACCAACCCTAACTCTTTACAACTGCTCCATACACTTGAAATTACACCAATGATAAATTGCTTTGAGCTTTGGGTTATCTTCCACTAGAAAGAACCTAAATAAAGCATGCCAAAAGCCCCCGATCACTTTTTCTCCCTCGTGGGAATTTCATCCCTTGTGAGGCTCTCGGCCCTTATTGTCTTCCTCTCCAGCTTTCTTCTCCACTCCTCCTCTTGGCCTCTCTTCCCCTATCTTTTGTGGCTCCGGCTAAAGAGGAAAGGGAGAGAGGCGTGCAATCTTCCTCCTGTGTATATATTGTTCTTTTTGTTCCAATAAAGCTGCCTCTAGAGTTTGCTTGAAGGGGAAGTTGGCGAGGTCACCGGCACCAGCTGCTGGTTGCTTTCAGTTCTGGCTGCGGTCTGATCTATCTCCTTGCATAGTGGTACGGTCAGATCTGGTTTCATCCTCTCTATATTTGATTTTCCCCTTTTCTCCTCCTTTGGTCCTAGTCCACTGTAGTGGCACAGTGACTAGCTCCCTGCAGTCCCCCCCCCCTTTTCTGCTCGTGACTTTACTTCCTTTGATCTTTGGCTAGCGGCCTAGTCCTTGTTTCTTGGCTGCTTGGTGGTTGGAGTAGACCGGGCTTGAGCGGGCGATGCTTTTCTCTCCATCTATTTGCATCTGTGCAAGGCTAATCTTGGATGGAGTTCAGGTTAAGAAGCTATTCAGGTCCCCTTCAACCTCCAATCCGGGAGGTCCATGTTGTGGTTCTAAGTCCTGGTGGTAACTTGGTGTGATATTCGCCGATGCCTTGACCTCCTTCTGGTGGTCACTGCCCATTTCTTGGGCAACAGGACAAATAACTACTAGGTTTGTGCTAGAAAAGTGCCTGTTTCATCTGGTGCATGTTCTTCTTCTTCTTCTTTCCTGGCACAGGCGGAGTTTCTTCCTCCGACTTCTTCAAGGGTGCTTCCGAAGGCTGCTTCTGCTGCTAGCGTTCCCTGGCGGCGAGGTTGAGTCGCTGGTGACACTGTTCGTCACTGTCGAGGCTTCTCAGGGCTACTTGCCTCATCCATGAAGCTTTGACGCGTGCCTGTTTACATGTCCCCTCTCTGCGTGGTTGTGGGACACATAGCTCTGAGAGTGGATTTGTAATTTGCCCTTGTTCTGGGGTTGTAATTGTTACTATTTGATATAAAACAAGGATTTAAAAAAAAGCACGCCTCGCCCGACCCAGTTGTGCGGTATTTAGTGGTCTGCCACGCACACACATAGCGAAGAAATGTCAATATGTACTTCTTTTAACTAAAACTTGGTCCAAGTCCCATTATCAAGATATATCGGATACTTTTGTGCCGGTCTAATAGCAGCTAGATTGTATGAGTGCTGACATCATCGTACAATTTGAATTTTATTTGAATGAATTCAAATGAACAAATATTTTGAACTGAATATCTAATATGCGATATGATCCATCTTCGAAACAGTACCGTTGCATTTGATTTTATTTAATTTTTTAAAAAATTGGTTTTTGTAGCACCTTTTTTGTTATTCCACAAGGTCAGCTTTTTACCTGTATTTTTTACTCCTATTTCCAAATAGAAACACAATATCGACTTTTGTTCCGTATAATCTTCTTTTTTTCCTTCATAGCGACTTGTTCCACCGGTAATTTTCACATTTGTTCATGATGAAAACAGACGATCAATAAAAGTAAGATTAGTACCTTATCCTGTAAAGTCGATCGGAAGGCTCCTCTGCTCTCCTCCACATGCATGCAAATATGAAATCATGCAGCGATGTCAGATTGCAACGGACCTAATCAAAAATTCCACCCGTGTGGCGCATGATCCATATGGGACACGTACGTCTATATTGTGCTTTGATTTATATTGCTACCTTTGTTGGCTGGCAGTTCACATGCTACTGTCCCCCACCACACAAGTCCGGACAGTACGTACGTAAGTACAAAAGATCGGATGGGAACGGGACGGTCGTCGTGATCCATCCATCTCACATGCTAATCCTACATGGTGGCCGTACATGCCGTACTAAATTGGATGGATCCGTGCAGCAAGAAAGCAATACACGCACGTAGGCTGGCGACAAAGATGAGTTGCACGCACATGGGAGTTTGCCTGCCGCGAGTTCAGCAGCAGCATATATTAGCTGGCGTTGATCGTCCGTGCACATGTTTTGCTGTCTGTCGGCAGGACACGGCGACCAAATTTCCGTACGTACTGCCCTGATTTAGCCCGAGCCGTTGAATCACCACGAATCTCTCTTGCTAGACGAGGAAGCCCGGCGAGCCGCGCCCGGTGCACCACGGCATGCAGCAGTGAATTTGCAGAACGTTATGATAGATCATCACTTTGGCCAAATGTTATGACGTACTCTTAAATAGCTTGAGAACTTAGTAACAAATCTGGCACATCTGTATCTCTCCGACATCAAGGTACACAAAAAAAAGACATGTGCACTGCAATTGTAATAGTTGAATAAATAGCTGAGATACATTCCGTTGGCCAAAACATCATAACATTTTCTTGGACACAACATCATAAAAGTATGAAAGAGTGTCAAAAGAGTCAATTTTTTATCAACTAATGACATTGAACAAAGGTAAAAGGTATCGTGGTAGTATCAGTGAACAACGGTCTGAATATTAGATGTAGTGTAAGAGTATCTGAACAAGTGGATATAAAGGACATGAAGCTTACAAGCTATCTACAACTAAATTGAACCTCCAGCAATATAACACATATTTTGTGTTCGCAAAATGTAATAACAACACGCAGTGACACAGAGCAGTTCATTCGGAACACAAAACTTCAGGCTACTCCCAATCATCCGTCACTTATAGGACTAACCGGAGATAGGAAGGTAATGTAGCTAGCTATTATAATTAAATTGGATCTCGCATTCCTTGTAGCCACACGTCCGGAAAGAAAGCTAAACAATGCTAAGGTCAAAGATATAGAGCATTATTTATTTCAGTCAGCAAGTATCTAACCGAAGCTCTGAATATTGTTGTTGGGTCAATTGTTGCTAGCACTTAGCAGCGTTTGAGCGCCTCGACAGCACGTGGAGGCAGGAGAGGTTGGTTTGGCCTCGTCCGCCGAACGAGTAAGCGCCTTTGCTGCGTCGTTCTTGCGTGCGTGCCATGCTGGCCTCCACGGACGCGTCAAGAAGCTCATTGTAGCCGTCCACCCCGTCCAGCTCGACCAACAGCCGAGGCTTCAGAACCTCCATCCTCTCGTGTGTGTGCAGCCACCTTGCCTAGGGCACCGCTGCTGGTGTTGCTAGGCCATGGAAAAACCTAGCGGCTGGCTGAAAGAGCATCTAAGCCCCTAGGATGGTTTTGATGGTTAATGATAACCTAAACTGGAATCTAATGTTTACAATGAGTATAAGCAGGATAAGTAGGTTCCAGGAAGAGGATTCATCCAGGAAAGGATGACCACTCAAAAGTACAAAAGTGGTTTCTAGGACAAGGAGATGGCTGCACTAGGCAGCTGTGCCACAGCTGTGAAGAAGCCGGTGCTGTGCAAGAAATTGCAAGCAAGATAATGGTGGCTTGATGCGTCAAGAGCCGTGATTACAGTTGGTGGAAGCTGAAGCCTAAATTTGCTAGTTTTCTTGAGTCCTTAGGAAACACCCGTACTATCAAGTTAGATGAAGTAACAATGATTATTGGAGGGTCTTTTGCTCAATGCTCAGAGTGTTGTACAGTGGCACTGATGCCTTGAGGTCAGTGGCCCTGTAACAACAGTTTTGCACAAGTGTGAAACTGGGTTGTGCTAGCACACTGCTGTGCTAGTGGCCTAAAACCCTAGAGCCAAAGTTATCTGTGTGGCACAGCTGTGTCACAGGTGAATAGCCGCTCTATGACTCAGGTACATCTCTGTGTCAGGGGAGAGCTTGTAAATGCTAAGGAAACTGCATTGTAATAATCTGTCTGCCGAGTCAGAAGATTATTGGAGGTTCTCTCCTTATTAGGCTTAAGAGTAAGTGCACTGAGGGCATGTGCCAGGACCGGACTGAGTAGTGAGGCTACGTCAGTTAGGGTTTCACCTGTGTCAGCCGTCGGTGACACATGTGTCGGTCTGCCTGAGCTGGTTACCATTGTGTGTTGTGATTAGTTGTGATTAGCCACTTAATCCTACGTGACATGAGTGTAACGGTCAGGTACCTGTGGACTCTATATATAGAGGACCAGGGGAGGTCTCAAACCTCAACCTTTGTAGAACATTTTGCTCAACCTTTGCCAAACCGCCTCAATTCATTTCGACCGTTGCAGACCTCTTTTCTCAAGAACAGAAGCAAACATTCATAAGTCTTAGTTCAAGAGAGTTAGAGCTTTGAGCAGAGAGCGCTGGTTCCTCCAAGAGTTGCTGTTGCTGATTCTTCCTTGGAGTGTCTACTCCTAGACGGGCATAGGAGTTGCTGTGACCATCCAAGCTTGTGTGGGTTGGTGCAGTAGTTTGTGAGGGTGATTTGAAGTCTACCTGCTGCAAGGCGAAAGGACTTCCACAAGCAAGAGAAAGAGACCTGAAAGCTCAGGTACTCGGAGAACAAGCACGATTTAGTGCTGGTGATCTCTTTGGAGTAGCCTCTCCAACGGAGACGTACCATCTCTGAAAAGAGTGGGAACTTCGGTGAAAAACCCCTTGTCTCCCTGAGTACTTTACATTCAGTACTTGCTTGTTTATCTGATTAGCATGCCAGTGTGATTTACTGTTATTCTCAATCTAGCTGCAATCATTTGTCTTTGCCTGTCTTAGTCTAGCTGTGTCACAGTTGTTGTATTGCTTATCTGTTACCTGTGCCAATTACCTGTTACACAGTCATTCATCTAGCATATCTGTTTAGGGCATTCTGTGTACCTGTGTTAGCCACCTGTATGACAGCTGTGTGTTAATTTGCATATCATATACTGCCTGTGTAGCTGACCTGTCACATAGCTAGCTCAATCTATTGATCTGTTAAGCCTTAATCTAGATAAAAGAGAAGAGATTGTTTAAAATCTGTTTAGCCTCCTATTCACCCCCCTCTAGTCAGCACCTACGATCCTTTCACTGGCCCACGCACCTCCTCCTCGCTCACCATCTCTCCCTCCAACCACAACTGCGAGTAGGCAGGCGAAGTGGCGAATGGAGGAGTCAAGGAGGATAATGTCCCTCTGTGGAATAGATAAGGCATGGGTTGATGGAGGCGACGAAGACAATCTTATAGCTAGGATGAGATGGGAGCTGGTGGCAGCGACGGTGGCGACAACAATCCTAGTCCTGGGCAGAAGGATGGAGACAGCGAGACAAAGAAGGATTTGGAGGAGGCGGTGCGGGTGTGGAGAGAGAGGAAGTGGATGGCGAGGAGCCCAGAAGCTTCACAGCAGGCTAGTCGGGCAGTGAGACACGGTAATGATCATGAGGTCCGCAATCAGTGCCCCAAAAAGATATCAGAATTCACCATGTTACAGTAAATCTGTCAATTTAAGAGATTTCGAAGACATGTGGCACATTGCAATTGCTCTAAAATAGCCCAAGATCCTTTCAAATCGCTCCGTTGCTAAGCCTTATTCAGGATGGAAGCATATAAAGCATGATCTACCAGTGCTAGGAAATAGTAATAGGTCACTCGGTCACTAAGGTCTTGTTTTGGCCATCTATTTCTCTCCAACAATGTAATGTGAAAACCCATAGCCAAAGTGAAAACCCACAACCAAATAAAACCGCTTCTTTTCTTCCAACCAAACACTATCGATCCATTTCTCTCTCTTTATTTCACTGACACATGGTTCTTGCTCTGCTCTCCCACCCATACTTTTGTCTTGGTGCCAAGCCCAAGCACGGTGCAAGAACTAAAATCTTCCCTAGCCCTAGTTGCACTGCGGGGTAGCGAGATCAAGTACTATCTTATCTATCGGTCCCAATCGAGATGCACATTCCTTATACTCTTATGGGCAATGTTTCTTTAGTGTTATGAAATTATTTTCTAAGTTGACCAGCATGGTTACTTTTGGAACATATTTAGTGCGCCCATGTACCGGAAAATTCTACATTTTAACACATGCAATTGCGCAATCATCCTGATTATTTTAGAGAACACCTAAAGAATCACCCCTTCCACCTCTCACCACAACATGCTTGTCGTGACATCCTCTCAATCCGATATAATAAGGACATGATCCTTTCAAATACGACCATACTTATTGTTTCTCAAATTTCAATTTCAACAACATGTGTGAATTATCAGGTGAGCTCATTTAATTCTATTAGTTAATTCTAATTTTATGAACTTTTTATGCTACTCCTTGATGTGACAATGGATGTCCTGATTTTTCAATGAGACAGTAACTATCGATTTGTGGAGGCGACTCACATGATCTGGCTACAATCATACGATGATCGTTGCTTTCACACATCCTTTGACTAGCTTTTTATTGGTCTAGACTAGGATGAACAACATTGACTAGTACTTTGAACATTTATTCAACTTCATTTCTTGAATCGATTGTTGCTAATCCTTGCTACCATATTGAAGCCTACCTAGCTCCAAATATTTTACCATTGTACAAGCATTCGTCACTTGCAATCACTTCATTTAATCTTCGAAGAACGTTTGATACTAACACTAGATTGCCGGTCACCACCTGTTTTATGGTAAAATTTGGTAAGAATGATATTGACTTGAGTGCGAGCAACTTTTGAGCCTCCAGATCCTAGTAGTTGATAGGAACATATATTTATGATTTGTTTCTTTGTCTTTTGCTAACCATGAATGGTTTTGGACACTGTAACTCTTGAGCCAATGCCATCATAGGAGACGAAGTAGTTGGTGACAAGCTTTATCCACATCTTCTTCGAGCCATTCAACATGAATACAAGAAAGACGCGATGAAGACACATACTTGAGCGTGAAAAAAGTTCCACCACCATGGGAGATATGTGACCGTGAAGATACACACTGTATGATTAGATTCATTATGCCTTTCAGTTGATAACTTGAAAGCTATGAGAGTTATATCACCTTTGTTGGAATGGTTTGGTATAGTTAAAAATACATATATATATCTATATATATAATATATTATAGATACACACAAAATACACCGTGCATACACTTTGTCTTCTTTGTTAACCTCTTTTCAGCTTAAACAATGTTGAGGATGGCTTTGTTCTCAAGATGGAGAGGATGATGAGAATATGATCCATTCAGATATGACTATACTTGTTGTTTCTTAAGTTCTAATTTCAACTACCTGTGTGAATTATCAGATGAGCTAGTTTGTATGAGTTAATTCTATTTTTTAACTGGTGCGGCACTACCTCCTGTTACCATTGTTCCATTGCAAGCTGCTCCTGTTTATGTGAATATCGATGATTTATGATGTGATAAAGAAATGAAGGAGAAGACAACCGAGAGGGAGAGGACAAGACTGCCAAAAAATATATTCTACCAGCCTTGCGTCAAAACAAGATCACTTATGTTCAATAGAAGGGTATATTGGGTGCACAGCTAAGTACTGGACAAATGAGAGCTCGGAGGCCGTCGGCCACGATCGCCGCGAAGGAAGACGTGCAACCAAAATTTAGGACACCGTGCAGGTACTTCTTTGTGGGAGAAATTCAGATTTTTATTGGAGTTAGGTGATCTGTTGCCAATCGAGTCAGAAAGGGAAGCAGACCGTGTGAAGGAAAAATCACGTGGGCTTATCTCCTTTGCTGTTTGAGTTATTTCTAGAAATAAAGTCAGAGTAACGGAAGTTGCACATTATCTTTGTATAGAAAGAATCGTGTAAACTATAAACACGACAGCTTTCTGTTTTCAAGTGTCCGAGTCATGTTCGGATTGATTTTAGCGTGTCCATGTCGGACTTTCTTGGCGTATGTGCCATTTTTCTTGTCTGAGTCAAAGTTCCCGTCGTGCTTCCGCCTATTTAAAGGTCAGGCGTGCACCTGCGTAGGGGTCGACGTTTTTATTTGAGAAATATACACGGAAAATTGCCATGGGATTCAGGCGGCCAATTCCGCGTGATACTAGTTGAGAACCTGATTTTGGTTTCTGATCTTGGCGAGTGAATTAGAGATGATTGCCTCTAGTTTTCTGCTGGTTCTTCGAGAGCCGTCCGCTTGCAGCCTCCCTAGAGAGGGTGTGCATGTTGTTCAGATTGGTTTGCATATCCTCTCTTGTGTAAACCAATCCTGCTATTTTAGTTCTTGTGCTTGTGATTGGCTATTTATCAGCTGTTGAAGAACTGAAATTGTGCTTGTGGGTGAAGATTATACTGTGAAAGATTGGGCAACCGCCTATTACCCTAGTTGATCCGTATCATTAACTTTATGCTATTCTTTGATGAATGTATTGTTATTATATTCAAGAATAAAACGTATGGTGATATTTGGAGCGGTGAGGAAATAATCTAGTTAAAGGATCGCAGATCCACATATCAAGAAGAGGAACTCCTATCTGCCTTCTACAAGCAAATGATGCCACCATGTACATATATTAAAAAAAGGCTAAATATACACCTACAACAAGAAGAAATCACATATTTCAATCTCTTCATAATTTCAAAATTATCATTAAATAATACAAAGGGGGTTAAGCAGGTTATATGGGCCTAGTCCATGCATAAGTCCGAGAGGAGTAAGGAGCCCAAGTTGGGGCACCACCCTAACTGCTCCCTCCTCCTATATATACAACACCACTCCTTAGGGTTTTAGATGAGTTTTGTTTAGTTCAAATTAGCCATTGTTGTAACTTTGTGTAATCTCTTGTTCAGCGAGAGCAACAGTTTATCGTTATCAGAAAGCTAACATTTTAGTACTTCAATCATATATGCAATTTCATATTGCTATTTATCTTGTTCTTTGATTGCTCACAGGAATTGATATTCGCGATCGGTTCGATTGTGCCTCTGGCAAGGTCGATAATAAAATCAGAGTTGGTTCAGGGTTGCGTGATGCAACGGTCATTGTATGATTGTAGCTTGTCCGTGAGAATCGCCTGCACAAATTGATAGTTACTGTCTCATGAAAGATCGGGACATCCATTGTCACATCACCATATCTTCCTCCATCGATCTTGATCCTAACTTATTTGTGTCCCTCGAACCTTTGTGACAGAGCTCAACGGCCTAATGCAGTAGCTCCCCATTCCTCGTTTGATGGCAACCCCAAGGGATCACGACGTCCGTTGACCTTTATCCGCATGTCATACTCCCTATCTGCAGACTATATCTCTCCACATTTTAGTTGATTCTTAGGTGAATATTCTCATAAGAAATTGTGGACATTTCGCCAGAGATATCACCCATAAATAACTGGAGCTCATCGCAACGGTTTCCAAAAAGACTAGGTTATTGCATGTATTACAATGCAAAATCACTAGGGGTTGAGAGCTATGCATTAGATACTTAGATAGACCAAAGATCTTGCATGCAGATAGCTCAAGGATTCACCAGATAAGTTACCAACACTACTACACAGGAGGTCATCACAGACAGGTGAAAAACAATGTGTCAGATGGTTTTCCATCCGTCTATGGAGATATGATGACATAACAGACGTTTCAAAAAACTGTCTGTGAGGTCTAATTATGCAAATAAAAAAAAACACAGCAAGCCACGACCTCGGCCTTCCTACCTCTATGCCACCGGTGCCCGGGAAGCTCGCCGCAATGAAGGGCGAGCCAGAGTTGCGCTGGACCACTGGAGCCGGCTAAGAACATGCTGGCTCAACACGGAGAAAGGGTGGACCATGTCCATCATTGCCGTCACCCTGAGCCCCCACAGCCCAGGTGCGCAGATAGGGAACCGTGGTTTTGTTTGGGCCACCTCACACTATGGAAGAGGCCGATGCGGTGGAGCATGGTGCGGTAATCGCATAGTTGTGGTCGAGGAAGCGGTCGATGTGCCAAAGATTACCTGGTCGGGGAGAAGACGAGCACATGGGGCTTGTGCAAGATCTGGATGTGAAGGACCTCCTGTAGGATATGGCCGTCGTCGCTCACATTAGCAGGCGTCGCCCCTGTGGTTGTTCTCACGGTCACCATCGTCACCCCTGTTGATGGGATCTAGAGTGGTGGGGCCTCGGGATCCGGTGTCGACAGCCGTTGGTGGAGGAGCTCCTCCCAACGCCGAATCCAAGGCCTAGCTGAGGACCACAAGCTGCGACAATTGGTGACTGAAGGGGAGAGGTGGTGAGGAGATGGCGGCAGGGTTGAGGTCTCGGCAGGGGAGGTGGAGAGAGGAGAAGGCGGCGGGGATGGGATCTAGAGGAAGAAAGGACGGGGAGCACTGGGAGGCTAGGGTTTGAAGGGCATGGTGCGGGATCATATAGTGCTAGATAGGCCGGTTGAGCAGGCCTCGGTTCAGCTAGACTAGAACAGACGGTTAGTTAAAAAACCCGTCCGTGATGAGTATGTCATCATATATGGTTCTTTTTTTAAACCGTCTATGATATTATATTTTATATCTCAGACGTTTTAAAAAATGTATGTGATCAGAATGTCATCAGAACAGGTCTTTTGAAAAAGCATCTCTGATGTCTATTTTGATTTAAAAAAATATTGTCTGTGATGAGGCAAATCATAGATAATTTTTGTGATCTATTTGTGATGAAACGTCTAGAATAATAGATCGTATAGTAGTGCAACTTCTTAGAGTGAAACACCCAACAAACTTCCATTCTTATCTCTAAATGCTCAGATTCTTATGTTTTTGTTGATATCTTTAGATGCTCAGATCTCTTTTTTTTTAGATGATTTCTCTATTACGTGAGTCACGTCAGAGTTGGCCTACTCGGCGAGGTGTGAAGTTACCTCGGCATGGGAGGGACATGCTTTGTTGGAGCGTGAGGGCAGCGGTTTCAGTGCTTCTCGAGAGTTCGTCGTCCGTGGTTCTCGAGAGTTCGTTGTCCGTGGTTGTCTGGTGAGTGTTTTTCTATTTATTGGTAGCGTTGTCGGTCATTGAGGCTGGTTTTGATCCTTTGTATCTGGTTTTTTGCCTGATTTTTTCTGATAAACAGACCATTATCTTCTTCTAATAGAATTGCAGTGCTTCCGTACTTTCTAGGTTCCTTGAGAAGAAATATAAAAACCTGTATTAGTATTTTAAGATTTAGCTAAGAAACTGCAAATCTTCTAATATACTTTATGCAACAGATCGCGGCGCACTCAATCGTCTGATGGTTGTTATTGAAACTACATGTCACCATCCATCCACCCTAACCATGAGTAGAACTTGCAACGGCTACCGCAGGAGAAGCAACTTGGAGTCTTGCTCTAAAAAAGGCAGACTCAATTACTTCGCTTTGACGTACATGCCATATTGTGGCCGTTATATGCCCACTACTATGTATGAGTATGATTAAGACAAATTAAAATGCATTACTAGTTTCTCAGTGTCAATTAAAGTTGGAAACCAGAATAAGTTAGTCACAGGCTCCTTTTGCTTAATTAATCAGAAGAATGCACGTAAACAGCAAAAAGAACTCCCTATCCTATCCCCCCCCCCTCTCTTCCCAGTGGAGTGCTGCGGCCACCAGAGGAACTAACTGAAATCAATTTCTTTGCCATGGCATGATGAAGCATATTCTTTCATTACCTTCCCTCCCTCTCAAAAGTAAAACATGACACATACACCACAAATTTAAGCACCGAGGAAAGAGGAGCATATGCGTTTGGCCGTTTGATGATGCCCACCATGACCAAACAAATCACAACACATACTAATATTAATATGAACGTTAACTAAAGTTGGAACCAAAAGAAAGCTCAGTGTTGTATTAGTACTCTTCAAGAACATATCTAAATAAAAGGGACTAAAAGGAATGTGGAAGAGCCTGTGAAAGTAGCGATATGTGCATACCCAGTAACCCGGCCGGGGTGTGGGGGGGGTCAGCACAGGTTTGCTGCTCCCCTCTACCCAACCATCACCAATTATGGTTTGGTTTGGGGATCTTGTAGTAGCAATATAATTAAGCAGTCTGTAGTACAATGTTTTAACCAAATAGAAGGTTTAGTGGGAGGATTAATTATTGCTTTTCATACAACTTTTGAATCAAATGGGAGGTTAAAAGATAGTGCATTATTGCTTCCTAATCAGCATACCAAATTGTTGCTGGTTTAGTGGGCGCGCTCCAAAAACTTTATATAATTAATTCTCTTTTAATGCACAGAAATCAGCATGGCTTTCGCAGTAACATACAGAAGAGGTACACAGGGCAGCGTATCGGTTGACAGATGAACCAGCTAGCTGTTGCAACCGTTTTGGAGCCGTTTGGCCTGAAGCCTTTTCTCTCTTTGTTTCTTAGTACTTCACATGTAAGATATCCACAGATCCTGCCCGCCTACTTTGCAACAGGCTCCAAAGCCGCTTTTGATCAATATAAAAAGTAGCCAAAAACATGCACCAAATTTAAAGGGAAATGAAAAAAGAAAAGTTCTCTACTACCTCTAAGAAAACTAGTGGGGGTACGTTGCAGTAGCATCTTGGTGTCAAGTACAGCAATCAACAATGAAGATCATCTATTCTTTTTTCTATAAATTGGTCTATCAGAAGGCAATAACTGTTCAGAAACTATGGAGAATTAAAACCTAGGGTCGTCTAAGAGGGGGAAAATAGAAACTAGAGCTCGCTCTCTCTCTGCACGACTGAGCCAAAGACAAATTAGAGCTTGTTATAACATGGTACTTCATCCATTTTTCGCAGAAAACTATGTTACTGACCAGACTACATGTAATGCAGTATAAATGCATCCACCATGGTGGAAGGGCCAAGTTGGTTACATCAAAGTTTGACCTAGTTGTACTTGTGGGTTGAATTAGTGGAGCGTAGTGACGGGGGCAAAAGGAAAATCCTGAGAAGAAGATGAAAAGGTGTTCTCGTACACGTGATGTCCTTATCCCTAACGGTTGCACACACAACGTCACAAATCACAACCAAAACGGAGGGATGCTTCTCGAGAGTGAGAGATGCACAAGTCAAGCTGCGCAAACAGTGGAGGCCGTTGGAACATACACGTGCTAACGAGGAGAGTGTACGAACGAGTGCGTAATAGCTGGCCAGCCTAACGTGTGGTCGCCTCAGAGTACGTGTGTGTTGCACAAAGGAGTACACACAACGTCAGAACACAGGCAAAAATCAAGGAACTACCTTTTTCGAAATAAGGTAGAAGGACTGCAAATTTTATTGATAAAGAAAGTTCCAACATAGACAAATGGAACGAAAAACACAAAAGCTTACTTTCATGCTAAGAATGACGCGATGCTGGAACAGCTAACCACGAACTAATCCCTTGCCACCTCTTTGATTTTCTCGAAAATCGAGGAAAATCAAGGAGCTACTACTTCTACAACTCATTTCACTTATCTACCATTTCTTTTCTGTAACATTTCACAGACCCAGCAATTTTTAGAAAGTTCCTTCAAAACTATTCAAAATTATGAAACCACGGTTTGAACTTTGCTGAAATAAACATGAGACAAGGGCAGTTCTATGAAATTTACTCAAACATGTAGATAGTTGAACGTGGGAAGGATAGCATTGAAACAAGTCATGTACACATGTAAACTCTTGACATGTTTGTTTCAGCAAGTTTTGGAGAAGTTCAAACAGGTTTTATATCTGTTTCTACGAAGTTCAGAGTATCTTTATAGTTTTGAATAAATTCAAGCAACTTTCAAAGAACTGGTAGCTCTGTGAAATGTCAGCCCAAAGTGACATTAGGTCTCAAACTCTGTCAAAAAAAGTGGTAGTTCCCTGAATATTAGGAAAAAAATAGTGGTAGTTACTACATGATATCAGTAAAATGAATCAAAATTCATAGATACTAACGTGCGTGAAAATCAGAGGGATGAGCCACTACGATGTTTCATGGCTGAGCAAGTTTTGCTCTGTTTCTATCCCTTCTCCGAGGCAGAAGCAGCAGGAGAGTCGGTGGTGTGCGCCGCTGTTGTTGCCGCTCGAGCAGGCGCCAGGCGACCAGCGACCAGATCGAGACCTGATAAAAGATTGGGAGTTACGAACCTGTAGCAGTACGAGAACTAACACTAGGAACATCGGGATGACGCCTAGCAAAAGAGTGAAGAATATGGGGTGATGACCAGCAAGGATATAAAAATGATGTCTCCTCCTTAATCATCACTAACGAGTGGGCCCTCCAGTTCAATGCCCATTTTGCCATTAGTTTGGGTTAAAAAGTATTCTGTACAACCTTTTTTAGGGAGAAAATGTGTACATAGTTGCTCAAGCAAGTTTCATCAGTTTACTTCTGAAACATTCATAGGCATTTTCTGCATTCCAAACATACTCCTATGAAATGTTCTCGTGTTTCAGATCATCTATTTGGTACATGCGTTCCTTTCCAGTTTTTTCTTTTCCGTTATCGTGTTTTCGGTATCTATATATTGTTCCAAACGAGTCTTAATCCAAGCAGCATAGAGCAAAAGGAGTAGCCGGTAGGCCTATAGCACATTAAAAAATATGCATGCGTGTAGATCATAAGAAATTGAGATAAGAATAAAACATACCGAACTACAATCACGTGATGTCGAAGAGCTTAGTTAGCGTAATGGAAAAATAATAAGGAGAGAGGAACCAGTTCGAGCTGAAGAAAAAAAAAGCTCCGAAGACAAGGCGCAAAGAGATAGTATCAAGCAAGGGGATGGCGCATACATTGAAATAAACAATCAGACGATAGCAAATTCCTGTATGGCATTCCACAGATAAGAATACAACGAAGATATAATCATACGCAAGTAAAAAATTTCTCCATTTCGAGTATCAGTTATAGAACATTGAAGTTCCAGTGATACACAAAGTTAATTCACTTTATGTAGGAACAAATTGCATTTAAACTTAGGCATAAAAAATTCAAATATAAACTTAAGACCTTGCCTTATTATTTGAAATGGCTGTTGATTCTGTTTTTCACTTGATATTTTGTTCACCTAATTTGTTTCCATGAGCACTTAACCTTTCGGCTGTTATTTTTTTGCATCTTTTACATATTACTCCCTCCGTCCACAAATGCAAAACATGCACGGAATTAAAGGTTCAATTTTGACCAATAATTAAATCAATAATATTGAATTATATGACACAAAATTGGTACTATTGGATTCATATTCAAACGTACTTTCAAATGGTATCACTTTTGTGTTATATAGTTCAATATTATTAGTTTAATTATTGGTCAAAGTTGAATCTTAAATTCCATGCACGCCTTACATTTGTGGACAGAGGGAGTATTTTATTTTGTTGTAGAGGCAATTTACTAGCAGTAATTAATTGACAAGAGAACCAAGGAAACCAAATTATCAATAGCCCATGCAGTCAGTTAACTGTTGAGACGAGAACGCATCCATCACTGGACAACTGTAGTGCAGCAAAGTTTGACCATAGCGAGCTAACAAAAGAAGATGGCCACGAACGTTACATCGGTGGCGGTTGGCATGTTGTCGCGCTGGACAAGAATGAGAGAAGTGTGGACAAAAATAGAGTTTGGTAATTGGCCCTAGAGAACGGATTTTAAACGCCTATACGGATTTTTATCCACCTCATTCACCGTCCAACTTATTTTCAGATATGTGCATATTATGTATTTTAATTCAATGCATTTCAACTATTTTATAGTATCTTTTATGTATCTAGTACCATCTTATATAACACGAAATATTTTTTTACCACGCTTAACATCCATCATATATATTTTTTGTGGATATATTGTTTGGTGATCCACATGTAGGTGAGCCAATAGATACATTTAGAGTCAATGCCTTCTCTTTTCAAACTCCACCCACCTTCTCTCCTTTTGCACCCACACATGCATCTATATTTGATTGCAAAATTAAAACATTCAGAAGTTTTGAACCCAATATCCAATTTACGATCCATTCGAACTTTTATCTTTCTAGTGACGAGATCTTCAAGACAAAATCGATATTGGATATATTTGAGAAAGTTGGGATCTCAAATTATGAAACTTAGTGAACCTCCTATGAAACTATAGAAACTATGCTGCAATGTTTGACTTGCTTCATTATAACTTTCCATATAAATAGACATTTCTTCAATGTTTGGTACATATTTCATTGTTTTTTCAGGTACCACAAATATTGTATAGATGTTTCACTATGTTTTTTACCATGATTCATATTGTTTGACGTATGTTTCACTGATCTTTAAGTATTCCATAGATGTTTCACCATGTTTTGTTGATGTTTCATTGTGTTTCATAGGTATCTCACAGTGTTTTTCACCGTGTTTCATTGGTGTTTTCACCATGTTTCTAAAATAACCTAGATATTGTCTAGAGGGGAGTGAATAGACGTTTTAAAATAATTATGGATTTACCTCAATCCTAATGGAGAGTTAAACTAGTCAAATTTTCACAATCTCAAATTCTAAATATACTAGGTTCAGTAAGTGCACCAACACCCTATGTCTGTGTCAAGATTTGCAATCTTAGGGTGACAAGCAAGCAATTCAATTTCTACAAATAAATACACATATTCTAATACAAGTAGGAATTGCAATAATGTAAAGGAGACGGGAGACAAATGATGTTTATTCCGAAATTCAGATATCTACCGATATCTTACGCCTCCTTTGAGGACCCGATCACTCGTGATAAAATGTGGACTCTCTTCAAGCCGCTTTCTCTCGAGGACGCCCTTGCGTCTCCTTGACCACTATGGTCAGCTCCTTCCTCCACTCCAGAGATGGCGAGCTCCACAATAACTTCAAAAACTACTCGGGCCTCTCACAAGCATATTCAAGAGATCAGCGAGCCTATACCACCAAGTCTTCTAGGAGTTGGTGCCCTGAAGAGTAACAAACTCTTAGACTCTCACTCAAACACGATCGACGCCGAGTGCTCAAATCGATATAAGTAATGCAATCACCTAGTGCAATCGATGCACTAATCTGTCTCACACCTCACAAAGAGAAACACATGCACTAGAGGGATTAGAGAGGGTGAAAGCAAGTGGAAAAGGTCAACAAATGACTTTAGGGGCAGCATCAACTCACTCAAGCCAGACCAAGGGGGGCTACTTATAGCCAATTCTCAAAAACTAGCAGTTAGGTAGTTCTGACTATGCAGCTAGTTTAAACCGACCTCTAGGCAAGTCAGACCAGCCACATGCCAACGGTCGAAAAAGTGACCGCTGGATATCTGGGACTGCATTAGAACATCCTACCCCGAGTCTCCAAAACCAACTAAGATACTCCGGAGGAAAATTTTCTGGAAGCACTTGCCAAACCTCGGATACTCCAGAGTGACCCTCCGGAGAAAAACCGACTCTCTGTTACTCCCCCTGCCCTAGATACTTTAGGTTCAACCCAGAGTATCTAGCCGACTGCCCAGCAGGCCAGTCAAACTGCCACCATGGTCCAGGCGCACTAACCTGAGCTTTCTTGCACTGATTATCGGGAGCAACCTTGGGACACTCCAGGAGCACCTTGGAACTATAGCCTTTGTCTGGATACTCTGGAAATGGAACTTTCGGAGTCCCCGAACCTTTGCCGATCAAACCAACCACCTAGGCTAGTAGGATCTCTCACGCCTAGACACAAGGTCTAGGGACAACTCCCACCAAGACGAACTACCGCCGAAGCCTCTGAGAATTCAGAGCTCGGAACCTCCGGACAAGTACAACACCAAGTTCTAACACCTCCACCACAAAGGAGACACAACAATACGCAACACGTGCAACGGTTTGAGCACTCGACATATGACATGACCAAGTTACCCGTTCGATAGCCCCCTCTTTGATAGTATGGCTATCTATCGTATAACATGTGTTCATATTATTGGTTTGATATTTTTATATCTATGACCTATGAAACATGATCAACAACCAATACATATGTTGGTCTATACATATGTGTCATCATATGTTTTATCGACCAAGGATTAATTTGAAATAATCTTCACACATATTAATATAGAGTTTCAAGAACAAATCACATATACTAATCACTATTAAACATAAAATTTTAAAATACTATTTTAATGAATTATAAATATAAAAAGTATGTTCGTCTTTATGGCTACCTCGTGCGCATAATTCCAACGGTCGCTTCCGTGTTTTGGCTTGGTGCAGCTTCCCTCCTTTTTGCTCCACCGTTATCGATCTCCATATATACGTACATTCGATGTATACGGTCCATCCTGCATGGCAAAATATATGGGAGGGCAAGATGAGAAGTCGCTCTCGTATGATGCAATCCATCAAGGACGTTATAAGATGTAGACGTGGGTCCACTGCATGCGACAATAAAGTTTTAATTTAAGCATAGGCAACAAGGTATGCATACTCATCTTGTGTTGCATTCAAATGACCCCTGAGATTTTCCATATTGCGGCTCTCATAGACCCATTACAAACAAGTTCATAGAAAACACAAAATTACATTTTGGCCTTCATTGATGTGCGCCCATACCCATCATATGCTAGAGAACGACATGTGGACGGACATGCGCCTGCTTCTATGTACGTCGTGACAACGATGATGACAAGCTGCTGAGGTGACAGAGCACGAAGAGCATAACGCTCAACGTTGATCTTGTGGAAGGATGACGCCAGTCTTGTTGATTTTGGGATGAGACCTGCACCATCATCCTCGCCGAAAGAGGACGTTAGGTAGCAGCGATACCGAATCCTGAGGCTTCCATTACAACCCACATCCGGGTCTTGAGGTTGCAGGAATAGACCTCGATCTGCCGATCTGGTGAAGATTTCATTACCGGCAAAGATTAGATATATGTGTGCCAACTTCTTGTGGTTCATTTGCACCAAACGATAGCAACATGCTGATGGCAACGAGGTCATCTAACGGGTTAGAGAAGGCGCACGGTGGATAATGCATGTTATTTGTTACTATAATTAAAAAATTCATTTGCTTTGTGTGAGCCGGATCATCCGCCCTTACCTTGTCTCTGAGAAAACGCTCTCGGGATCGTCCGCGCCAACAGTGAGCCAAAATTCCATCTCGGACATTACTCCAGATGGACCAGATCATCCAACTCCATATAAGATTTTCTAACAGACGTTCAGGGCTTTGAATAATTCTCGTTACGGTTCTTCGACTTTTCAGAGGTAGCCGACTAAACCTCCTAAAAATACTAATATATCCTAGGTATTATATTGGTGCCAAAGAGTTTTACCATGACAGTAGTTTTTGGTTTAATTAACTTTGTCACCACGTCAGCTCTGACCATGATACGTTGTTACGCTTACGCACGGATGGACCACTGCTCTTGTGATTCCCAGTAAACAAAGAGATGGGAGTATATGGGAAGAAAGAGGACGGAAGGAATTTTGGCTGGCGATCAGCATAAGTTTGAGGAATAAAGAAGAAGAAATGCCAAATTAATCAATCAACCGGATGCTGACTGGAGCAATGCATGAACACTTAGAAGAAAAATCAAAGGGAAGGTGGCAGGCAGTTGTGTTGGTTCAGCAGCCGTTTGGAATCTGCATGGATGACGTGTTGATTTTGGAGTTTGGGCGCGCCGGGAGCAGAGCCGTGTGTCGGTTGGAGCCACAGTCTGTTTTCGTCATTTCTTCCCTCCGTACGTTCCTTCCACGGTCTCTCCTCTGCCACACGTCTTCTCCCTCCTTATCGTACGTCCTATACTTGTAAATTACATTAGTGCAAAACAGATTTTATAAGAAGAACAGATTCTTATACAAAGCAGTGTTTGTTAGGAGTACAATTTTCATCAAATAGAGCAAAGCTTTCTCCAGTGATACCAAGCGCCAGCTCGGTGAATCGCTCCTGTCAAATGGTCGCCCTATCCCATGTTATTGCAATACTCATGGTTGATTGCGTCTTGAGGAAAAAAAAAGCTAGAAAGAATACTATCCGCTCGGTGATATAGTACTCCGTACCTAGAAAGAATATTCCTACCTCCTCGAAATAATTAATCTATTAATCAATTAACTAATTAACATACATAGATATTTATTACCCATCCTTTTCTCCGTGTGCTCAGTTCAGTTGAGAGCTCGCGTTGAGTCAGATGGAATATGTAATCAGTCACACACGGAGCGAGGATTTTGTGCGCATGTCTCCATGTGCACTTGTTATTTTTTAAAATTTAAAAGGAAAAACTAAAAAGATTCATACATACATATTATAAAATAAAGTATACACAGATAAATTTTAGTGAAAATAATATTCCAGTTGTGACCGGTAAAAAAAACACGTTGGACAAACACGAATAGTAGTGTATGAAAAAGGACACATATTTATTTTTCTCCACGGATCATAAATGGGCATAATTTTTTATTAAAATTTACTTGTGTATATATTATGTGGACATTTCTGATTGTTTTAAACATATACATACTTTTTGTAAGATGTTCAAACCTAATGGGTACAATGTTACTTCCCGTCACCCATATGGCTACATTAGTAGACAGGAGGAATTATACTAACAGATGAGAAGATGTGCACACGTGTGGACAAACAACCAACGCACGGCTTAGATCTCGGGTCCATCGGCAACCCCACCGCCATGGATCCTGTGGGCATCAACAGCACGTGAAAAATATGCAGCAAAGCGTGGGCACACCATTTCTTCTTTCTTTTGAGCGGAATATGCCATTCGTACATGTTGGTCTTGGCCTAGCATGCGCCCTACGCCAACACACAAACGCAGGGCAAACATGATGCAATTCAGGGCAAACATGATTTAATGTAGCAGATTTTACCCGTCAACAGACATCTCCAAACAATCGGATATAGACCCGACGATTATTCCCCAAAATTCCTTATTCCCACCAAGATCCATAATTACGATACCATTTATACAACGGCACATTATCTATTACTGGTTTTTCTTTTGAAACTTAACCCCATTTTACATCAATCTGTAACGGCCCACTGGATAAGAATAGAGCACAGAGTAAAATAGCAAAACTATCTTGGAAACCACGTATGTCCCTGAAGACAAACTGGGCACAAGGACAAAGCTAGTAGAGACGAAGGTGATGGCTGCTACCACTAGAGCACAAAACCGACCCCATTAAACCGCCTGTAACCAGAGATGGTGAAGAGGGTCTGTGGCATCCTTTCAAACGACGAGATTGCCTTGTCGATCTGCTTCTTCAAGTGCTTGCTGAAGAGCGGGAGGAAGGTGAGCACATCACCACAAGAGGCGTAGCTTGCGACACCTCGGGGACAAGAAGGAGAGTGGGCGTCGTTCACGCCAACCATATTGGCGAAGAGGACGCAACTCCATTGGGACCTCAAGGAGCTTTGACGGGCACTCCCTCAAATCATGATTGAATGAATGAGACCATCAAGTCAAACATTCTTAATATAACAATGCTATAGATATTACGTAGATATACAAATGTGGAGTGGGGCCCGAACCCCTCTCCCCCTCCTCTTCGGCCCATGAGGCCTGTGGAGGTGAGAGGGAGAAGAGGCAAGGGGGGTGATAGAGTGAGCGAGAGCAACTAAGAGGAGGAGACAAAGGAAAATAAGAGGGGAAATCTCTTGGTTGTTTTGATGAAGCTCCAGCCTTCACACGATTGCTGGTTGCACGTTGCATCCAAGTAAGAAAAGAAGGTCCTACCATACAACTCCTACGGCGCCAAAACAGATACAAGGATGGATCGACGGAAGAAAAACACTTGTTAGCATATTTCCTATTCGTTGAAATTGTCTGTACCTCCCAGCGGATGGATCGCGAGGGGGCATCATCCTTGCTTGCGCAGACTGCTTCTTCTCCCTAAACTCCATCCACCCAGCATCCTTCTCCATCACTGCGAACATCAAACAGATTGAAACTGACTTAGAATGGACCTGCACGGTCGTTTACGGGCCGCAAGCCGACCATGACAAGCGAAACTTCCTCCAAGAGATCAAAGACATCAAGCCCATCGCCCTTCCCAAATGGCTCATAGCGGGGGATTTCAATCTCATTCTAAAGGCCTCTGACAGGAACAATAACCGTTTCAATGCCAGGTTAATGTCCGCATTCAGAACAATGGTGGACAATCTAAATCTGAGAGAGTTGCCGTTGCACGGCCGTGATTACACCTGGTCAAACGGGCGCCTTAACCCCACTTGCTCCAACATCGACAAGATACTATGCTCCACCAGCTGGGATATTGAATTTAGTGATGCGCATCTACAGGCCTCCTCAACACTGATATCCGACCACTGCCCGCTGCTGCTGCTAGGAGCAAGAAGGTCAGCAAAAATCACCACTTTTAGGTTCGAAACTTGGTGGTGCTCCATACCCGAAATTCATCAGATTATACAGGACTGCTGGCAGAGAGCAGTGAAACCCATTGATGCCATCACCCGGCTGCATGTCAAGCTATCTAGACTTGCCAAAACACTGCGGAAATGGAGTTCAAACCTCATTGGCAACACTAGAATGCAGTTTGCAGTAGCCACAGAAATCATCTCACAACTCGACAGAGCGCAAGAGCTAAGGTCTTTAAGTGAAGAGGAACAAATGCTTACAAAGAATCTCAAGGCAAGGCTGCTTGGTTTGGCTGTTATTCAGAAGCTAAGGCTCAAGCAACGAGCCAGAGATCAGTGGATCAAGCAGGGTGATGCCAACACGAGTTTTTTCCATCTTAAGGTCAACTCCCGCAAAAGAAGAAACGCCATCGCCTCGCTACAGATCAACAGCCAGACGATTTACAACCAGACCGAAAAGATGTCCTATATAACAGAACACTTCTTCTCAATCCTTGGTTCCAAGAGGCAGCGGCCATACACCCTTAACTGGGACCTCCTTCACATGCAAACACATGACCTGAACCACCTGGACGCAGACTTCACAGAAGAAGAGATCCGCGAGGCGATTAACTCAATGCCAAACGACAAAGCTCCGGGACCAGATGGGTTCACAAATCGTTTCTTCAAGATGTTCTGGGGAATCATCAAGTTTGATTTGATACAGGCAGTCAACCTTTTTTGCCATCTCAAGACCGACAGGTTGAACTTGCTGAATGGCGCGGATATGGTGCTAATCCCGAAGAAGAGGCAGGCGATGACAATCGGAGATTTTAGGCCAATTAGCCTTATTCACTCTTTCGGAAAAATTATAACCAAGATCATGGCCAACAGACTAGTGTCAGAGCTGGACTCCATTGTCTCGCCGACGCAGAGCGCTTACATCCAAAAACGGGGGATCCAAGACAACTTCATTTTCACCCAAAACACTATTAAACTCCTGCACAAGAACAAGACCCCAGGAATGTTTCTCAAACTAGATATCCAGAAGGCATTCGATTCCGTGAGCTGGGAGTACCTCTTAGAGCTTCTCCAGAGACTGGGCTTTGGCCAAAGATGGACGGACTGGCTCGCACGCATCTTAGCTTCATCCTCCAGCTGCATCATTGTAAACGGCGAACGCACTAAACGCATTTGGCACCGCAGAGGACTTCGGCAGGGTGATCCCCTATCCCCCCTCCTCTTCATCCTAGCGATCGACCCCCTTCAGAAGCTTCTGCTCCGAGCAATACAGGCAAACCTGATCAAACCAATGGCGGGCATTGATAATGAGCTTAGAATCTCACTATATGCAGACGACGCAGCCATCTTCGCAAACCCTGACCTAGCCGAAATACAGGCCATCCAAACCTGTCTACAGATTTTTGGCGATGCAACGGGGCTCCAAACCAACTTCCACAAAAGCTGCATTTACCCGATAAGATGTTCACAGGCTATGGCACAGAGCGTCACCCATAACTTCCAAGCACAGCTGAAGCAGTTCCCATGCATCTACCTCGGCCTTCCCCTTCACACCTCCAAGCTTCGGCGGGCCGACGTACAACCGATCTTCGATAAGCTGACCTCCAGGCTAGCAGGATGGAAAGGGAAGTTGCTCTCCCGAGCGGGGAGGCTAACCCTCATCAACTCAGTTCTATCCCCATGCTTGGTTTACTTCCTATCGGTCTTCAAGCTCGACAAATGGGCAATAAAAAGAATTGAGAAAATCCTCAGATCATTCCTTTGGAGAGGCGACGAACGGTGCTCTGGCGGCCATTGCCTAGCCAGCTGGAAACAGGTCAGCAAGCCGAAACATCTAGGAGGTCTAGGTATCAAAGACATTCAGAGGTTCAGCACAGCGCTTAGACTTCGCTGGCTATGGAGCGAATGGAACACAGTCAGGAAATCCTGGTTCGGCCAACCAACGCCTTGCGACGAGCTAGACAGAGCAGTTTTTGATGCCTCCACAACCATTCAGATTGGAAACGGGCAAATAGCGAGATTCTGGAACTCCAGATGGCTCCACCATGCCGCTCCGAAAGAGATCGCCCCAGACCTTTATGCCCTAGTCAAGAGGAAGCACAGGACAGTGGCATACGAGCTGCAAGACAATAGATGGTTGAGATCCTTTCGTGCGATTCACACTGCTCCGCAGGTGCACCAGTTCATCGTGCTTTGGAACCTCCTCCAAGACATACAGCTGCAGGCACAAACGCCAGACCGCATAACATGGCGATGGACAGGAAACAACCAGTACTCTGCTAAATCAGCATACCTTTTCCAGTTCACAGGTACATACTCTACTTTCGATGCCTCAACCATATGGACAGCGGAGACAGAACAGAAGGTCAAAATCCACATTTGGCTTCTAATCCAACAGAAAATCCTAACAGCAGATAGACTGGCGAGACGAGGATGGGAAAATGGCTCGATTTGCACCCTATGCGGCATCCACTCGGAAACGGCACCACACATCACCACCGGCTGCGCGTTTGCCAGACAAGTCTTACGCCAGGTTGCGACAACAAATGGGATAGCCCCCGATGATCTCCTATCTTCCAATCAAGATAACCTTTATGCGTGGTGGCACCACTGCGGCTCGGCGCTGGCGAAGAAAGAGAAGCGAAGGAGATATGGCATCATCGCCTATGCGCTCTGGAACATTTGGAAGGAAAGGAATGCTCGCACTTTCCAGAATGTTTTTACCGACGTCCAAAGGGTCGCCCTTAAGGCGCAAGAGGACATCCGTGCCAGGAGGCTTGCTTTTTGCAGAACTTCGAACGACACCGGCGATCCCCCATCATAGCTGTTCTATACCATTTGGTCTAGTTCCTTTTTTTGCTTTCGGCTCTCTGTTTCCGTTTTCGGTCATCGGCTTCATTTTTCAGTAGTATAGCTATTTGTTTTTTCCTTATACACTATGAACTGGGCTTGTTCTTCTTTATCTTCTATCTATGAGAGAGGCAGAGCTCCTGCTTGTTCTTTCAGAAATTGTCTGTACCATTGCTTCCATGCAACGTTGATGGCGACTCATCAGCGCTAGCTGCTAGTTAGTACCCAGGGTCCATTAATTACAAACAAAAGCATAGAGACAAAAGAAGGCACTATTAGGAGTTTTGATGGGGCCGGAGTTGGATTTGACGCGCACGGCTAGCTTGATTGTCACCTTAACAGAATTGTTAGCTTTTAAAGAAGAAAATCGTTATGTAGGGTTGGTGCGAGTTGGGCTTTCAGATGTGTGGAATAGGATTGAGACGGGCGACAAGTTGGTTGACGCAGCTATCTCCAAACTTGGCGTCTGTTGGACATATTCAACAATAACAATGTGATTCAGAAGAAAGCACAGACGCTAGCTGAGACGTGAGACCGGTCACCGACCAAAGGAAGAAGTAACCTGGCGTTGCCTTGTTATTAGTTGCAGCGTGCCGTCTTGGTAGTTACTAGTTCAACACAGAGACACCTAGAGCATGGCCGGTAGTAGCTAGTGTAATGTAACAAAAGAGATGAAAGGGAGGCAGAGTTGGGTAGCGGAGACGTCTGCGTCGGAGGGGGACACGGCACGGCCGGATTGAAACAAATTAAGCTGGTGTCACTCAGGCCAGGTGAAGAAATGAGGGCTCGATCGGCTAGCTTGCTGCGTCCGTCCAGACGACATACATGTACACCCCTTTCCGTCCTCCACCAGACCGGGTTTTGTTTTGGAGCAGTTGGATTGATCCCGTGCGCCAACGGCCACGACTAGTCACCAGCACCGCACCAAACAGACATACTATGAATTCCCTCTTTCTTATTTTTGCTTCTTCCCTAAAGAAAAAAAATAAAATAAAAAGATACTCTCTCCTTCCGTCGAGAAATATAAGAATGTGTGCTCTTCAAAATTCATCTTCGATTAAAATTTTATGAATTACGTGATACAAAATGTAAGACGTGCATAAAATTTAAGATTCAACTTTGACCAACAACTAAACCAATAATATTGAACTATATAACACAAAAGTGGTAGATACCACTTTTGTGTTATATAGTTCAATATTATTGGTTTAATTGTTGGTCAAATTTGAATCTTTAATTCCGTACACGTCTTACATTTGTAGATAGAGGAAGTATGTTCTTCGATTAAAATTTTATGAATTACGTGATACAAAATTGATATCGTCAAAAACACTTTTTAATAATATTAATTTTATATCTATATGTTTCTCGGTACTCACACGTAACGTTAGTTATTTGGCTAGTCAATTACTTCATTTATTTTACTATATACTTTCTCCGTCCACAAATGTAAGGCGTGCATGAAATTTAAGGTTCAATTTTAACTAACAACTAAATCAATAATATTGAACTAAATGATACAAAAGTGGTAAAAGTGGTAGATACCACTTTTGTGTCATATAATTCAATATTATTGGTTTAATTGTTGGTCAAACTTAAATCTTTAATTCTGTACACGTCTTACATTTGTAGACAGAGAGAGTATGTTCTGAGCTCAACATACACATAGATTAAAGAAACACTAGTTTTTAGAGGAGTAAACAAGAAATGATGATACTATGAATTCCCTCTTTCTTATTTTTGCTTCTTCCCTAAAAAAAAAGTTAAAATAAAAAGATACTCTCTCCTTCCGTCGAGAAATATAAGAATGTGTGCTCTTCAAGATTCATCTTCGATTAAAATTTTATAAATTACGTGATACAAAATTAATATCGTCAAAAACACTTTTTAATAATATTAATTTTATATCTATATGTTTCTCGGTACTCACACGTAACGTTAGTTATTTGGCTAGTCAATTACTTCTTTTCTTTTATCATATACTTCTTCCGTCTATAAATGTAAGGCGTGCATGAAATTTAAGGTTTAATTTTGACTGACAACTAAACCAATAATATTGAACTATATAAGACAAAAGTGGTATCTACCATTTGAAAGTACGTTGAATCCAATGGTACCACTTTTGTGTCATATAATTCAATATTATTGGTTAAACTTGAATCTTTAATTCCGTACACATCTTACATTTGTATACAGAGAGAGTATGTTCTCGCCTCATCATACGCATAGATTAAAGAAACACTAGTTTTTAGAGGAGTAAATAAGAAATGATGATACACGTATCTATTAAATAATACTCCCTACAATACAACTATCTAATTTTTTTTAAAAAAGCAGTCTAATAAAATAAAAAATATAGGATGTAATCGACAGAATAGGTAGGGTTCTCGCCGCGTGTCCCCGTCGCCAGCTGTACCCAATTGGGGCGTCTCTGCTTATATATGGGCGTCTGGCCCCTCCGCTCCCCTGCAGTCCTGCACTCCTCTCCTAACCTCACCTTCTCTCATCCTCATCAGATTTCGGCATGGCGGCCGGCAAGGACGTCGATCGGATCAAGGGCCCGTGGAGCCCCGAGGAGGACGACGCGCTCCAGCGCCTCGTCTCCCTACACGGCGCCCGCAACTGGTCCCTCATCAGCAAGTCCATCCCGGGTAGGTCCGGCAAGTCCTGCCGCCTCCGCTGGTGCAACCAGCTCTCCCCCCAGGTCGAGCACCGCCCCTTCACCGCCGACGAGGACGACACCATCCTCCGCGCCCACGCCAGGTTCGGCAACAAGTGGGCCACCATCGCCAGGCTCCTCTCCGGCCGCACCGACAACGCCATCAAGAACCACTGGAACTCCACGCTCAAGAGGAAGTACTCCGCCTCCGCTTCCTCGCCTGCTCATGACGCCGCCGACGACGACGTCGCGGCGGTGCAGAGGCCTCTCAAGCGCACCAGCAGCGACGGCCACCCGGGCCTCTGCTTCAGCAGCGGCCCCGGGAGCCCGTCCGGATCCGACCTCAGCGACTCCAGCCACCAGAGCCTCCCCTCCGTCATGCCCTCCGCCGCAACCTCGCACGTGTACCGCCCGGTGGCGCGCGCCGGCGGGGTGGTAGTGCTCCCGACGACGACGCCCCTGCCGCAGCGGCCATCGTCTCCTCCTCCTCCTCCTCTGCCTCCTCCGGCGACGTCCCTCTCGCTCTCGCTCTCCCTGCCCGGCCTGGATCGGCCCGATCCAACGGCGTCCGAGGCAGCCCCGCCTGTACAGCCCGCTCCAGAGTCTCCGATGGCGCCGCCCATGCCGTTCCAGCTTCAGCCACAGGCGATGAATCTTGCCGCGCCGGCGCCCTTCAGCGGGGAGTTCCTGTCGATGATGCAGGAGATGATCCGGATCGAGGTCCGGAACTACATGTCCGGCTTCGACCCTCGCTCCAACCGCATGATGGGCATGGCCAAGATCGAGTAGTAAGAGCAGCAGAAGCTAGCGAAACCATCGAGCAGCTGAAATGGGAAGAAGAGAAAAGAAGAGGTGGCGGCGGCGGCGGCGGCAAGTGAAGAGAGGAAGAAGAGCAGCTCGGCCTGTTTAGATCTCCAATAATAATTCCTTGTCATAATTAGTTCTTCTTTTTGCTTGTTAATTTTTTTGCCTCCTCAATCTCCATCCAAGATCGATGCCCGTCGTAGTTCTCCAGAGACGGGATGAAGAAAACTTTGTCTGCCTGGAGCCGCTACTATACCAATAAGCAGAGCAGCGAGTTCTTTGCTCAAGAGAGTTCTTTTTGTACAGAGAAAAAAGGTTAGAAAAAGAAAAGAGAGATGAATCAATCAGGAGTTGATGGGATCACATCTGTCTCTCCAATTTTACAAAATTGCTCATTTTGGGATTAGTACTGAGAGATGTACGTTTCTGTTTTCGAGTTGGGAGTGCCTCGTGTGGAGAGAGAGAGAAAGACAAGGACGAAACGGAATTATGGTGCCATAGGCAGTGGAGAATGGGCGAGCGACAGCTAACTGCCTGCCTGTTGTGCACTTCCTCTCCCCTCATCTCTCTCTCTCTCTCTCTCTCTTTCTCCCCTTTATTTTTACTGTTACTTTTGACATATGAGAGTGTGCGTGTGTTTCTTGAAACGGCAGCCAACGCAAAGTGCAGTTAGTTATCCAGTGAGAGACGAGACGACTGCCTCCTCATATGACGACTTGGCTAGGTTGCATTATTGGCCCCAGAAATATTGAGCAAGAAGCCATCTCATCTCGTCTGCAACTGCTGTGCCAAACTAGTCGAGTTTCAGTTGGTGTCTCGTTTCGGAACCGTGTGCACGCCCACTACCTTCGCTTTCAGGGTTTCTTTCCAATCTCAAGCTGCACATTGTTTAGTGCACAGTGAGTGGTACACACTGAAGGTCAATTTTTTGTTAGATCATGTCCTTATGCACTCACCTATTTAGTTTCGTCATATGTATTTCTAGAAGCTCCGAATTCCTATCAAAACAAGTATCTGTTTTGGTATTTAGAACCGGAGTGATTCTAACAAAAGATAATCTTAAAAAAGAAACTGGTAAGGAAATTTCTCAGGTTGTTTTTGTAATACTCAGGAGATGATTCATTTTGATTGTTCTGTTGCTCAAATTTGTTGGAGGGTGGTCCGCATAGCTTTTAATCTTATTCCACCTTGTAGTGTTGCTTATATGGTGGGACAGTGGTATTTTAACATCGATGCAAATATACGAGATGAAATGTTAATTGGTGCCGTAGAACTTTGTTTGGCTATTTAGCTACGTCGTAATGATGTGATTTTTGACAAAATATTCTTTTTTCACCAAAATTAGGTGGTGTTCTTATGTGGATCATTTCTCATACATGGGCGCCTTTTCAACAGGAGGAGCACGGACAACCCATGGAGGACAGCAGCAACATGGTTAAAACGATGGTGCTCCAACTATTCTCGTCTAGTGCATAGAGGCAACTACCACAGCTTGGTGACGGAGGTGCAACGTAGTCGTTGTTTTCTTTTATTGTTGATGTTTCAAACTTGGTTTGTGTCAGTGTTTCCTAAACTCTGTGTGGTCGTGTTGACCGACCTATGTATAATCAACTATGGGCTATGTGTATTTTCAAATGTAGAGGCCAAGAGTAATGTAAGTCTTCCCTTACAATAAAAAAAAACTTGTTCATCCAACCGGAGCATGTCGAGGGTCTTTCATTTAAAGAATTTTATAGGAATTTTGAACACTTCATTTCTTAGAATTTTTTCTATAAAGTTCATTTAATTTACAGGATTAAAAATTATAGAAATCTTTTATGGACTATACTACATGCAATTCGGAGGAAAATATCTATTGAGTCTAACCTCATGGAAATTTCTTTTGTTTTTATGACAACTTTGGTAAACACTTAATTCTTCAAGAAAATTCTTGTGTTTTTGCTATGATGCAACCGAACAATTTTTGTTACTTATTAATGTGTTTTCTATTCATGTATGATTCAACATGTTATGACATCCAACTCCTACATGGATTGTTTGATTTATAGCATTAAATGCTTATGAATTTTTTTTTAAAATGATTCCTTTGCACTGTATTTCATAGGAAAGTTTACATCCACTCAAACTTCTTGGAAGAATTCCCATGTTTCTTCTGTGGTGTAATTAGACACTGTTTGGTGTAAATTTCTGTGCTTTTCATTCTTATAAGTTTCAAGAGATAATTTTATATGTTTTTTATTTCTGTGTTTTTAGGATTGAGCAAATCAAAGTTCCTTGCACCGAGAGAGGCGTGGGGTACAGGAGACACACGTCCAAATTTAAGCTGCTGAAATTTCATCAACAACCTAACTGAAATTCTTTTTACAGCAATAAATGAACTGATTAGGTCCGGTTTGTTTTGCTGCATTGGGTGAATTCAGTTGAAATCTACTAGGTGCTAACACAAGCACAGCCGACCTACCTGGCGTTGGTCCGGTCCAGACGTCAGGCTCAGGCAGGATTTTAGTATAGTATATTAGTAGAATTTTGTAGTATATTATTAGTGTACTCCATAGTATATTTGTAGAATTTTGTGTGTCGGTTTATTCCGTTGGTGACGTCAGGCTCGGGCAGGATGGCCTGTTTGGTTGGTCACTAGTCAGTCCAGAACTAACATACGCATGCATGCATATATGTCTGCATTCGTTGTTGATTGATGTGTGTGCGCGGTTTGCCTGGCATCAGATATTTTTGGTTAGATGTTGTTTTCGGGAGCAGTTCATCATTTCTGGTCCTGGGCAACCCTCATCCATCCATTCGATTCCATTCAATTGACCTGGACTGACCTGACCACCTAACACAAACCGAAATATATATGCTACCACTACTGGTATACGATAGCTACGAGCAGTCGGTTGTTTTGTTCGCCAGAAAGAAAGAAATTAATAAAGAAGAAGAAAAAAGCAAGGAAGCCAGCTTTAGAAGAAAAATAAAAGGGCCGTTTTCTGTTAAGGTGTCATCAGCCAGCAGCGAGTGCAGGGAAAACAATGGCTCGACAGACGAAACAGAACCTGCCTGCAGGATTGCTCTTTTGATTCGATTGTACTCTAGTATGTATGGTTGGGGCGTCGAGGAAAACGGCGACCACGACGATTTACCAGCTGCAACGACCAAAACCTCAAAGTGACGTGAGAGGGTCGGGAGCTTGATGTTTTGTTTTCTTAAGATTAAGAAAAGCAGTGTCTAATCCGATCAGGAAGAAGTCTTAAAAAGTGTGGAAGGAAGTATATATGAGTGAGCATATCATACTGCATGGAGGAGACTAGCTTTCTCCCCAGTTAAGCGCGCGCATATATACTAATGTTGAATGATGGATGATGCAAGGGAGGCGACTAAACACCACACGATCGAGCAAGTTGCCGTGTTGAGATGAGGAATTGGTTGATTAATTTGATTTGATGCGGACGTGCATCTACCCAATCACACCGGCCGGTTTGCTTTCATTCCAGTTCCTCGATCGTGTTTCAATTCTTGGCGTATCGCCACCTCGATCCATCCCTTCTTCCGTCTCATCTTTGTTTTCCTTTTTAATTCGTACCTTGTCCTTACTTCCTTCACCAGAAGCTTCGCAGCAGGACATCGTCCTATCTTATGTTTCGGTACATATGTAAATTCTCCACACTTATAATCAACTAATCACCGCAAAGTTGAGAGACAATAGACATGAGATGTCAGAGAAAAACACAGGACCAAAAGCTTCAATTTGGAGTATTGAAGAGGACTGATTATACATGCATCTTTATAATTTTTTGTATAGTTCTTCATCAGAATAAATTCGATAAAGTTCTGAACAACCCATTCCAGAATAAAGTATATAGCTGATCATGACAGTTACCTTGATCAGCTTATTAACACCTGAAAGAGTCTTAATCTGGGGTAATTATATATCCCACGATAGGCAGTTTAGACTAGCTACAACAATGTTACACTAGTCGGACGGAACCGCTTATACTATCAGAAAAGATGGAATCAAAGCCTTTAAATATGACGCACGTTGTTACGTATGTTTCGCTTAGAAGAACTAACCGATTAACCCGCGCACTTAAGATGCTCTGCACCAAAGGCTCTTTTGACATAATATACTGACACTTGTGTAGGATTTGTCTTTAGATCCACAATTTTCTGTGCGTTGGGTTGCATAAAGTAAGTGCCAGATGCTTTTCTTCTTTATTTTTTGTTTCAATTTCTTTATGTTCAAATTAAGTACTTTTATATAACATTTATCGATCTAGAATATAGTATTGCCGTTATTAGGTATGTGCCCATGATTACTTACAAATCTCCCGGCTTTCCTTGATTTGCTTTCGGCATTTAGTGTGAAGAGTAAATAAAGATGGACAAATTAAGAAGACAAGCAGCGAATAAAATTGATGGGCACATATCCATTCCTGATGGAATCTAGGCAACAACCTTCACTTGTGTAGCGCACTGACGCACTCATGCCAAATAATAATCGTGGCCATGCCTATCCGCAACACCAACAATTATATGGCATAGTTGTTAGCTGTCATGCACCTTAATACTAGTACTATAACTACTTTGCCATCACTCTTGTTTCACATGCCAAAACTATGTACGAGTTCGCCCCATATCACACATATTTATTCAAGTGCAGTGATCGGCTGCTACACACGTAACACATCACAAATAATTCCTCAGGAAAACCAAACTCATTTTCTAGGGGAAAACAAACTCATTTGTGTATTACAAGAGCCATACACACGAGCAGTTTAGTTGTTGACACGTGACAGGTTCAGTTCTGAGTGGCCCCACATATCAATCACTCAATTTACAACCTATCTTCGCCCAGCTTTCGATCGTCTGCAGTTGCTCTACTTTGTCGTTTTGCGCTTTGGTCTCGAGTTTTATATTGCAAAAGGCTAATTAGCATATCCCTCCATTCCATTATGTTGCTCTTGAGGTGACCATCACTTGCAACGAGAACAAAAACAATAGTATTAATTCTTGGCTTTCCCTTTTTCCTTGTAAGGAGTGGTCGATGCATGTTGATTATGTCGGGGAACCGGTGGGCCACCAGCCGTGGCGTCCCCTACCTCCTTGAGAGTAAAGTCCTTCACGTAATTTTAGTTAGGTTCTTAGCATGTCCACCTTTAGCTATAAAGTAGAAGATATTTATACATTAAAAAAAAGAGAACATCCTCTATTTCTTTTGTCCCTTTTATTTTACTATATTTGTGTATTCATCATGTTTATCTTCTGCATTAATTAAGTCTACGCCTCGTCCTATATCTCTTGGATTGGACTCGCCGACAAGGATTATGAGACACATATCAACACGTTCCACATCGAGCCTTCCTCTAGGCTCACTTGACATCAGTCGAGAAGGTATGAATCAGTGAAGACATGTGAAAATGAGTTCCGTTGTTGATTTAGATTCTATTTTTTGTATTTAATTTGGCATCTAGATCCGTTTTTCTACCTATGTGTGAAATTCCCGAGCGAAACGTTGCCGGCCGAAGTCGCCAGCCAATGCCGATCGTTTTTGCTACTGGACATGAGGACTTGATGACTTGATGACCACACGTGGGGAGACAACAAACACGTGCACGTACATGCACACATCGTCGCCGCCATCTCGCTGCCCCGTACAACAGGCTCACCAGCATGTCGCCCCCTGCACGAGATGGCCACGGCAACCGTGCGACCTCGCACCTCCCACACGAGGCTGGTGCCGGCCCGCCTCCGCACCGCACACCGTCGGCAGCCCTAGATGCGCCGCACCACCACCCTCTCGGGCAACTAGGGCAAACCCTAGTGGCTGCCCCCTTTGCGCCGGGCAACGTGGGTGAGCCGGCTAGACGGCCCGTCCTATTGGCCCACGTAGCCTATTTGACCACGTGGAGAAAAGAAAAAGAAAAAAGGGGCCTGAGAGAAGATGGCCCTCAAAACCATTAATCGTGCATGCTTGGCCCAGTTCCAAAAATGTGCGAAAACTCCTTAGGGTTTCTAAAAATTACACGCGATTTTTCTAAAGTATTGAAATTTCGCGTATAAGCTCCTAGAACTTCATAATCCAACATGAAATCGCATCGGGAATCCATTTTTTGGTTTTGACAAATGCTTAAACATGTCGTTATTATTTACTTGTCACTATTTATGCGTTTGACTGTTTTTAGATTAATTGTAATGTGAATATTTCTTTCAATCATTGTAAATTTAGTAGTAATTCAAATGATGACATGATTTTTTTTATTATGTATCATTATCTTCATTTTATGCAATATTACCAACAGTAACCTTATGAAAGTTAGATGTTAAGCATCACAAACCTCAAGTTCGAGGAGCTGGCTCAGCATGGCCGGAACTATCTCACCTGGGCATCTGATGTGGAGATTGTGTTTGGAGCTACAAAGCTCAGGTCCGCGATTGGTCTCGGTACCTCACAGGCGATCGTTACCACTCTCGAGGAAAATGATCAAACACCTCATTTCCTTAGGCACCACTTCTATGGTACTCTCAAGAATAAGTAAATGATAGAGAAGAGTGCACCAGCTATTTGCCATGTCGGGTTAAGGCGGCAGCGCATCCATGAAAAGGAGGCAGCAAGCAAGAGAGGGGATCGGTGTGTGCGGGTGTGTGGTGATGAGAAAAGCAAGAAAGAAAAAGAGAGAAAAAATGCCAGTGGGCTAGATAAAGGAGCTCAGCCAAGCCAAAAAGGGTTAAAGTCTGACTTGGGCCAAGCAGGCCCAAGCAGATGACAAGCCTGTTAGGCCAATTAGGGTGTAGACAAATCAGGCTCGAAAAATCTCTTTTGTAGGTTTCTTTTCTGTAAAACAGGAATAAAGGCCAAGTTAAATTATTTCTGTTTCCTTTAGAAAGAAAGATGAAAAATCAAATAGAAGAGATGCAAAAACAAAATGATAGATTATATATTTAAATTAAAATATTTTCTCTTTTCTTTAAAGGAAGAAAGAAATTATGATAAAAGTAGAAATTATATTCTTTATTAGTAAATTTTTAAGCAAAATGCTGAAGTCAAAATACTTTCTCTTTCTTGGAACAGGAGAAGAAAACTAAAATAAATATTTAAGACGCCAACTTTAATGATGAATGATAACATCAACCATTAATTCAAAAGAAGATAAAGGTTAAGTAATCAATATTTTAGGTAAGGTCTCACGTAAGCCTTAAAAATATTTAGAAGTCTATTTAGTCACTCGATAATTGTATAACGTACCTAAAAGATTCAAGAAAATGGTGTCTGTTAATCCGTGCACCTTTAAAATAAGTTTCTCATTCATGCATGATAATAGCATCTACGTTTATATTGGAATTTTTTTGGAATGAGTCTTTATTGAACTTTATCGCTTTCTTACCAAAAGTCGGAGTTCAACAAGCAGACCCGTCGAACTCCATTACCTACGCGTTACCAAGTAAGTCAAGTTTCTTGTTCATATCCGTTGACAACGTTTTACAAAATTTTCTTCTTGTATATAACATGCATAAAATGAAAACATATTTTCTAAAGTGAATCAATTGAGAATCTTTGATCGCTGATTTTTGGGCATGATCATGATGGGTGGTGAAACCCTGAAAAGGTGCTGAAGGCACATTGAAAGGTGGGTTTCATCACATGGATTTTTATATAAGTTTAAAGTAACCAATGATCGATTGTGTTTAAGCACCGTAGCGACCGCACTTACCACATACCCTGTATAGATAGGGTTGAGCTAAATAACATTTGTCCTAGGTCATACTCCTCTGGGAAGGCAAGACCTTTGTAGTTATACGTCAGAGTATGAACTATTGGGAAGGTGGTGTTAGCCGTTGGTGCTATCCACGGTACGCTATACGCGAGAGTATATGCGTGAGACCGGTAATCCTGGCCTGTTGTGCGGGACTACGATGTGGTGTATGACTGAGCGGACCGCGAAACGGCTCTGTGATCATGGATATACGATTTGGGGCCGATCACCTCGGGTACATTCTTATGATCGTTTGTGGGTACAATTGCACACCTTTGTAGAGTGTAAGAAAGTGTGGCATTGTCACTCTATGTTTCTTATTGAAACTACAAACGCGGCAGGAAATGAATCTATCGGAGATTCTAGCGGCCTGTGAGACATGAGATCATAGTCTCTTAATTAGAAGTTTGACTTTCTTATTTTACAAAATGCATTGCTTTTGGAGAACACCGTTGTTCTCGGTAGAGATAGTGCATCCGACACCTCTTTGCTATTTCTAGACTTGTTAAGTACCTTTTGTACTCATCCCTCTATTCTAGTTTCTTTGGCTAGATTGTGGGCCGACAACGGAGCAGGACTTGGTCTACATCGAGGTCGATGAAGAAATCCCCGAGGAGCAGACATCGACGAAAGAAGAAGAAGGGGTCGACTACTACTTCCACTACCGCGACGAGAACTCTGAAGCGTAGAAGTATAGGACATGCAAGCCGAGTGTTGTAGATATGACTTTTGCTATAGCCGACTGGAAGCGGTTTTAAATTCCCTGTACTTTTGAGAATAAGTTTGTACGACTTTACATTGTTCTTTAAGTTTGTAAATTAAATTTGTAATACATGGATCACCGTAATGTTTCTGTCATGCTACTTTGTATGATATGTTCTGGATGAGAAGGCATTTTGTCTATAATATGTCAAAGACTAGCATATTATCCGCAAGAGTAGTATGTGGGTCGCTGCATAGGGTGGATCAAATAACAATTAGTGATGATTGGCATGTTTCATTCTTAATTAATGAATGTTAATGATATACTCTCTCTGTTTGGAAATATAAAGCCCACGTATTTTTTATGATTCATCTTTGATCAATAATATACGGATTATGTGATTAACACTTGATATCGTTAGATTCGTATTTGAAAGCACTTTTCAATGGTATCATTTAGTATCACATCATCCATATGTTGTTATAATAATGATTGGTTAAAGATAAATGTTAGAAAAAGCATGCGTCTTATACTTCCAGATAAAAAAAGTATTAGTTATCACTAATCTGTAGTTAGTTTTAGTGCGTTGATAGTGTGTCTTAATTAGTCTTGTGTCATTCGATCCCACTCAACCAAGCAAATACAAATTTAGATAATTTCATCCAACCAATTGATGGAACACTTTACCTAGACCATCTCATCCAAACCAAACATTAATTCAGTGTGCTCCTCGGACTGCAAGCGTATGTATCCCTGCAGTTCTCCACCAATTAAACAAGAAAGTGATCATATTCCATGCTTAAGCCTCTCGATCCAGTCACACTACTAAAGAATAGCAGATACACGATGGGTAAAATTATTGATCAACGACGGTTTAGAAGCCCGTCGTTAATTGTTGGCTATTGATGACTCAAGTCATCAAGGATGGACATTTTATGGACCCTAAAGAGGCTGAGTCCTTCGTTGCCCCACTTGATGTACTTTGTGTAGAGGTAGTTGACGATGCTCTTGTCCTTGTAGCAGACAACGAAACACCCCCGATCGTGCTTTTTGAGTTAATATAGACACGAGAGCGACTCTTCATTAACAGACGCGACTCTTCTTATTTTAAAAACCGCCGTCCACTGGATACCGGCGTGACTATTCGTTTCTAAAAGCCACTGCCCGTCGGCTCACCTCCTCGTATACTGCGCGACTCCTCCTCGCAATTAAGTTGCGTAGGAGAGAGAGCTATCAATGACGGGCTTCCACCGTAGCCCGTGTTGATGACAGTTTCCCGCACTATGGCTTTTTCTATGACAGCTATCAATGATGAGCTCTATTGCTTGTCCGTCGTTGATGATAAGTTCCATAACGAAACGGCACGCGCTACTCTGAGCTGGAGAAAAACTTAATCTTGTCAGTGTTGCTATTTGCCTCCGGAAACACATGTCACTGATGTATAATATTCTGACACATTTGATTGTGGACAATTCCTGCCAAACTAATCGTAAGATCGACTAACAATCGTCGACCGCAGACGTTGGCGTCCAGTACAGTAACGATTAATCTAACATAGAGGAAGGCATTTCTCCCAAATTATATTTCGTACGGGTGTTGCATGGAGCGCACACGCGTGTTCCGTTAAGCTACTCTATTTTGTTGTTTATTCCCACCGCACCTCGGATGCTAATTAAACACAGAACCGGTTGGATTGGAAAGCCTGTGCCGGTTGGCAGCGAGGCCACCGTCTTGCCGCATGAACACATGCATATGCGTGAGCACCTCTTCTCCGACCAACTAAAGTTGAATCTTTGTTTGCAAATACTACATGTTGTTGCACACACACCGGTACCGTCTCTAATACACATGTGGTGGCAGAGCCAGGAACAAGACATGATGATTGATGAGTTAATCCTTTAAATTAGCTTGAGGGGATGAATCCGGCGGAGAGAAATTTTGCATCATCATGTCGTGGTCCGCTCGGTCCAGCTGCTACGCGTTTTAAACCTTACTAGCAGCTGTTCTCTCTCTCTCTTGTTTGTGTTGCTTTGTGATTGCATGTATACCAGTCGCAGCAACGACGACAAAAAAAGCCATGGATGGATATGGATGAAAGTCACGTCGAGATGCCACTTACTTCCAGATGTGCCAATTAAGCAGATCGATTGTGCTCTTCCCCTCTGGATGATGGAATCCTGTAGCGTTCGAACCGCCGCCGATGTTAGCACTGTTGATGTGGACGTGCGCGTTTTTCGTTTTTATTGAAAAATCGTACGTGTTAGTTCACCGCTGCATGTATGGCAAATATACTTATTATTAGGTTTACCCAGAAAAAGAATAGAACTGACCCATTAGGACTCACAGCGTAAATGCTTTTTAGCCTCATATTGCTAAATGACAGAGGACCCATTAGGACGACGCTACAATCGGTGGCCCAAAGCCTTGCAACAGTCAGAAGCGCGTTCCTTCTTCACTGATGCAGCAACGAGAACCTTCTTCTTCCACGATGAGCTTTCCTAGCCTCAACCTGCTCATCCATTGTTCGTATTGTGACCATGTCGCCACCGTCCAACTCCGTCCGGCAACGAGGAGCCGTTGTCCTCCATCGGGTGCAGTGCTCCATGGCAGCATGTACTAGACCTGACGTAGGTCGTCGCACACTACAAACTGGCATGGCATATACCTTCTTCCCCGGCGAGCTTCGTCGACGTGTACTTCCTGTACTGTACATCTAGCGTCGGGGTGCCATCGTCCCACGGCCAGTGTACAGTACATGTGTTATGTATATACATACTATGTAATGTGCTATATTTTACAGTTGATTGCAAAAAGGAAAGAAAATATATCTACGAGTGTATCTTCTATAATAAATTATGACCGACATATTTTGTTGCATGTTATACATTCCGGAAGTTTTTAAAATGATGCAAAGTGTGTATCGCTGTAAATACATTGGGCCGTTAGTGTGAACTCTATATATAGTTGTGTGATGATATCAGTCCTACATGAAAATTTAGATGGAGTTAGTACGCCATATATATCTTTGTGTTTTAAACATAGTACTTCTAAACTAATCCTTTTTGTAGACAACAAATATGTAATTAAGAAATATACTATGTATGCATGTGTCCGCTCCAAATATGAATTGGGCATTAAGCCAATTCACGTCATGGTGTATGAATCGATCTCAACCAAATTCCGAAAGAGCACACGGAGAATTTAATTTCTTGATTGGACGCTAACGATTTCTAATAATAACTGATTTCTTTTGGCACAAATCTGAAGAAATAAAATGATTGGACTATAGGTGCACGTGAACATGAGTGTAAATTTGCCTTTCCGATCGGCTCCCCTATAAATGTGGATCCGGATCTCTCTGCCTTTGTTTGTGGACAACAAGGCGAAAGTGAGACTGGTTCGTGTACTATAGTTTTTTTTAAGGGTAAAACAGTAGGAGCTTAAATTGGAAAAAGAAGGGGAAAAAGTTTGTGTACATGCAGCAGGGAGGGGGCAAAGAAAAACAGATTACAAGATGTAACTAAGCAACTCTTTGAAGGATAGAGAATACTTTTTCTTTACACGATGGATCACCATAGTAATTTCATGAACAAACTTCTGTTTCCAGACTTGGAATATGACCTCTTTATTAGAAAAAAAATTCCACATTGCATGTAATCCAAATAGCTTGAATTTTTTTTGGAAGATATCTGAAAGAGGATTAGCTTGAAAAGCTTGTTGCACTGAAAGCTTGTTGGATTGCACAAAAGAACGAAGCTCCGGGTATTTGCTAGCAAGAAGATACCCTTCGCACATGTCTGATCAAAAGAATGCGGAGCCCCCCATCCCCAATTATGCAGGTTGCAATTCGTTTGTATAAGTCAAGGAGCTTTTGAAGTTCTCTGTCCGCCAAAGGGAACCCCTAAGAGCGAGGAGAACTCTTTCCATTGGTATGTCTATAGGAGCAATTCCATCGCCCTAACATCTAGCTGTTCATCCTCGCGTCATCTAACCATTCACCCGCTCCCATAAATTCCCCCGATCAGCCGCCTTTTTACCCGCCCATTGTCTCGGCCTCGACTCCTCTACTCCAGTAGGCTCACCCTCCCACCGAGCTTCGCTTGCTCGCCGTGCTAGGCCTCACCGGCTCACCGTCACCGCCGTGCTCACCTACCTCAACTACTACGGCCTCCACCCTGTCGGCATCTCCACACTGGTCCTCAGCGTCTTCTCCCTCTCCCCGTTCATCGCCCTCACCGTGCTTGCCATCCCCAAGATCCGCCCCTCCCGCTGGCTCGCGATCAACCCCAAGGCCGTCGACCCGCGTGGGTACTTCAACTCCATGTTCTGGAAACTCAACTACTGGGACAAGGCGAGCACATTGGCCAGCAACATCGACGAGCCGAGAAAGACGTTCCCAAGGGGGCGTTTGGCACGGTGAGGTTCATCGTCGGCACGTGCCTCATCCCGCTCCTCGTCGGCACCGGGCACGCTGCCATTGGAGACCGCCGCTGAGTGGACAGATGGGCTCTTTTCCAAGGTCGGGCAGCGGATCGGCGGAACTGGACAAAAACCAACCTTTTTCCTAGAGAAGAATAAATGGTTCGGATGCTCCGAACAGAACTCACTCGGAGTGTCCGAAGGCTCAATACTTAGCGAAACAAAGAACTAGCTAGCTTCTTCGGAGGGTTCGTACACACATCACTTGGAGGGTCCGGACAAGATCAGCACACAAAGTATCCTTCAGAGTGTCCGAAGAAGACTCAAAGAGTCCGGACCAAGAAAAAATGCCTCTGGAAATAGGAAAGATGACAACTCGGAGGTTCTGGACAAACTAACAAAGAACTTCTCAGCATCCTTCGGAGATTCTGAACGAGAACCACTCAGAGGCAAGGCTCCGATAGAAGAAATGCTTTTGGCCAAAAGACTTCATGAACTTCGGAGACTCCAGATCAACACCACTTGGTGGCTCCAGAAAAAGAAACTACTTCTGGACAGAAGACATTTGAGCTCTTGGAAGGTTCAAATGAGCACCGCTCTGTAGCTTGGGGAAAAAGATATGCTTCTGAATAGAAGCCCAATGAAACACCAGAGGGTCTGAGCCATCATCATTCAGTAGTTCCAGACAAGGAAAGAACTCTACTCACACACTGTTCGGAGGTTTCGACTAATTGGTCCGAAGCCACTGGGCACACTAAGAAATTTATATGGAGAGAACTTAGGAGATCCTCCACATTGGTGTCCTTAATATCTAAAATCTCCTAAGGGTCCGTTGGAGGACACCAGTCTGGCCAACGTCGGGGGAGCATGCCAAGACCGAGCCCGGCTTCACGGGAAGTCCAATCGACACCGTGAGGTCCCAGTCCCGAACCCTAGAGCCAGGGTTGTGGCGGCGACCAAGTCAGAGAGACAATGTAGGTAAAATCGTCGTAAGCGAGCGAAAGGAACACAACGGTGCCATCACTGGCGTGAAGTTGAGGCGGTGCTGTTGGGCGGCGGCGGCAACGTGTTTGTGTGAGCAAGAGAAAGGGAGAGACAAAGAGCCAAGAGAGAGGATCGATGGAGGATTCGACGGAGAACAAGGTATAGCAGGAATTTGTCATTTGCGCTCCAATACACACCCCCACGGCACCCCAAAGAATCTTTCCAAAGTGAGCATCGTCAGTCCAAACCATGTGGGGTCCCCATGTATACTGACATATAAAGACCCACAAGCGGGTAACCACGATGATCGGTCCACTAAATGAATGGTCCCATGGGCAGTTGGAGGGGAGAAAGTTTATTGCATGCAAAATTATTTTGTTCGTACTCGCATGACATGCTGCCTTGGATTTTGTTTGAGATTCTGCTTCATCTAAGCCTTCTTTCCGAGCTGAATCGGTACCATAGCGTTCCAGATAGGATGAGAAGCAAAAGGGACTCATCCGACAGAAATTCAGAGACAATGATGATGAAACAGGTTTAGATCCTTATTGTTCTTCCTTGACACCAGTCACCAGGGATATACTCCTTCCTTCAAACAACGACAGGCGAACATGCCTTCACATTGGTGCTCCATGTGCCATTTCTGTTGCATGTGGTTACTTGTAACCTCCTTTCACGAGGGTTTGCTTGCTTTGAGAACGTAACAAGGCTTTCAGCTGCCCCTAAAGAAAGAAAAAAACGTAAAGACAAAATCTCACAAATGCATAAATTAAGACTAGGCTCCATGGGGTGTGAAGCATGAATTGAACAGGACTTTGTTTTCAAGTGACTGCTGACAAGTGGTTGGGATGGCAGTTTTAGAACGAGATGTGTTAAACCAAACCTGTAAATCTAATACTGTAGGTTAGGTAAAGAAGCATGCCACTGCCAGCTTCAAGCTCAAGGTTAAACAACAGCAGTTTAACAAGCATTTCAGCATATCTGATTCCAGCGAAAACAGTCCGAGATCATGCAAGATCATTACAGAAATATGATACTATATCAGAATGTTGCCTTGACTACCACGGTACCACTGCTACGTAACCTTTCATTTTCTTTGCATCAACCAACCACTGCCACCAAATTTGAACCGAGGGTAAAAAGATCCGCTACAAATGTCGCGATTTTCTGCTAGATACCATAGCAAAATCCCAACGCCAAAATGCTAAACTGATTTTCATTACCGCACCTATTAATCTAGACTAATCACATGTTCGGCCCTAATGAGCCAGCGAGCCAGGTAGAATAGGAATGTCCTCCACAGCCCCTTTACTATCAGCTGTGCCAAAATAGAAGAAATTCATAACAGGAATGACCTCACAACCCCTTTACCATCAGCCGTGCCAAAATAGAAGAAAAATTCAGAACAGGAATGTCCTCCACAGCCCCCATCAGTCGCGCAAAAATAGAAGAAATTCGCGACTTGCAAATATTAACTAGATACCTCCTGTTAGATCAAAAAACAGAGTAAAAAGATGTGAGCAGCCATCAGTCGCGCAAAAATAGAAGAAATTCGCGACTTGCAAATATTAACTAGATACCTCCTGTTAGATCAAAAAACAGAGTAAAAAGCTGTGAGCAGAATGTTAACACAAATTATCCGAATACAAAGGCTTGGAATGGAATTAATTCACACTACTGCATTTTCTTTTTGCAGCTAAACATTACCGGAAAACAATATTGTTTTGAACTCTCAAGATTTCTTGATAATGCAGAAAACGTCATATATTCACATCATTCTTACGCTAGTCCTTCAATTACATTCATGAGATCGATTTTAGAACAGTGCGTGTCACAAGTTTTAACCAACAACTTGCTTCCACAACTGGTTGTTGATGCAATTTCAAGATCCACAGAGGTACCCAATAAACGATACTGATCAGATTACCAGTATAGCTAACACAAACAAACATGAATGTTAGCAAGCTGCTAACCTACTGAAGGGTCCTAAGTGCACGGTACATACTGTTTTATCATGGTTGCTGCTGCAGTAAAGGGCAAGAAGGAAGAGGATGTAAATTGCCCTGGGGAATCATATAAAAATGTAGTATGCTGAATGTATGGGCTATAGGTCCACCACTTGGCCTCCCTGAACTTGACTACACATTTAGGTTCTCAAACTTGTATGGTTGTGTTAGGAAAAGTCCAGTTTGATCGAGTCAGGGCAAAGAGATAGCATACCACTTTTGCTCACTCTAAAATGCGACTTACCCATGCAATCTCACGCGGAGTCAATGGAAAATGATTATTTTGGATTTGAATGGAGTTCTAAGATATCTTCGGACAGATTTATACTAGCTTTACATTATTAATCTTATTCATAAATAAACATAATGAAACTTCAAATAAATCAGGTCAAATGGCACTAATTGCTAGTCCAAGTCAGGTTTGGACCTGCCTTGACTCACTTAAACAAGTACAGGGACTTAAATATGCAGCTCTCAAGTTTAGGGACCCAAATGACATAATTGTGAAAGTTTAGGGATCTACGGTGAACATTACTTTAACAAATTACAGAATTCTAAATCAATTTCGGAAAAAAAATTCAAAACTGAGACAAAGAATGTATCCTTAGTTTGTCTTTTTGGTTTCTTGTTGCTATATCAAATATAGGGAGCTAAGGACCATTGCGGAGCAAAGGAAAAAATTACAACAAGAAACTCGAGACTAAAAGAACACAGTACATCGTAATAGAACCAAGCTGCAGCACTTTCATCTTCTTACAAATCTACTCTCTTGTAACCAAATTCCATCGCTTGCTACAGAAAACAGGGAAATGAAATATCTCTATTCAAACACATCCAAGCAATATAATTAGTAGATCAAAAAAACAATCCCACATAAGGCAAATCCTACAACTGATACAGTTAGCAAACGGCAATACTAGTAAACTTTGCATCCCAAAATGTATGCGGCAGTAAATCCAAAAGGAATACAACCATGGACTCTTGAAGGTTGCACCCAAGATTAAGGAGCTACTGATGAGGCTTTGCTGCTAATTGAGTCGACGAGCTTCTCATCCTCCCCTTGCACCCAAGAATAAAGAGAGTGTCTTCATTTTTGTTTAGCCGGTTTAAGGTTTAAATGGCACTTTGGCTCACTAATATATTCCTTATGATGCTAATCCAATACAAGTTTCCTATACTACAATTTTATAAGTGAAATATTCCGTATATAGGTACCCAATCCCAGAATATCTTGTCATCTGCTGTTGCTGACCAATTTCATTTCATGCGTTACTTGAGATGACCATTTATGGTTTTCTTTTGAGGGCTATTATGTTCAACATTTCAGAAATGAGATTGATCTGTACATATATTGTATGAAATGAACAAAAGAACAAAAGGAAACAATGAAAACCATATCTCATACCTTCAAACATCCTTGGAAACCTCAACAAACCAATTGACAAGCTTCTTCCTAATCTTTGCCTTGGGCGCGTCCACCTTGGTTGCCATCTGCACCTGGATCTTCAGCTCGGTCCATCTCACCTTTTCCAACTTATCCTCGATCGAGCGTGCTCTCTTATCATCTAATCTATTGAAACAGCTTTTGAGGGCAGGCTGTACCTCTGCGAGCAGCTTCACCTCATGCGCGAGCTGAGGGTACACCTCACACATTTGGTCGAAACTCTTGTCCTGAGTCTGGCGGCCGCCATTCTCAGTCCCCGCGGTGGTGGTCCCGTTGGCGGCGACGGTCTCTGGCAGGTCTCCCCAGACGTCAGAGGACAAATCGTCAAGGCGCTTCTCATGGCGTGTAGTAGATACGGCGTGGGAGTTGTAGCGACGCTCTAGACTGCGCACTTTGCCCTTAATGTCCCGAAGTTTCCAGCCCTTGTCCTGGAGGCGCTCAGCAACGGAGTCGAAGAAGAGAATGTCCCGCTTATCCGGCAGCTTCCCGTGCTGACGGCGGTGGTCGGCGAGCGCGACGAGGATCTGGACCTCGTCATCTGGAGCCCATGTGCGCCTGAATTGTTGTGACTTGTGCTTGGTCGACTTGCGCTTCGGGGCCTCCTTCTCGCCTTGTTGGTGTTCCCGCGCCGGCGACTTAGCGACCTCATCGGACGCCCTCTTCCTCTTGCGAGCAGGGGACTTGGCCGCGGGCTGCACCGGTACGGGAGGGTTGCTTGGCTGCAGATCGGCATCCTCATCTTCCTCAGGCACCGCCGGCCCGGGACTCTTGCTTGGCGGCTGCAGATCAGCCTCCTCGTCCTCGTCCCCCTCCTCCGCCGATTCCTCCTCAGCCGATTCCTCTGCCTCCTCCTCCTCCTCCCACTCCCTCTGAGAAAAAGGGTTCTCGTCGGCCACCTTTTGGCGGTGGGAGGTAGAATCACTGGAGGACATGCTCCCGTCTTCTTCTTCTCCGGTAGATGTGGAGGGATCGGCGGGGGGTTTGGGTGGAGCGGGGCGCTTGGAAGCCATAGATGGATGGGAGCTGTGGGGTTTTAGGGTAGTGGCGGCGGACCTGGTGGTTAATTAAGGAAGGAGAAGGGAGCGGAATCACGGCCTCTTGGGGTTTTGGGCTGACTCGCCGCGCGGTTTCTGCGTGTTTCTTCTCAGAGTTCGGTTTCGATATTAGTGCAAATCTTAAAAGATCGCACCCGGAGAAAGTATATATTTCGAAAGTATTAAACATTAATTTGGATCGCAGAAACATACTCTCTCCATCTAAAAGTATTATTGAACAAATAGTCAATGAAAGATAAATCTTGAAAGACGCGTATATTTTGCATTACATATTAGGTTATCGTCTAGTGTCATCTCTAACCATTGGTCCTGTGAATCTAATAGGTCAAACTAACAGGATTCGCGGTGAACAACTACTCATGACTGCAGGGGTGATTTCACCGGATGGGCTTCGTATAGCTCTAGCCTACCCTCTAATTTTGACCCAAAAAAATTCAAATAGGTATTGCCAAATGATTCACCTATCAATCGGACTATTTTCCTGGTTTGTTCGACAGAAAAGAAGTAAAGAAGAGGCTTAAAAGCAGCAGACAAGTAACCTGGGCCTTGCTCACGCCCGACGTGCAGTGCACACCTTGGCCCAACTAAGGCCCAACTGTCTAGAAAAATTAGACAAAGAGTCGGGCATCACACATTCAGGCAAACATATCAAGCGATTGTGAATTCACATACGATACTAGGGCTCGCAATCGCACGAGTGCAAAGCAAGGGCGGCACCGTGGATGACGACCTGCAGCTAGAGCGGACGACGTCAGCCGTGTCACGGTGGCCTGCGAGCTGCGGCAGAGAAATTTTCACGAACTCACAATGACATATTTGATCAATTCTTAGTCTAAGGCTTCAGTTTTTATTTGTTCTATAATTTGTGTCTATTGACAAACTGATGGATTGGAACTGTACTTAATAATTTACTCAGATTTACAAATGAAAAAACAATCATGTGACTTGCGACGCTTTTATCAGACCAATTCAAGTACATGTATAACCAATGTGAGCACAAGTTCCCATTTTTTTAACCATGGTTCCTCCAAACGATCGGAGCACAATTCCAAATCCCTCGACCGACGAGAGTACTAAGAGCAAAAAATCCCCCAATTGATGAGAGCATAAATCAACCAAAGAGGCCACGGTTACAATTTGATCCTAGTGAGATAATTGCCAATAACCAATAGAAGATTATGCCAATGAAATTAGAGATGATTGGAGGAGGGCATATTTGTTGAATAGTCCAGTTCGAGCAATCAGGCATGTCTTTCCATGAACAATGGATGGTAAAGTGTCAAGATCCTTTCAAAGATATTGGTTTGATAAATTGGTTCGAATATAGTGTGAAAAAGGATGTAGCATGTTTCTATTGTTTTCATTTCAAGAAATTGGCACGGCCCACACGTTTGAATATGATGTGTTCTCTTTGAAAGATAACTCTTGTTGCTTTTAATAAACATGTTGGCGATCAAGGTAGTTTCCACAACATTGCAATGGGTGAGAGTACTTATTGATGAGGCAATGATTGTGGGGTTAGTTTTGACTTGTTACCTTATGTCTTTTAACCGTACCATTTATAAACTAATATTGTGTTGTTCTAACATTAGAAATTTGTGGCATGTAGATTCGTGAACAACCAAGGAAGGTAATGAAAATGTTTCTTGCAATTAGGCATGTTTCAGATTGTACATCCATGCGCTAAAAGAAGCTTTGGTTTGTGTTCTACATCTATATGATTTACCTATTTCTACGCTACGTGGCCAGGGCTATGATGATGCTTCAAATATGAGAGAGGAACTTAATGGTTTACAGAAATTGATTCGGGATGAGAGTCCACATGTTTTTTATGTCTATTGCTTTGCTCACCAATTGCAGTTGATGGTTGTTACTGTAGCTAAATGCAGTACATATATTGCTGAATTCTTCAACCATCTTCCATTGATAGTGACTCACGTGAGTATATTGTGCAAGAGAAAAGATGCACTTATTGCAAAGCATCAAGATGTTTTGTTGGATAAGTTGGAGAAGGGTAAGATTTCATCTGGAAAAAGGTTGCATCAGGAATCTAGACTGGTTAGGCCTAGAGATACTCGACGGGGCTCACATCTTAAAACCATGTGTTTGTATATACTAAATATGGGAGGCAGTAGTGGATGTTCTATTGGCTGTAAGTGGAGATGCTTGTGGACTCTCTAGTACCGATGGAGATGGTGGTGTGGTAAAGATAAACCTGGGACTTGAGCCTCGGGCCGAGTCGGGCCGTGCCTGGCCGAGCCCGGCAAGCTGCCGTGCTGTGCCGTGCCGTGCCGGCGGCCGGACGGAGGCGCTGAAACCCGGCCCGCAGCACGCCGGGCCGCCATCGGGTCGTGCCGGCATGGGCACGGCCCAAGCCAGGGAAGGCGGCAGTGGCAGGGCCACGGCGGAGGGGGAGCCGGGCGAGGAGCCGGCGAGCGGGCGACGGCGCGAGGCCGCGAGGGGGTGGCGGCGAGGAGGCGGCGCGAGGGGGCAGCGGCGCGAGGGCGCGAGGGGGCGGCGGCGAGGGGGCGGCGGCGCGCGGGTGGAGAAGGAGGAGGAGGGCGGCGGCGAGGGTGGAAGCGAGGGTGGAGGAGGAGGAGGTGGGAGGTGGGGAGGGGGCGGCAGCGCGGGTGGAGGAGGAGGAGGGAGGCGGCGAGGAGGCGACGCGGGACAGAGAAGGGCAGCGGCGCGGCGCGGGTGGAGGAGCCGGGGAGCAGGAGAGGAAATAAGGAGAGAAGAGAGAAGAGATAAGGAAGTAAAGAGAGAAGAGAAAAAAAGAAAAATTAAAGAAGAGGGAAGAAAAGGAAAATGAAAGGAAGTAAAGAGAGAAGAAAAAAAGAAAAAATGAAGAAGAGGGAAGAAAAGGAAAATAAAGAGGAAATGAAGTAAAGAGAAAAGAGAAAAAAAAGAAAAAATAACGGAGAAGTTTGTATCGCTGGGTCACAGGCTCACAGCACACCAGTATTGGGGTAAATCAGTGTAATTTTATTATTGATAAAATACTGATACAATGTTACTGCCTCGTTAAAAACCTTACACCCCATTGTGGGGTTCCCCTGTAAGGAAAAGAGTACAGTAACTACACTAAGATACATATACGAACTACTCGACGTCGACGATGTCGAGATCGGCTAAGGCCGCTGGGATATCAGGATCCTCTAGCTGATGTTGTTGTCTTTTATCCGTGTTGTTCCAATCTTTGAGGCATGTGATTGCTTTCACCGTCTCAGGCATGAGGGACGACCTTCTTTGTTCGATTATTCTCCCAACCATGTTGAAAGTTGCCTCGGAAGAGACAGTCGATACCGGAACAAGTAGAACATCCCGTGCAAAATGGGACAGGACAGGAAATATGCACACAACATTCTTCCACCATAAAAGCATGTCAACATCCTTCCCGTTGGCAAGTTCACCATCCGTGGCTTCAAAATTATGGTCGAGGTAGTGGTTGAGTTCTGTAATAGGATTCCAGTTAGTGGTGGACGACTGAGTTGATGTAGAACTGGAATCCTGGGGCTTCTTCCTCTTCCATAGATGTGCCGTCGCGCTTCCCTTATATGCCGTGTCTCTTCTAACCTCGTGCCACCCGAGACACCGTGCTTGTCACTGTACAAGCGGAAGACTCGAAAGAATTCCTGTTTCACATATTCAAAAGCTTCGGAATAGTCCAATCCGATTGCCTCACCTATTCCATCCATAGCTTCTTGCAAAGCTTGTAACTTCCTGCGGGGATCGAAAATGGTGGCAAAGCAATATGCATGCGATATGGATTCAAAGTATTTAATGAATTTCTTCTCCATTGGTGGCAAAGCAATATGCATGCGATATGCGATATGGTCTTAAATATTGATGGTTCCTATATTGGTTTAATGATTCTGCCATTAGCCAAATATACTCTATAACTAGACAGGAGTAGGATAGTAAACACCTGATAGAATTTTACTTGATTTATAGAAAGGCTTTAAGAAAACACGAAATTCATTAGCAATTGTCCAATCTGTGGGTGTAAGCACGATACCTCCATCTTCAGAATTGACATTAGCAAAGACAGTCAACAGATTTTTGTATCCCTCTAGTTTCTTTAGCATCATATACGTCGAGTTCCACCTCACCTTCATGTCAAGACTGAATTTTCTTGGTTTCACTCCTTGAGCAATGCAATACTTCTTGAAGTTCCCTGACACTACTGTAGAACTTGAGAGATAACAAATAGCGGCGCGTATATTGTTCAAATATAACCCAATTACTTGCATACCATCTTGCACAATAAGATTGATGATGTGACAAACGCACCTCTGCTGGACAACATATCCACCAATGTATGACCGCAGGTGGGGGATGAAGATTTCCATAGCCTTCGTATTCGACGAAGCATTATCAAGTGTAATAGAAAACATCCTATCTTGAATATTAAATTCAGTAATTACGTTTAATATGCGCTCAGCAATGGCCTCACCGGTGTGTGCCTTGTCGATCAACTTAAACCCGATTACCCTCTTATTTAAATTACATTAACCATCTATATAGTGGGCAACAACACTAAGATACGAAGTTCTCTGATGGGAGGAAGTCCAAATATCAGAAGTTACTGCAAAAGAAAAGCTAACACTTTCGAAAGTTTTTTTTAGTGCCGTTAGCTCCTTATTGTAGATCGCTAAAATATCATTTTTGGTTGTTCGTCTACTGGAATGCTGGTACTGTGGACAAAAGCCCCGTTGTATCATTCGCTCAAAATTATCGCTCTCGCCCATCCTAATAGGCAAATCTTCTGATACTATATAACGTGCTAATTCGTCTCTAGCTACTTGGGGTTGGTAGAACCAATTACTTACAGAGCCGTCAGACGCGTAGCTCAGCTGGGTCTGCATCCCTCCTCCTTGGGTCTGCCCCAATTTTGTAGGCACTTCTTGACGTGCCTGTTGAGATGTCTCGTCCCATTAGCCGAACCTGCAGTAAATTCTTTATGACAATAATTGCATGTCGCACTTACTAATCTTACACCGTCTTGCATTGCAATCCTCCTCGTCATGTGGGCCCAGAATGCCGCCTTCGTACTTCTCGAGGAGCCACTGACGTCTTCGGCGGCAATTGTAGAAACAGAGCTAGGGGTAGCATGCGATGGGCTTTCTCCGGCTCCGGCGTCTTCATAGCCCTGAAGACCGTCCATATGCTGATCTTCCATGCTGTAGTCTCCCATACTAGGGCAGAGTAGACGAGGATTGACCTCATCGTCCCCCATTGGAGGAACATGGTACGGCGGCGTCATGCCGCCAAGCGAGGATCGACCCCGTTGTAACGCTGTAGGAGGAATGGGAGGGCGGCGTTGGCATGCCACCTCCGCCTTCTTCTTCTTTCCACGAGAGAACATGGTGAGAAAATGAGAAGAACTATAAAAGATTTATGTGCTCTTTCCTCTCTGTGCTCTCTAGAAATCTTCTTATATAGACTCACCCCTACCTGTTTATCCCCGAGTCCGACGCACCCTCTCTACCCTAATCCCCTGTCCCTCATTTCTCAAAGGTATCTCTCTTTTTGTGCTGCCATCTGTACTCTCTTTCACGTGTCATGCATCCCTTTTCCTATCTAAACTTTAGTCCTATCTTTCTCAAAAATAAACTTTAGTCCTATCTGAGCTATCTCCCCATCCCTTTCCCTCCCATCCCCGCGTGCGGCGCGCCCCGTCCCATCTCCCATCCCTCCCGTGCCCGCCCTCTCTCTCCCTCAGTCCCTCCCGTGCCCGCCCGCAGGCCACCCCCGTGGCACCCCGTCCCATCGCGCTTTACGCCCGTGCCCGCGCTCGCAGGAGCCACCGCGGCAGGCCTCCTTGTGGCGTACCCAGATTTTAAGCCGGATACTCCCTCGTGATCACTGTACCGGTCCCTGGATCAGTAGCCGATACACACGAGTTAACCTGTATATCATTGTCATACATGCGTAATCAATTAAATAGTCCGTTAAGATCGATAATCTGATACCTGTAGCCCAACGGCTATAAATCTGCAGTGGAATTCAACGGTGAGGTGGCCCATCAATATGCCATACCCGACAGGCAACTGACTGGGATTACACCCTAGCTTTCGCGTTCGTAATTGCTTCTTCAGAATTGACGTCTCCTTCGTCTGGCCAAATCAACAAGCCAAGTGAATACATGGAATGTACTCGCAAGCTATTCCCACAGGAGGAAACATACGGCAATATTTCATGCAGGGAATAGATCAGGGAATAGCTCTACCCTATGTTGTTGGTTGTGCGGAAATGTAAGTTTTAAATTTAAATACTAGAATAGTTGATTGTAAAAGCATTTCGAAATCTAAAGTACTTCAAGTAAACATCTCATCACATCTCATCTCATGCGGTAAACACCGCTAATCAGCTCTTGACCTATTACCGATAGTTCCACTCACCGTCCATGGCACCATCTATCGAACGGTAGTTTCCACATATGTGATAATTAGGTTTTCCATCACTAGACCGTATTCCATCCACCTCAGGCAATACGGCGAATTTCTTTACTCAGCAATTTCCTTACCACCGACGCGTAGCCTAAAATTGCCCCCTGTGGACACATCATGCCCACGTCCTTAATCCCATTTCCCAACTTTCACAACCAAAACTTAATCTAACCAATGTGTGGCCTTACCAGTTCATGTCCATGACCGAGGACGCGGTTATTCGAATAGTTTTTAACACTCTGCAGAGGTTGTACGGCTTTACCCACAAGATGTAAGTCACCCTTGTGCCATGGCCAAATGAGCACTCTTTCACAAGGAGTGCCGGCAGGGTTATTACAACGAGACCCTTCGCCCATGTTCACACCAGAGCCGGACCCGCTAAATGAGACTTACCTCAACTCCGATTGTGCCCAGGCAGCCTGACACCACAATCCAGAGAAACGCTCATCTCTGTGTCGAATCTTCATCCACGTCTAAATGGAGCTCACTAAGAATCTCTTCTCATGTAGCACCATGGGGATTCTCTAGGGATCCATATCCTACCTAGCACTTTCTCCTTACTTCCTACGGGTCCGAACTCTAGCATTAGACGAGGTACCGAGTCAAATCCTTCCCATAAAGGACATGTGGACGTACGGTAAGGGGAACTGATTCAGCGGCACTTAGGTTCGGTTCTTAACCAAGATAACTAGACTAAGGGAATAAGCAGCATGTATATGGGGCAACCTGCCTTTGTCAGGCCAAAGGGGATTTAAAGGGAAGTTAGAGGAAGGGGATTAGGCGGTGCCACGGTGTCACACCCTGTTTTTCTAATCGGGTTTTCCCTGAAAACCTGAAACCCTACCGACGCGTATATGCGGGAGTAGATGTTTCAACCATGTTCAAGTCATCGGAATTCCATTGTTGCCTCGAGCATGACATTGCATGAGCATTCGCATGTGCACAAGATGTTAAACCCTAACCCTAATCGGACACACTCTATTCACGCACGACACTCCCAAACCCTAGCGCTTTGCGGCTACCTGCCCAAATTCGCTCCCAACCACCCAAACATGTTATCAAACCTTCCCCGTGCCCTACCGCAGACTTGCCGTCGTCCGAAGCCCTAAAATCCAACCTGTCGTCCAAAACCCTAATTAGGTTTTCTTGCAACCAGAAATTAAAAAAGTGTTATCACATGTATTTTATATCCTCCAAAGTGTCCAGAAAAACACCAGTAGCTTCTTGAGTCTTTTCTTCACCAAATTATAAAATAAAATTTGAAAGTCCAGTTCAAAAATTTTGAATTGCATTCAAAATTCAAATTTGATCAAATCCCCCAATTGAACTGCAACCACTCTTTTCCTTGCTCAGAAAATTCCATAAAAATTCCACCACACTCATCTCAGTGCCCTGGCTCCGATTATGTAAAAATCTTTCTACTACTAGTACAAATTTCTGCCAGGTCCAACATCGAGCACCTGGTGCATTTCTTTCCCCCCTTGTAACTGAGCTCAACTTCCAACTACTTTCCTCCCAACCACCTACCAGTGCATTTGCCAACACCAGGCACTGGCTCCAGCAGCTGAACCTCGCCAAAGACTATAGCTCCACAGCGTTCAACCTCAAGGTCATTCCATGCCGGCAATGGCATGCATTGGCCAACTCTCCCACTGATCAATTCTGTGCCAGCACCATTTTCTTATCCTCCCTCAGTGCCTATCCATAGTTGACATGCCAGGCGCCTCCCTCTACTGCACCCGAAGGCCCCCTGGCGAGTCAATGCCACTCAGGCCGCGCCCAGACATGCCCTGGACACGCCCGGCCATGCCATCCTGCCGTGGCAACCCCTGCCGCCGCTGTCTCAGTCGCCGGTCAGCTCCGCCAGTGCGCCGCAGTCGCTCCTTGTCCATCCCCGAGCCCTGCGCAGCGCTGACACGGCCCCCACCTCCGCTCACCGCCGGGAACAACCAGGCCCCATGGCCATTACTCCTCCGCCCGCTGACCCTCTACATAAGGACAGTCGGGGGCACCTCCCTCAGTACACCCAGCCTCACCATTTTCCCCTTGAAGCTTTTCCATCTCCTCAAGCCAGCTCAGCCTCGCTCAATTCCCTTTTCTGATCAGAACAATCGCCGCCGCATCCAGGAGCAGTCAAGCAATTCCAGTGGAGCTTCCCCCTTTTCCTTTCCTTCAGAACTTCTCTGGATCTTCTCTAAACTCCCCTTGTGCTTCCTCTGCAGCTGAAGCTCACCGGACGTTCCCCGGCCACCTTCGCTCTGCCGCCTCCGTTCGGGACCTCGACGAAATCCTACCTCCAGCAACCGCCTAAGCCTCCTAATCACGAAAACGAGACCTCCTAATCTCCCTGATTCCGAAGGTAGCGACCGCGTTCCCCAATTTCCCCTATAGCCACCGCGATTGCTCACCGGAGATTTCACCGGAGCACCGCCGGAGACCTAATCCCCGCCGGAGTCTTCCCCCGCGCGCGCCCTCTCTCTGTTCCCTCTATTTCTGACCGGTGGGCCACCCTAGCCGAAGCGGTACGCCGCCCCTCAGTCGCCGCCAGTGGGCCTTACTCACCGACCGGGCCCGCTGTCAGGTTTAATGAAACCGGTGCCGATTTCTCTCCACGTCACCCCTTGGTTTAAACCAGCCGGTTCACCTCTGAACCAGCTTTCCTTCTCTGGTCTGGCCGGTTCGGCCACATCCAGCCCGATTCTCTGAGTGGGTCCCAAATAAAAGTTTCCCCAAATTCCATTTCCCACCTTTTCTATATAGGCCACTTTCCAAAAATCCCAATATTTCTCTCTGTACAGTCCATAGTTTCAAATCCAATTCAAATTCAAATCTGTTTTTAAATTCCTTTTGTAATGTGTTCAGTTTTAGGGTTCTCCAGCATGCTAGTCTCTGATATTTTGGAACCTTGCACAAGTTACATGCACTCATGTTGCTTAGCTCAAAGATTAAAAGGGATAGATAAAACCATGAAACCCTAAGTCATAAGCATGCATATGTAGTGTTATTTCTTTTTCAAATTAGTTCGATTAGATGATGCATCCCATTTGTCCAGTAGGTTTAAAGTCCAAAACTTGTTATATACCCTAATAGTCCATCATTGTTCACATGATGCATGACTCCAAGAGCCAAGGAAAGTAAGTGCTTATCATCGAAACCCTAGAAACCCTAATCGTCATTTCATGCATGTATATATGTTCTTCTTAGTTATCTCCATCATGTTAAACTCTTCATGAAAATGTTAGAACCCAGCATGCATGCATGCTGACCTTTATTATTTGTTTCTCGTGATGCTCGGTTCTTATTCGAAGTTTTTCTGAACGTGTAGTTGACGGTGTGAGGTACGTGCGCCAGGAAGAACCCGAAGCATCTCCGCGTCTGGAACCGAACCAAGACCTGCCAGGCAAGCTCTCCGCCCTTGATCATATTGTAACCCAAGTTTACGAAATGTTATTTTGATTTCGAAACATGCATGCTATATTCTATTACCGTTATTTTATGTAGCATAGTTATACCGATGTGTAGAAAACCCTAGTCCGACCCTGAATCCCTTGTCGCCCTAAGGACTATGTATTCCAAAAATCTTAGCGGAAAACTTAGGGTAGTGTTTATACATATATTCATGCTTAGCCTTACCGTAGTAAAATTAGGGTCTTAGAAAAAGGAAAATAGCAACACCCCATATTTTATGCGGTGAACTTTTGAGAAGCGAACCGTCGTGTTCGGAGGTGTATGAAGGTAGCATAGCCATGGGTTGGTATGTTTTACTGGAAATGGTTCTGTGGAACCGGGCTAAAAAGGGAGAAGTTTTTGATCCGGGTCGGTAATGAAGGGTGATTGTAGGGAGTTGTTAAAGAGCGAGGTAAGGCCCGCTGTGGTTCTCGCTGCCCGTTTACGGGAGTGGTGTGGAGTCCTTCTCGGATCATCTAAGGACCGATCTTAAGTGCCGTTTGGTCAAGTCTTACCGTGCGGCCACATGTCCTTTGTGGGAAGGACTTGACATAGTACCCGGCCTGAACTAGCATGAACCTGTGGGCAGTTAGTAGTGTGCGGATGGGGTGGTGTAACCCCTGTAGAGAACAAAGACAGCAGTAAGCAAGGTATTGTTCGCCACAAAGTTGGAACACCAACCTGCTTGTAGCGATGTTACTGACTCAAACTAGGTTTGGGACATGTCCTTCGGACGGGTTCATGGCTGGGTTCACACCGGCGAAGGGTCTCGTTGTACTAGCTCTGGTAGTATACAGTGCACGGTATGCCCAGGGTGACCTACATCGTGTGGGTAAAGTCGTACCACCTCTGCAGAGGGTTAAAAACTATTCGAATAGCCGTGTCCGCGGTCATGGACGAACTTGGTTAGGCCACACTAAAGTAGTCTGGCTTTCTGAGCCCCAAAAAGGTTTCTGGGTTATGGGTTTAAGGACGCGAACCGTCGTGTTCGCAGGGCAGTTTGCCAAGTTTCCGTTGTAGCGGGAAGTGTAAAGAAGGGTTTCCCCGTGGACTCGGGCAAACCCTAAAATCCCCGTAAGTACGAGGTGAGCTGTGTCTCCCTGAGGAACCGGGTGATTGGGAACCCCGTAAGTACAAGGTGAGCAGCGTCTCCCAGTGGAACCGGGCAAGTACCGTGCTTTGCCGTTGTAGCGGTAAGCACAAAATTGAACTCCCCGTTGTAGCGGGTTGAGTGTTTTGAGCAAATACTTTATCTCGCTGCGTCGAGATGTTTTTGATAAAATCGATTTTATGTCTATGTACTTATTTCCAATGCAAACTTACTTTCTCGCACAACATGAAACTTAGGATAGAGCCATGTTATTGCTAAATTCCGAGCATGTCCATATCCGTATTAAACTCCCCGGCGGAGTGCTTGCGAGTACATTCAATGTACTCACCTGGCTTGTTATGTGGCCAGACGAAGAGGAGGAATACCAGTCTGGCGATAGCGACAGCGACTTCGATGCGTAGGGTTTCTCCCCAGTCTGTTGCCTGTGAATCGGCATACTGATGGGCTATCCACCGTATTTTATTCCGCTGCTGTTTAATTCGGCCAATAGGCCCGGTTTGTATGAACTAAAGACCAAGTATGGCTAATGTTTGTAATAAACGATGTATGGCATGGTTATGTTATCAAGTACTTGTGTGTATCAACTATTGATCCAGGGATCGATACAGTGAACACAATGGTTTATCCGGCCTTAAAACCGGGTACTCCACACGCGGCAGTAGCAAGAGGGTAGTGGCAGCAGCCGTGGGCTGTCATGGCAGGAGCAGGGAGCAGCGGTAGTGGCTTGCCGCGGTAGGGGATGAGCTGCCGCGACGAGGAAGGGCTTGCCGCGGCGCTGCCATGGTGACGGAGAGGTTGCCGCGTTGCTGCCGCGGCGGGGAAAAGAGTTACCGTAGTTTCCACGGCAGAGCGAGGCGGCAGCGGCAGTTGCCGCAATACTGCCGCGGTAGGGGAGTTAGTAGCGCGGGGCTGCCGTGGTACTGCCGCGGCAGGGAAATAGCTGCCACGGCAGGAGAAAAGTAGCTGCGGTAGGAATAAAAGGGCAATGACAGTGCCTTGCCGCGGCAGGGGAAAAAGTGGCAGCGCTGTAGAGTTTGGTGATCCTAGCAACATATATGTTATTGAGCGAGATAACAGACACAATAGGTTTTCATTCTTTCTTCCTTATGGGGTCTAACTTGTCAAGAACCTAAGACCTTAACTAACCCTAGATCGATATGAGTACATGATAGGTGGTGCACCTAGTAACAAGGGTTCTTTTGTAACGTTGCTAATGTTATACCCAGACACGTGCAGTATGAATCAAGGGTACCATGTGGAGAGGAATCCCGACTTTGAGGCTTTATTAGGAATTAGGTTTATTCCTGGACTCCGATATGTCACACCAAAAGTATTACGTATAAAAATGTGTATACTCTAGATTAATAGGGTTCTGGGATCATTTCTATTCCTGTTAGAAATTTTGGGAAAATCATCTCCTTAAGGAATATGAGCTCTTCTTTGTTTCTACTCACGATCGTTTGATATTTTGCAAAGTCTTTAAAAAGAAAAGCTGGGGATTAATCTCACCTTCCAGGAGCCAGGACCATACGTGCAAGAATTGGGCAAACCCTATTGAGTCGGCTAAATCAGTTGGCACAACAGTTTTGGACCGAACCGGACCGGTCTTTCCGGCTGAGCAGGTGACTTCGGAAACGTAAAAACAAGGGAGTCTTTGATTTAGAGAGAACGCAGTACAAAGAACAAGATGGAATGCTCAGTAGGGACTTCGCCTTCCAACGGAAATGTATAAATTGAGAGCCTCGCCTTCGCTTAACGGCTGTGGGCCGGCTGCATGCTCCTAAGCTAACCGCATTGCTTAGCGCACAAGTAAGCGGCAGGTATTAGAGGGAAGTGAGCCGGTATTAGCGCATTAATCACACTCGGTAGAATGCCACGGTGGAAAGGGGAGTCAGAAAGAAAGGAGTTGCTGCGTTGGTTAGTCATTAGCGTAGCTCACCCGGAGAAGAACCTTGTCGACGGTGCGCGGCAGCGCTCGGACCGGGGATGAGGCGAGGGCTCGGCGGATGGAGTCCCCCTGGTTGGCAAACCACCGGAGTGATGCCGGTGGTGGTAGTGCTTCAGAGGAGTTCACGGCCGGAGCAGAGGAGTAGGGACGACACAGCAGAGAAGTAGATGGGGAATAGGGCGCTTGGCTGCTTCTAGGCAAGGCTCAGGCGGGGCGGCGCTCGGGTCCTGACTTGATGGCCGGCGTTAGCGGCGACGGGCAGAGTATTCGCCGGTGGCGACAGTGCTTGGGTCCGCGTGGAACAGTGGGGAGAAGGAGCAGAGCGGCGACGTTGACGAACGAGAACCAGCGGCGGGTCGCTCGGCTTGCCGAAGAGCAAGAGGAGCACGATTGGAGGTGGATCCGCAGTCGTGGGGCGGGGACCAACACCAGTGACCCCCGGAGCAAGGCGACGACGGCTGCTGCTCCTGGCTGCGGCGGCAGGTGCTCGAGCTAGTGCGGCGACCATGGGGAGGCGTGACGGGACCGCGCCGGCTTGGATAGATTCGGGCGACACGCACCGGTAGTTCCAGCTGCCGGGGTAGCTGAATGCCGACCGGTGCTCCACGCCGGAGGTGTTGGTGTTGAGCTCGTAGCAGCTCAGATTGAAGCAGATTAGATGGGAGTTTGTTGGTGCTGATGGTGGCTGGCTTCAAAGGGGCGGCGGTTTGGTGTCCAGTGGGGAAGAAGGTGAAACTTGGGGAAGATTGGAGCAGAGCTGGGCGGCATTGGGGAAAAGGAGCTCGGTTGGAGCCTGGAGGAAGATTGGGGAAAGAGCTTGGGGAGGAATGGTGGTGAGGAAATGCTGCCGTGAGGAGTAGATAAGTGGAAGGAAGGCTTGGGGAAGATACCCAGGGCAACTCTCACCTGGGGCAGTGCTGCTGCTGTAGAAAAGGGAAGAGGTGAGTGAGCTGGCGGAATAGGGCAGAGGATTGAACAACTCGGTGGCCCTCGTACGGGAGTGAAATGACTTAAGGGAGGGAGTAGATTGTAGGTGCTATGTGTTACGGGGAGCAGGGAAAGATTTAATGCTCGGTGCAGCAAAGGAAGAGAGAGTGTAGACTTGGTTTGTGCTGCTGTTAATTCACTAGATGTGAGGAGACAGAGTTAAGGAGGGAAGAGAGAAAGCATGTGGTGGTGCTGGAGTAACTCAGATTTGACTGCTGTTGTTAAAGAAAATAAAGGAGATGTCCTGTTGCAACAGGAAAAGGGCAGGCACCGAAATAGCACGGGGAGTTGATGTTTCCCTGAATGACACAACGTGCCATGAGATAGGGTTTTAATGGGAAGGAACAACCCGTGTCACTGGCCAGGTGGGTTAATGGGTTAAGTGAGCTGATAAAGATGGTAAAATGCTCCGAAAGATTTTTGATAGATGTTGGCTAGGGTTTGCTCAAGATTTTATGCGTCGAAACCTTTTTGGCGAAGGCGTTCGATACTGGCCATCCCATATATTTTCTGGAATTTTTGGGAAGGCCGATGAACGCTAGATTTCGCGATTAGTGTTTTTGGAAGGAATTAGGTTTACATAGGAAGGAAAAGAATCAGGAGCTCAGAAATAGGGTTTCGGAGCGCGGCAAGGTGGGATGGGGTTATGGGAACTCTCGAGGGTTCTCTCCTCTAGATTCGGGGTCAATCGATTGCAGGGTGCCGCGGACATACTCGCGTATACGGTCTAGGTATTGAGCTAGAGTATTCTTGCGTTAGGGTTTTAGTGCATAAACCAAAAGTAGTATATATGTGCCTATATTCACGATATGGCTTGGCGAGGTAGGTGGCAAAAGATCATGTCGTTCGGAGCAAGTTTAGGGCATGTATATGTTTAAATTTAGCAAGGGTATCGCGTGGTAATTAGTCGTAGTTGTGGTCTAGGTTATTCCGACTAGGAAAAGGAGAAGGTTGCCGAGGGTGTATTCTTGTTCTGGTTTATAGTCGCATCGTGAGTTGAACCAATGTTTTAGTTTGGTGTATTTTAACTGACATTACTCGCGAAAAAGTTTTTGTTAGCCCTAATTTTCGGGTTTTGGAAAATCGGGGTGTGACACTCCTCCCCCCCGCTCTCCTTCCCGCCGCGTGGCTCGCCCGCGCTCTCCCTCCCAACTCCCACTCCCACCATGCCACCTCAGCCCCGGTCCCCCGCGGCCCTGTCCTGCTGCCGCCCGCCCCCTCGCCCCCCCTCTCTCTCCCTGCCACGCGTCCGGCCCCATCTCCCTCCGGCCACGTCCCCCGCTCTCCCTCCCGCGGTCCCGCCGCGCCCCGCCCCGGCCCCGGTGCCCCGCCCCGTCCCCCGGCCGCCCGGGCCACCGTGCAGCCGTGCCGCCCGATGGGCCCCGATTTCAGGCCCGGCCCGGCTTGGCCCGTTTTGGTCCGTGCCGTGCCGGCCAGGTCTCGGGCTGGCCCAAAAAGCACGGCCCGGCTCCCAGATTTAGGTAAAGAAGATTGAGTGCTTTAAATTTGTATTCATCTTGTATTTTTTGATAAATTTAGTGAGCATCATAAATGAGCTATCATAAGTTTTATAAAAAAATCAATATATTATTAAGGCTACAGGTTCGATCTTGGATGTGAAAACATGCTTGCAAGATTGAGGTACAATGAATGAGAGCCATTATTGAACCAAGTCAAAAGTTTTTGTGAGGAACATTTGATTGATGACTTTACCGAGAAAGGCTGACATCGTTCCACCGTATATAGCCTTAAAAACAACAAACTACTGAACTAATATCATATGCCTAACAAACATTACAAAAGATTAGCCTTGGTTATTGAAAATTTTCCTACATTCTTACGACCAAACGCCCGGCTCCAAAGGTTACTTCCAAGCCGTATCTAGAACTATCTGGTGGATACAGGGACCTAAAATGATATATGCTGTCCTCTCTATATGCACGTGTTTTCTCCTCACTAGAGTCTCTCCCCAGCGATCACCGCATCTAACTCGTTGGCCGCCTGAAAGCCAGCTCCACGGTGGCACCATCCTCACCCTCTACTCCGATGATGGAGCCTATATATGGCAGGATTTCAGCCAGGCTATGCGAGCGGTGCGGGGCACGACCAGCGGCGACACAAGACAAGCAGCGTAGAGGCTAGCGTGATCCCTCGAGTGCTCGCCCAGGCGACCGGTGCGGCGGCAAGCACGTCCTGGTGAGCGACGCGGTGGACAATGCCACTATCACCTCACCTCTTCTTTCTCTCCCAGCCACTGTCGACAACTACAAGCATCAAGGATATGTTTGGTTTTAACCCAAGTCTACCCTACCAAAAATTTGGCTAGCCAAAATTTTGGCCAAGGTTTTGCTTGCCTATGATTTGGCCAATGTTGGCAAGAAAAATGAACTAGGATTGGCAAGGGGGTATTGACATGCCAAAAAATTGATAGTCATCCAAACAATGACCAAATTTTTTGTCATGACTAAAAAATTAGTATGGTAGATTTTGGTCACCAACCAAACATACCCCAAATCCCGCGAGCGCATGTGCAGTGCAGTGTACGGCGAGCGCGGCCCATGGCCGTGACCTATTTGCTTATCGAATTCCATAAGAAATATCTGACATGACACAACTTTAGATACGACTTAGGTGTACCATCGAAAGCAGAAATAAAATAGATATTGTTCATAGAGAGCGTAAAATAATTAGTTAGCATGCTAGAACTACGAATTAAGGGCTAGAAATGTAAGAAATGGTTATAGAGCACCGACGATGAAAAAGCTTCAAACAAATAAACCCATAGCACATGAATGTAGTTAATAATGCGGCAGAAAAATGAAACGATACTTGTCTATGACCACCATAAAGCGTATCTGCTATAGGCTGCTCATGTCAAGCTCGAAACTAAATCGAGAACAAAGGCTAACACAAAAAGCTACGACTCCGCTGGGACCCAGAATCTCTGGTTCTGTAGACCAGTGCCTTATCCATTGGGCCGCGGAGTCCTCGATGCACATCCGAGAATTTTTATAACTTTTGTAATTTTTTTTTGAGATAGCATCAACTAGCATTAAGCCACTGTACGGGGACATAAGCCCCGAAACTTACAAACACGATCATACACGTAAACAGAAGAAACATCTGGAGATGCATAGCTATCCCAAGGAAAATGCAGAGAAGCCCCTAACGAAAAGAAAAATAGCAAATCAGTCCCTGGAGCTTCAGCACTGGTTCTTGCTTCCGCCGCGACGAACGACCGGGTCGGAGGAAGACGAAGATCGACTAGCTTCTTGGAAACCCGCATCGACCACCGTAGCACGAAGGCTCGGTCCAGAAGCCGCAGAGGAGGAACGCCGCGAGAGGCCGTTCTGATGTGTCGGTGAAAGAACAGCGGCGGGGGTATCACCCCAGTCTTAAGCTGGTCCTGGAGCTCGGTCGATCCGCCGCATCCTTGCCGCCAGCCGAATCTGAAGAGGCAGCTCGGCAAGAAACCACGGGAAACAGCCGTTGGAGGAAACCTCAAGGCCGAAGATGGCTTCGCCTGATCCGCAAGGAAGACGAGCACCAACCTCCACCCCGTGAAGCACCCCTCCATCAACCTACAGAACAGAAACAAGCAAAGCAAAGAAACCGGGAAAGCCACTGGCTCCTCACCGTCGCCGGCGAAGGCCGCGGTGAGCCGACGTTGGAGCCGGGCAACCAAAACTCCAACCGGCGCCGGAGAACACGGCGAACCGACGTCAGGATGGAGACCAAAACATGGGCCAAACCAGGCCCTATCTACAGGCCGGACCGAGGCCGTGCTTCTCCCGTCATCGCGGTGTCCGGGAGCGACCCGAATCGGGAAGAGAGCACGGCCTCGCCGGAGGAACCGAGAGAGATTTGGGGGTGCCCTTTTCTCCGCCGCTCTGAACTGTAGCAGGGGAGAAAAGAGTCCCGACCTTACGCTCTATTATAACTTTTGTAATTGACTACCTTACATCGTGCGCGCATGGTAGATCCCTAAACAGTGGCCTCCATGAGGAAAAAGATATTGAAGCTAACATCGGATTGCTGAATTGAACATGATATGTTGCAGTGTTGTTTTGTCGGTGATATTGTATTTGTTTTAATTTTAAAGCAAAACCAAAATATTGTCCTTGCTCTATCCAACAAGAGCGTAATGAGGGTATGTCTCTGCTAGAACAAGTTCAACAATGCATGAAACTCCAATATATATGTTGTTATTATAGAAAATAACACAGAAGAAGGGGTATCGATAGCTTGATAGTTAGGATGCAATAGTTATGGGTTGTGTATGGCGGTTTTATTAAAATGCCATCGTACACACATCGATATTTTTTGAATAGATTCAATCGCTTCGTGGAGCATGGCCTAGCCCTATGTCGAGAGAGGAGCCTCATCCGCGACTTGGCTAGCGATTTGGGTCTTCGATGACTTTCCAGAGCCAACCCTAGAGCTCCCATCCGCGATTTATAACTCTAGATCTCCCTCCATGAGATTTCTCATTTATGGATTGGATTTTGCATCCCCCATCAGGGGTTTATATAGGAAAGATGCACATAAAAAACGACCATGGGTACCTGTCGACGAGAAAGAAAGGAGATAAGGGGATTGTTCCGAGTAAGCTGACCCATAAATCAGGCCACCGGCGACAAGGATTTATATAGGTTTAGGCCTCCCTTAGTGTGGCGCCCCCGGTTTTAAGGCCGGATGCGCTCTTGTGATTACTGTACCGGTCCCTGGATCAGTAGCCGGCACACACAAGAACTTGATAACGTCGTCATACATTACCGATTATTTTACCATACAAGCCATTTAGAGTCTTTAACATAACATGGCCTATTGGCCGAATTCAAAGTCTTGCAGCGGAAATACATAAAAGATACGTAGATAGACCCATCAATATGCCAAAACCCTCAGGCAACTGACTGGGGAAAAACGCCCTAGCCCTCAAAGTCGGTATCTTTCTCGTCGAAGCAGAATTCTTCTTCTTCTTCTGGCCAAATCAACAAGCCAGGTGAGTACATTGAATGTACTCGCAAGCTATCCCCACAGGAGAGAGTATACGGCAATATTTCATGCGGTGAATATAACAGGGAATAGCTCTACCCTAAGTTGGGTGTTGTGCGGAAAAGTAAGTTCTTAATTTAAGTACAAGAATAGTATATTCAAAAGCGATTTGGTAAAACTGTTTTAAAGTAAAACGAAAAGAACTTCTCTTGAGGTAGACCCGGCTACCTCTTTTCTTTCAATCCACGAGACAGCTCAGACCACACTACCCCGGGCAGTATGTCTAGCTTCTCTACCTAACGCTCAGCTTGCACTATTCCAGATAGTACAGCGAGTCTCAAACCATGCCCAGCCCGTGTTATCCCGGATAGCACAACTGGGTTCCTCCTCCAGCAATTCCTTGCTACCAGCCGCGTAGCATAAATTGCACTCTGTGGACACGTCATGCCCACGTCCTTAATCCCTTTTCCCAAGCTTTCGCAAATAAAACTTAGTCTAACCAGTGTGTGGCCTTGCCAGTTCATGTCCATGACCGAGGACGCGGCTATTCGAATAGTTTTTAACACTCTGCAGAGGTTGTACGGCTTTACCCACAAGATATGAGTCTCCCACAAGATATGAGTCTCCTGCCGGCAAGGAGATCATAACGAGACTTTCCTCAAGACAGGTATAGCGAACGAACCCACCCGGGAACGTTACCACGCTCCACCTTGCCTACCGATGCCTCGGCGCTTAGTCTGGTAGCGCATTCCCGTTCGTGACGAGCACGTCCCAGAACCACCGCTGGGCTGACTCTCAAATGAGCGCCTATTCAACTTTGCGGAGTACTCTTCCGGATCACACACCGGGCATTCATCCCAAAGGGGCGCCTCACTTGCACATAACTCACTCTACGTCTATGGGTTCATACGCCAGAGCTATCATGAATACTGGTCAAGCCCTACCCACATAGGGCATGTGGACGTACGGTAAGGAACCGGTTTAGTGGCACTTAGGCTCGGTCCTTAACTGATTCGAGTAAGACTCCATTTTCTGACCCCATGTCGTCCCGGACGATCATGGCTCCATCCGATGCCCTACATCCCCGAACATCTCTTATTATTCCTACCTGAATCGAAACAATCTCCTCTTTTCTTTTGGGTTTCGACAATCCTTTCCTTTAAAAGTCACCTCGGATAGCACATGCTACCCGAGGGTTTTGTTTCCCATGTCCCAACAGTTTTATAAAACTGGTTTCAAAACTTGGTTTTTAACTATAGCAGGGCTAAGCGCGGTTAACACCTATAGCCTTAATTATTTGAACGGTCGTGAAACAACCGATAAATATACCTAGGGTTACAAATGTGGGATATTCAGACCTAGGTATCGTGCAACTAATGGGTATAGCTATTTCTACATAAAATATCGGTATTACTCACATAGCATGCAGAGTTCGCAAATAAAAAATATTCATAACTTCACACATATAGGATTCAACATGATCAAAGTGGGAATGCTTGCCTGGCAGTTCTTGCTCTTGCTCCGAACGCGGGGGTGATGCCGGGTCCTCCTGGCGCACGTACGTCGCTCCGTCAACTACGCGCCGAAAGAACACCGAATAAGAAGGAATTCAAATAACTCCAATAAAACTAGATGATATGCATGACCAAGAGAAAATAAGGGTACTAGGGTTGAGTTAGCGTTTAGGGTTTTGAAAGGTCGATTTCCATTTCATCCAAGTGGTTGTTAAATCAAACGGTAGCTCCGTGCGGAAACCGGGGAGAGAGTGTATATATGGGTTTAAGTTAGCAATATGGTTTCGGGGTTTTAGGTTTTAAGTCTACGGGCTGGACGAGCATCCTCGGCGATAGGTATATGCAGAGATGTCACATGAAATGACAATGCATTTAATCGGAGGAGAGCTCTTGCTAAGCTTTTAAATTCGAGAACTTATATCCTAACGAGCTACGGAACGTCACAGATATTTTAGGGTTTTGGAAAGGTATAGAACTTTTATGGAGCTGAAGTTTTCATATATAGAGTAAGTGCAGGATGAATTAAAGAAGGATAAGAAATGACCTAATTTTTATCTCTACTGCTAACACGTTCAAATTTGTCTCAAACTTTAATTTCGTTTGAACCAAAATTTAGTATTCCTTCTTAGCTCTCTGGAACCGGTGAGAAATCTACAAAAATCAGTCGGGGACTCACTAAACCAATCGAACCAGAGACACAAATCCTCTAAACCGTTCACTGCTTTGAATGCGCTACCCGGCTGGACTTAATGCGTCTTCACAATGTCTAAAATGGACCAGCAGATGCGCAATTAACCGGCGGACGCGGGGGCTCGGTTTCAGACCAGATCAATGCGCTTTAAGGGAAAGGGAGGCGGGAGTTCTTTTGGGCGTCGGCTGTGTATTACTGGTGGGCCTCGCCCTTACCTTGGCCCACGCGTCGGTGAGGCTTACCTGAGCTCGGGTCGGACCAGTGGGGAAGTTCGGGTGTTCGGTTGGCTGCTCGGACAGGGGAGCGGAGATTGCGGCGGCGGGCGATTGAGCTCCGGCGGTTAGGGTTGCCCGAAGGCCGGTGGGTTTAGGGATTTTCGGCGAGCTCTCAGCTAAGGCTTGATTTGGAAGAGAAAAGGGGTTCGGTCTAGGGTGTATTTCATGGAGTTTGGGCTCGGCGCGGTTGGTATTGCAGAAGGAGGGGCAGCTTCGGCAGTGAGTTGTGGTGAGGAGTGGGAAGGCTCGGGTTAGGGTTGAGGGCGAAGGAGACTCAGGGAGAGATGGCGAGTATGCTGGAGGAAGAAGGGGGCTCGGTTGCTTTATATATGCCGGCGGCGAGGTGAGCTGGCCGGCGGCCTCTGTTCCGTGGTAAACTCGGTGGCGGGACAAAACAAATGCAAATAGGGCGGCGTAGGGTTGTAGGGAGGTGGGGGAGGACTGCTGAACAGCCGTGGCGTGCTGGAGCTGGCTAGGCGGAGTTGTCACCGGCGTGGGGCGAGATGGAAACGACGGTGGCGTGACGGGACGCTGTGTATGTATACTGTGGCATGCCGGTTGGCACTGAAGCACATCCAGTGCGTGGCCAGAGCTCGCTCGGGTGGCATGGGCATGCCAAGGGGAAAATGAGACGTGGTCGAGCTGTCGATCCATGTCACTGGTGTTGGGGAAAACGTGTCCAAGCAACTGGGAAAGTTAGGCACCGTTCTGTACCTTGTGCACTATGTATTTGTGAATGTCAGTGCATGACATGCCATGTAATCCATTTGTAGATGACTGGATATGGCAGCTAGAGGAAACGTGTGGGTTTTAACCTATTGGTACTGCTGAGTAGAAACTCCACGAGTTGGTCGGTAGGTTTTTAGCTGAGGGTCAGTTACGTTTTGATGCAACGGTAAATTTTTGCCCTAGGTGTTTGATAGCGGTCATTCCAATATTTTAAACTAGGTATGCCCATGCTCTTGTATACTTGGGCTCTTAGGGTTATTAGGATCAGCGTGGGAATTTACGAAAATTTTTAGAGATTTATTTCAAAAGGTTGCAGTTGAAAGCTGATTTTAATACTTGGGTTTATTAATTTCATGAACGAATATTTTTGAATTGGACACTATCATTTTATGCCATAATTGAGCTAAGTATTTTGTTAGGTTGTCCCATGATTTATTTCAAAATTTCTGGGCAAGCCGAGGAATGGTAGATCTTCCCGATTAGGGTTTCCAAAGAAATTGGGTTAAATAGGATGGGGAAAATCGAGGGCTGGAACTAGGGTTCTGGGGTGCGGCAAGGGGTGGAGGGTATATGGAACTCTCGGTAGGTCATTCGTCTCGGTTTAGGGCTACTTGGTGGTAAGGTACCGCGGGTGCTCCGATGTATACGGTGCGTGAGTCGTCTTCTGGTATTTGTCGTATTAGGGTTTTATTTGACTGGAGTGCATGTGTGCGAGTTTTCGGTGTATTGAGTCTGTGAGTCATGTGATGACGTGTACATCTGTGTGATGAATATCTTGCCACTTTGTGTTGCGTTGAATTTGAGGTTGCATGAATTCGGTTTTGAATTTATGGTTGATTGCTTGAGTTTCTCAATTTGTCTCAAGAAAAAATTGAGTGGATAAAGGGTTTTCTCGACTAACTTGGGTCAAGTGGAAAACTTGTGCTCGCGACGCTTTGCTTGGTCTATTGTGTGCAGGTGCGAGTTGGGTGCGGCGATGGTTCGACCATATGGACCGGCATGATAGCTTGGAGGGCTGAGATGCGGTCAAGGAGGTGGTGACGACATCGTGCGACTTAAAAGCATGTACGCGGACGATAAGAAAGCGGGTGGAGACGAGACGTGAGGACCAAGTCAGTGCAAGGGCGTTTTGGTAAAAACGCAGAAACCACCGAAGCTCAACCAAGAAACTGCGGCGGCGGCCGGAAGCGGTTTAGGGTTGGTAGCTTAGGGTGGAAGGAAAATCGAGAGGTGGCTAAGCTATTTAGACGCTTTGAGATGCGTGCTAAGTAGTTAGGCCCATTAGGGCATGAGGCCCAAGAGTGGAAGAGGGGGTTGTCCCTCCCCACTATAAATAGGTGATTAGGGTTTCTTAACCCTAGAACCTTTTTGATTAGCCTTGAGAGCTGCACTAAGAGAGTGCTTTGCCTAAGATGAGAGGCATGTAAAAACACTAGAAAATCCACGAAAATCAATACAAAAAGATTTCCAAGGAAAGCCATGAGTCTCCCCTTGTGATTGTGAGTTTTTCTCTTTTTGCTCTTTGGATTTTCGTTCTTCTCCTTCCCTCATGGATTGATTTGTTTCTTGAGGTGTGTTTGGTGGAATAGATTGTTAGGACGTGTGAGATGCTTCTATGTTGATTGAATATCAAAATCCCTCACAAGTTCTAAGAATCAATTGATTTGATTTCGTGCAAGTTCTTCCTCTCGTTTGCTCTTGGAACAGCTGTTAGTAGATTGGGATTTCTCTCAGCACAGATGAGCTTTTGAGGTGATTCCAATTGGAACAGCTCCGTAAGTCGTTTGTCTATCTCTGTGCAAAATTTCATCCAATTCCGTTGGGTGGATCAAAATCTGCGAACGTTTTACCGAGCGACGATCTGCTGTTTCGTGAAAACCGGAAGTTCCGATTTACTTACACCGGAAGTTCCGGTCACATCGGAAGTTCCGATCCAGCAGTCGGATGTTCCGGTTTTTCCCGAGCATTTAAAATCAGGGTAACACCGGAACCTCCGGCCACATCGGAAGTTCCGATCCTGGAGTCGGAAGGTCCGGTTTTTCCAGAACGTTTGAAATCGGGGTAACACCGGAAGTTCCGGCCACATCGGAACTTCCGATATATACACCGGAACTTCCGATCTGGCTGTCTTTTTTCTTTTTCTTTTTTTCGTAATCTTTTCAGCCCGTTTGTCGATTGCTTTTCCGCTGCATTCCTTGATCTGAACACATTAGCTAATTAATAGTTTTGTGTTCTAATCTTGTGAAGAAATTTTTAGTTCGACATTCACCCCCCCTTTGTCGGAAGCCACCGATCCAACAGAGTCCATGGTTATTATAAATGCCCTAGCTACATGCGATGATATGCTTGAAATCAAATTCGGAAAAAATCTGGGCGTGACACTTAGGATAATAGCCCTACGTACTGTTGATATATATTGATCTCGAGACAGAGTACAAGAGGGGGTGTCTAGTCCTAGATGGGATCTACAACTAGTCGGTAGTGGTTGTCGAGGCATATCTTCTCTTCTACTTGCTTGGAAGTCGATTGATCTTCTAAGGCTTTTGCAATCCAACGTAGGTTGGGATTTGTCTCCTAGAAAAGCTTGTAGAACTAGTTAAGCTTGTCTTTTCCGAAGGTCATCCGGGTCCTTTTATAGTAGGTACATCATATCGTGGGAGATACGGTCTCATTTCCGAGTAGGAGAGTAGGACCTTGTCTTCCTTAAACATAGGGCTTGACTGCCTAGTTTAAGGAGTCCTGGATACCTATGGGTGGTTTCTTTATCGACCTAGAGTACTTCTCCAGGATATACTTCTTCTCAGGTATGTAGGATACTCCTTAGTCGTGGTGTATTCATATACGGATATGGTCATCGTATACAGTAGTTGTCTACTACTCATCGTCAAGCCCCCATCAGCACTGCTTGTTTAACCACGGCACAATGCAGACCCACCTTTGTGTCAAACAACTTTCTACACTAACCCGTGAGAAGGCTCTCTGGAGTCTACCCACTCTTCTACACTCTCCGCCTATTGCCCACGAGTTCATACGATAATACCAAATAGAATACTAAGTCAAGTCCTTCCCATAAAAGATATTTGGACGTACGATGTGAACTTAGCCGAGTAGAACTTAGATTTAGTTCTTAATTGATCCGAACAAGACTCCAATTCAATCCCAAGTCACATAGGACTGGACACTAACAATGCCACATAAGGCATCCTTATTTTGACAAATTTCCTCCCAAACACCACCTTATATCTCTCACCCAGATCCAAATCAACTCTGGTTTGATTTAGGATTTTGTCTGAAATCATTTTCACGAAAAACCTTTCCCTGGACAATGGAAAACTCCCTAAGGATCCATTTCATACATGAACAAGTAATTCATAGCACTTGTCAAAAATTAATTTTCTTTTCTACTGCGGCTTTAGCATAAGAGTCTATACACTACCACCTAGGTTCCCGCTGGTGTTACCATACCATTAGGGGAAATATTCCTAAAGCGACAAGGGATGGTATATTGATCACATGCAATAGTAGGATGTTACTATGACTAACATAAAATATTAGATTTATTAAGATAGCATGCATGATTCGCAATCAACATAAGTAAGTTTTGTACATATAGGGTTTCAACATGATCAAGGCGGAGATGCTTGCCTGGCAAGTTGGGGTACGGATCTTCCTCTTGAAGTTGGTACAACAAAAACTTGGGATCCTCCTCAAGGGAATCCGGTGCGTCAGCAATTACACGATAAAAGGAGACTAATAAACGACCACGTCGGGGAACTCCAATAAGAACCAAAAGATGCAATATGCAATGGTATGTTGACAACATACTCTCGATATGGTCTGGTTCTAATGCAATGGTATGTTGACAACATACTCTCGATATGGTCTGGTTCTAAACACTTTTTAGAGTTTCTAGGGTTTTAGCTTGAATAATGATTACTTAAGTAGGGCATAAGGCATAAATAAGCAACAAATTTCTTCTCCTTATTAGGGTTAGAAAAAATCGTGATGTTTGCTTGGGTTGAGCCCAGAGGGTAACAAGGGTGATAAGGTGATGAAAATGTCAAATGGTTCTTTGGACTTATATCCAATTTCTTATGCGAACTGGTTTAGCATGCAATAATGGTTATTACATGTTAAAAGGAAAATAGGACCTTTAGGTTTCGTTCAAAAACAACTCTACTCTTTTAGCACCTCTAGGTTACAGAGGTCAATAAGTTTGTGAAAATATTCATGGAACATTTTCAAGAGGTTCTGGAACCATTTTTGACCATATTTGATTTTAAAAGAAAAATCAATTCCTTAAGCCATATGAATCCTTCTCTGCTTCTACTTAAAATAGTCTAATTTTTTTAATTGTGTTTGAGTGGAAAAGTAGGAAATATTTTTGTGATCTTGGAACCGGAATAAATAATTTAAAAACCAGTTGCAAACTAGCCGAACCGGTTGAACTAGCGGTAGAATAGGTTCTGGGCAGAAAACCGGATGTTTTACGCTTTCAGGTAGATGACTATACGCCTTTCTGTAGAGGAGGTGCAACTCTCACCAGGCGTAGCCACTTATTTTGACGTTGGGCCCGGCCGAAGCCCAGGGCCCATTGTCAGCTGCGCCCGGCTACTTACCGTTTCAGTGGGTACGTCCGGGGTGGGGCCCACTTACCGCTTGGTCGGGATGGTGCCACCGCTTGGGACGGGCTGGTGAGGGCGTAGTGGTGCTCGCCAGCGACGAGTTGGGGCTTTCCGCACCGGTGATGGTTTTCAAAAATTGATAGAGGTAAAAGATCTAGGAGAAGAAGAGGGATAGGATGGCATGGAGGAATCGGCTCGAGGGAAATTACTTTGCTCAGATTTGAAAAACCAATGGCGATGATGGTTTGCTCGGTGTTGAGGAAGGGGGTCTTAGGAGAAATTGAGCCAGCCTCTGACTTGAGTGAGGTGGGTGGAGGTGGATGGGGTGCTTGGGGAGTTCGGCACTCCTTTTATAGGTTAGATGTGACGAGGGGGGCATGCCACCCGCTGGAGGTGGTTGGGCACGATGGTAGGGGGCCCGGGGAGGTTTGGCGAGGTGGTATGCTACGGCGAGGTCAAGGGGAGAGTCTGGCCTAGTTCTAGCGCGGCAGGGTGGCAGGTAGACAACGCCGGACGTGGGATGCCACTGGTGTGCGTGTTGTGCATGCCCAGAACACGTCCAGAGCATGCCCAGCGCTTGCGCATGCGAACATTGACGTGGCTTGGCGTATCTATTTGTGTCCCCACGTGCACCCTCATGTCACATAGCTTCTAGGGCTCATATAAAGGTCACAGTATCAAGGGATGCAAGCAAGGCATGGCAAAAGTGAGAGAAAAATGAATGCAAATCCTAGCATTGCTAGGGCGTAGGATGATAAAAAGCAAAAAGGAGCCTTTGCAGGACTAGCCATTGGCATGGATAGGATCCTGAGCTGGAGAGGAGCTCTGGAGATTTTAAGAAAATTTTCCATAACCCCTTGGTCAAGATTTCATGTGAGGAGATGAATAGGGCAGAAGTGTCCAATAGTGTTTGTTTAGGATTTTTGAATTAAAGTTGATGATGTTTTGCACATATGATCTTCTAGAGATGTTTGGGATGCTATGGAATTTTATAGGGTTTTTCTAAGACTTATTTCTAGGTGCTGTAGTTCAAGTGCAAAATTAGCCCAGATTTGTATTTAAATGTTGTTTAAAATTTTGTACTAAAATCCATCATTTTATTTTATATTTAGATGAAAATTGGTCTTATATATTTTAAGGAATTTTTCTAGAACTTTTAGAGAAAAGAAAGCACATAAAATCATAAAATTAGGGTTTCTATTTTAAAGTGAAGAAATAGGGAAGAAGGGGAATGGATTAGGGTTTCAAGATGTGGGACCCCCTATCTGACATGTGGGCCCTAGGGGTGTTGGGCATACTAGTTTCATTTAGATGACCATGCCTAGGTCTCTAGGGTTTGGGCTATTTGGTCGAGGGAGGAAAACTAGAGTTTTACTCCTTTTGTCGAGAGGGAAAGAACTAGGGTTTCAGATATATATATATATATACATGTATATATATGCACACACATGTATATGCTCTTTCTTTTCGGGTAAACCCTGTGTCTTAAGTGGTCTTTTAGACGTTGCTGCAATGATTTTGGTTTTTAAGGTAAAAAATAACGAGATATAATTATAAAATTTAATCTTATAATAATAACTAATTTAATAAAAACTGGCTGCGGTGGAAAAAGTTGGTGCTATCGGTCTCCTGACCCAAATCGAAACATTTTGTCTTTGTTGCTTGTCAACTCAATCAACTACCCTCCAGACTCCGCAACCCATCCCACCGCTGCCGTCCCGGCCGAGATGGCGGTCCCAGGAGGAGGAGGTGCCGCCGCCGCCGCGCTCGCCGTAACCCTCCTCCTCTACTGCGTCTCCGGCACCGCCCACTCCTCCTCCGCCTCCTCCGCCTCCTCCGCCCTCCGCCGCATCGTGCCGCGCGCCGGCGCCGGCGGGCTCTGCGAGCAGCTGCTCCTGCCGCTGGGCTACCCGTGCACCGAGCACACCGTACGTACGTTAGTTCCCTGCTGTTATATATGTATACTTCTTCTCCTCTTCTCCTTCTTCCCCTTTCAATTCCTCTACTGGTCAGCCCTCTACCTTTCGTCTCGTCTCGTGTCGTCCATCCAGAGCCAAGCCAAGGGAAGGATTACTACTTGTTGAATTGTCGGTTTGGAGTTGAGCCACAGTTGTGTTCATCCGGATGTGAATCGGATTGTTAGCGACCAAGATCGATCGGGGAGCATAGATGCTCTATGCATTCCTAGGTTTCCTTGCAGTGTTCTTCAATTTTCTTGCTAGGGGAAATGGTGGAGATACTGTTCCAATTCCAATTGGACTTGTGAAGGGCCACCATAGTGTGTGTCTCACTTTCATTTCCAAGAGAACACACACACACACAAAATAAAAATAATCTTTGTAAAAAAAGAAATGTAAGAGTATGCCTCAAGTCAAATTGAGCAGCAATTACTTGTGTCATGGAGCTCCTTTACTCTAAGGCAAAGTAGCCCATATCCTTTGTTTCAACTCCAAGCAAACGACAAACTTACTCCAAGCAAACGACAAACTTACTGGCTTGATTGTGTTTACACTCCTCTACTTTGAGTCCTAGTTTCAGGACACAACAGGCGTCACATCCATCTTTCCTCAAGCATACTTCCATCATATCTGAGTTGAGATAAATGATACTGAGTTCCCTGTGTTGACTTGCATCGATAATCATTTAGTAGGGATAAATCCAACACCCCCTCTCTAAAAATGTTCCTGACTTCCTTATCCACCGCACCCCAAGTCATTTTAGTTTGTCGACACCCACCACAGGTCATTTTATTGTGCAAAGACCCCCTTGCAAGCCCATTTTTCTCACTTAAACGCCAATTTCTTGTGAAATTTTAATCAAATCTTGACAACTCAGTGACCACGCAATCGCCCTAGTATCACATGACACATGGGGGTGTCACTGCTACCAACTGTCTAGTGTATCCAACGTGATCATGGATGCTGACAATGTCACGAGTTCCTGAGAAATTAGATCGAAATGGGAGGAAAAAAAAGTAAGACTTATGGGAGTGTTGATGAACCAAAATGACTTATAGGGGGGTGGAATCCCCGGTTTGGATAAGAGCATAAGGCAATTTATCTCCATAGAAATCTTAATTGCTCCTTTTGTACATAGCATGTTAAGGTAGGACTGCCCTGGACCTGGAGTATTACTTAAATAATGATCTTGTTCTACATGAATGAACTGTTAAGAATGAACTGACCTGCTCGGCTGCTCACATAAGAAATGATAAAAAAAGATTTAGTAGTTAGTACAATAATGCCAATCACTTTGGATGAAGCTCTCCATGGTTAATGCTGAGGCCAGTGCCAAGTGGTGTTAAACTCTGTCCTTGCTATTAACTTCTAAAAAGGGAAGGGAGCGTAACGTGCAGATTTAAGAGTTATTAGGGGGAAAGATAGATGTAACTGCCGTCACATGGGTTAACTTTGCTATTGACCTGCGTGGCAAAAAAATAAAATCCTTCAGTATTTGTATTTTATATATGTCTGATGGGGGAACAGCTTACCTTTTTTTTTGTATCTGATGTAAACTAACATGTTGTTATGCGAACTTAGCTTAATTTATCTTAAAGAAATTTGCCAAATGCCATGAAACTTAATATTATGTTCGCCGTTCTTTTTTTCTGTCCTTCCTGCTATTGAAGTTGATGTATGAACTGTAACAGAAGATTCTTCTATTGCTAATATGTCGAATATAGTTACCGCTATTTTGTACAAAGATCTTAATTTAGCTTTGCTGCAGGTTGAAACAAACGACGGTTTTCTTTTATCTCTTCAACATATCCCGCATGGCAGAAATGGAGTTGTAGACAACACTGGACCTCCAGTTTTTCTTCAGCATGGCCTTTTCCAGGTTTTTTCTCATTACAACTGTATGCGTTTCCTACACTTTTGGCCTTATCATGTTAAGATTGCAAGTTGTTCCATATCTGGATGTTTCTTTGGATCATGGATTTTTTAGCTTCAGTTATCTTTATGCCATCATTTTCACTTTCCTAGTACCAGTCTCTGTTTTCAGTTGTTTTGCTTTATCCAAATCTTGGACAGGGAGGAGACACATGGTTCATTAATTCTGCTGAACAGTCGCTTGGGTATATCCTTGCCGATAATGGTTTTGATGTTTGGATTGGAAATGTACGGGGAACACGTTGGAGTAAAGGCCATTCAACTTTCTCTGTTCATGATAAGGTGAATACACTTCAGATGAAGTTACATTATGAAACTCTCTGGCTTTCTGCAAACGAGGAATACAGAGGATATCTATAGTGAACTTGCTGACTCAGCCACTCTCCCAATTGCATGGTAGCAAAAATAGTGCAGAGTTGACCTCTGTTGGAACCTTGAAGTCACACAAAATGTAGATCTCTATTATTATTATTTGTATGAAATTGTATAGAGAGCCTGTTTTTGGCTATATCAGTTAGTTGTAAGCATTTTTTAGCCATAATATCAAAGTCCTATTGGAATTAGTAAAATTTGCTGTAACTAACTAGATTCCATTGTGCAGCACAGCACAGCATAACAAGTGCAAAGTGGACCTATTTTTTTATTCTAACTGAATCCTGTGGGAACTTTGCAGCTTTTCTGGGATTGGAGCTGGCAAGAACTTGCTGAGTATGACCTTCTGGCAATGTTAAGCTATGTGTATGCAGTTACAAACTCCAAAATTTTATATGTGGGGCATTCACAGGTAAGCCTGTTTTTGGGTTCAAGTGAGAAAGATTTGCTTATTATGAGTCCAAAATTGTATATTACTAACAAGTATTTGCCTTTTCTTGTAGGGAACTATTATGGGTTTGGCTGCTTTTACAATGCCGGAAATTGCAAAGATGATTAGCTCTGCTGCACTTCTTTGTCCAATTTCTTACCTTGATCATGTTAGTGCTAGTTTTGTTCTCAGAGCAGTCAGCATGCATCTTGACCAGGTGATATACTATTCTTTGAAGAGTCCCACCAAATAAATGCCACCAACTTCCAAACTGACTTATGTTGCCCTTTGACATAGATGCTTCTTACAATGGGCATCCATCAGCTGAACTTCCGGAGGTATGGCACTTCTTTGCCTGGACTTCCCTTTTTTCTTTTGGGTGTGATTGTAATTGTCCAACTCGGTGAACAGTGATATGGGGGTTCAAATAGTAGATTCTCTGTGCGATGATGGACATGTGGACTGCAACAATTTGCTGTCTTCGATAACAGGTTTTTTGCATTGTTACTTATGTATTTGTTATATATCTGTACTTGCCATAAAAGAAAGATGAGATTTTCCTGCATTTGATATTGATTGACTTCTACTATCCAAAAGTTACTAAAGTTCTGTTGAGGGGGAAATAAATTGTTCTGTGACTACCTAATAAATAAGGCTCTCTTGACTGGAAAATAAATACTGATAACTTTCTCAATTTCGGTTTAATTTTGAGAGTGCAGTCAAATCATCACCGACCTTTGTGTCTTTTACCTAACCCACTCGTGACTATATACATACAAAATCAACCATGAAGATTTGATGACCCCAATACTCAAGTCCCATTGACCTGCACATTAAAAAAAAGAAGATGAATATATGATAATTAACTCTATAAATTTCAGAAAAGAACTATAGTTAACTCTCCAATGATGGATTATTTCGCAATCCCTCTTGTAAATACAACAGGCAGTAGCAGCATCGAGCTAGAGAGCCAGTGGTTCACATCAGTAACAGCCTCATGTTACACCGTGTAAGTTCTCCCCATGGTGAAGTATATCTTTAATGTACGCTTGTTGGTGAATGTGAGAACCTGGACAGAGTCCTGATGCTGCTAGGTTCGCAAGGAGGTGAGGCTAGCATGTGCCAGGAATTGGGTGAAGGGTGGACCATGGGAGAAGCGGGAAACAGGATGGGGTGTTGTGTTTTAAGTAGTTGGCAGCATTTTTGCTGACTAAACATCTTTTGCATTGAACCTAGCTAAGAAGCATCTTTCCAGGGACACTTTCATTTTTTGTGGGCATGTGTGATTTGCGTGTTTGGGTAAGGCCATAAGAGCCCTTTCGGCTGATCGAGCTGTCACTGGACCCAAGTGACCCGATGGCAGCCGCAGCACAGAGCAGGGAGATGAGATAGACTAGAAAATTTGGCTTATTTCTTGCCTGAGTAACGAGTACAATAAACCTCCTTATATGGAGAACTCCCCTAACATTTAAATATTAGATCAATCTAAATATGTAATGTTGTGAACCTTGATTCTCAACGGGATAACTACTGTGCTGAAGATAGCCAGACGGCATGGCTGCGGGGTATTGGTTAGACATAGGCTAGATGAGAGAATATTTGAGAGAGAATAGATTGGTTCTTTCTTCCTTAACTCAAACCTAGATACATGGCATCCTTATGCAGTGGATGCTTAGGCCCTTGACTTTTCCTAACATGATACGAACTCCTAATGAATTAGATTCTTTTAGTCCTAGATTTCCTAATACAATATTATTTCCTAAAAGACTCTCCTCCTTTCCGTTTGTTTGCTGCTGCAAGTCCTTGCCCAACACGTGACCACCTGCTGGACTATGTCTATGACCTTGGCCTTCTTGCCGGCTGGCCGGCCACAACTGAACTGCCACTGCATTGGTACAATCTACTAGCGTCCACGACACTACAACCCTCCTGGACAAGCAGCTTGTCCTCAAGCTGCAGGGTGGAGGCCATGGTTGCAGCCCTAGACGACCCATATAGATGAGAGGCTGCGACGCGGATGCCATGTCTTCTGAGTGTGTAAATGATAAGAAATTTGACTGACATACCCTTCCCTGCCACTTCGTGGCCGATCTTTTGGAAACCAAATAGAATAGGACTCCAATACTTCCTTGTTTAGTGAGTGACCCACGAAATAATTGCTTTGAAAGAATACTTCCTCGTAAGAAAAGGATCCAGAGTTTCCTTTTATTCCATGCACGTAGCCAATTCCAAATCCTGCCTATGTACTTGGCATTCTCCTGGATCAAAGACAAGCTGATGCGGATATGCATGTACGTGGCTTCCTCCCAACAAGACACTGTGCTGCCCAACATTCCCTTTGAATTTCCTTGCATGCATGCATGCATGTCCTATTTCATCTGATTTGCACGGCATATATCTTCTGGGATCTGGCGTTGAATCACCAACCAATAAAGTTTCTTTTTCTGATCCGCAACACGAGTCCGAATGAAGACTTGTAGAACTTGATTTCTTGTTCCCTGCAATTCTTGAGCCGAATAGAACTCTCGGCTCATGTGCAGTGCTGGATTTCACATCTTCCTGGTCCTGCGCAAGTAACTCAATGCACACGTCGTCTGTGGCTGCCGTTACATCCGCTGCAACTGCTGCATCTGACTGCTCCACCACCGTTCTTTTGGCTGCGCCTGCTATGGCTCCAGCTGCGCCCACTGCCTCTACAGTGCTCGTCTGCGTCTGCGGCACTGCTGCTTCTTCCTCCAGCTGCTTCTTGATGCGCCTCTGCGGCTGCTGCTTCTTGCCAAGCCGTTGACGCTGATATTCCTTGCTGCGTCACAGTCAACAAATTTGTTGCTGTTGTTGATGCGGAAGGCAGTGAAAGGAACGTTGTTGGAATTGGCATGGAGACTAACTCAGATGCCTAGTTGACAACAGCCGTCGTAGATTTTTCGGCCTTGTAAACTCCTGAAAGCTCGTACCGCATCATGGTCTAAACCATATTTGATGAAGGCCACATTGTTGACTTCCTTGGAAAAATTTCAATGGTCTCCACCGCTCCATAAGGATTGAAGATTTGATGAAGCACACTCTCCATGGTAGGGTAGAGAACACAATGAATCATGACGCGGAGTATCCTTCGCAACATCCTCTCGGCAGCGAAAACCATGGTGGTTGGCTCTGATACCAAATGTTGTGAACCTTGATTCACAACGGGATAACTACCATGCTGAAGGTAGCCAGACAGCATGGCTGCGGGGGATTGGTTAGACCATTAGACATAGACTAGATGAGAGAATAGATTGGTCCTTTCTTCCTTAACTCGAACATAGGTACATGACATCCTTGTATAGTGGATGCTTAGGCCCTTGACCTTTCCCAACACGATACAAACTCCTAATGAATTAGACTCTTTTAATCATAGATTTCCTAATACAATATTATTTACTAAAAGACTCTCTTCCCTCCGTTTCCTTGCTGCTGCAAGTCCTTGCCCAACATGTGATCACCTGCTGGAGTACATCTATGACCTGGCCTTCTTGCTGGCCGGCTGGCCGAACTGCCAATGCCTTGATACAATGTACTAACGTCCACAACAAAATATGAACTTACCTAAGTAATAGGTAAGATACCAAACAACCTAATAGATAGATTCCTAGACAATTAACAGCATGTAGCTAAAGTGCCATATGTGGATTCCAGATTCAAAAGGCTCTGAAGATGGGGAGCAGTATTTATGTGACAATCTGCGAACCAATAGCACATATAGCTGTAAACTATTGAGCAACAAGTTTAAGTATTTTCCGAGTAGGTTTTCAGTATGAGGAAAGAAAGGACTAAAGTTGAGTAGCTCTCACCAAAACTCAGGAGTAATAACTAATGGGTAAAATTCAAATATCCATTCTGCAAATAATATTAATAACTCTTGGGTATAAAAAGAATCTCTGTTTTGTTCCATAATAGTAGAATTTACATGACGTTACAAAAGAGCAATGAATTTTCCTCTTTTAACACTTCTGATATGGTGGCACACAAATTCTCGAAAGGAAGTGAACTGTCTGTTTGAAGATATTAATAATTGTTTATTGAAAGGTACAACAATATTATTATCCATACAAAGATCCAAATAGATCACATCAGAAGGGATGCTGATGAATAACTAACACATTTTGGATGTGGATGCTTATGTGTGCATATTTGAACTGCACCATTATTATTTGGATTTAATTTTACATACTTTCTTTCAGGGGAAAATTGTTGCTTCAATGCATCACGGATTGAGTATTACTTGGAGTATGAACCTCATCCATCATCAACGAAAAATTTACATCATCTTTTTCAGAGTATGTTTCTCTTGGTCCACATTTACCCCCATTTCTTCAATTCTTGTGAATGTATGATGTTTTCTTGTGAGGATTTTCGATATTTTTCTATGGGTCCTTCTCCATATTCTTAAAATTGTAGCATGCAGGCAAGTTAGTGCCAACTTAGAGTGCTTTGGAGCTGTAGGAACTTGGAAGAGAGTGGGTTCTAAAGTAGCATCACGTAGAACCTTCTCAATGGGCCACTGTTGTCCCAGAAAGCATCAGTAACTCAGAGCTTGCGATAAAAACACTAGGATGATCATCCCATCTGTCATGTCATAGATGTGATGGTGTGTGTTTAATCTCCAATACCACCTGATCAAGTGGCTTTGCAGAACCACTGACATGACGATTTCAACCACTACCCCGGCTGTTCAGCCATGGTTGAGTAGTAAAAACTTAGAACTTAGAGAAAGAGATGAGGATTAGTTGAAGATTGAGAACTCAAGTTGATTGATGGGTATTTTTAGGAGAACAGTTCATAAAGATCAGCTTAGCTGAGAAGTTGATGGATTTGAGAACTTGAATAGATAAAGGATTGACTCCTTACAGGATAAATGGTAAATAACTCAGTTCTGTACCATTTAATTCAGGGCATGGGGAGAAAGCTGTGAAATGATTTATCTGGTAGAAAAAATTTAACTGCAAGAGTTCATGTTGCCACAACATCAAGTACACTTCAAAATAGTTCAGCTTCGATCCAACTATCATATGCTCTTTGCACTTGGACAAGCACCGAAGTATCGAACAGTATGGATTAGCTCGACTCTACAGAGTATCCTTCATGGCAGTTGCTTTGCTGCTAAAATTAAGATGGTTTTATGCAAGTAGGATAAAAATGATAGCTCATGTTTTATCGAGTTCAGTGTACAACTTCCTTTTGTTGCTATTGATACTGTATTTAGCTGTTTTCCAAGCGTAACTTCCACCCAGTGCAATATGTTCGGAACAGATGTATTTCTCCTTGCTTACTAGAGTGGAATAGAAGAAACTACTGGATACTTGCAATGATCTTTTTAGTCATTCTAAAGCAAGGATTGATTTTCTCTACCATGCAGTGATCAGGAAAGGCACTTTCGCAAAGTATGACTATGGATTTTGGGGAAACCTAAGGCGCTACGGTCGGCTGCGCCCTCCTCCATTTGACCTAAGCAGCATACCAGAATCACTGCCAATGTGGATGGGATACGGAGGTCTTGATGCATTGGCTGATGTGACAGATGTTGAGCGTACTATCAAACGGTTGAGATCTACGCCAGAAGTGTTGTACATTGGGGACTATGGCCACATTGATTTCGTTATGAGCGTGAAGGCGAAAGACGATGTTTATCTCGACTTGATGAGGTTTCTTAGGGCAAATGGATGGCACAGTAGCTACTAGGATGTCCTTGTGTGTATATGCAACACATCTGTACAGTGGTGGTCCTTTTTCTTCCTTTTCTCTTTTCTGAATTTATGTATTATGAAATTGTACATCTCGTATTATGCAATTGTATATAAGCTTGTCGATATGTTGCATGTACGATCATTGTATTTAATTTTGTGTTTGTTATTATCCATTTGTTCTATACTTTAAGAACAAAATCGCCAGCAGGTTCACTTTGCTCTTTGCATTTTCCTGTCTTTATATATATCTAACAGCCCGTGAGCCAACCTCATTGCTTATGTGTATGCTACATACCTATTGAAACAACGCTGCATGATAGGAAATTAGACCATAGTAGTATGTTATGTATTGCACTTCTGAAGGAAGTGAGCGGTTTAGGTTCCATTAGGTGGCTCATGTGAACATAGATTGATGTTTAATGAAGTGATATTTTTTGTTTCTCTCATTGGATGCAAGTTTAGCCCTCATATGCATGCAGTTACACTCATAAATCTACTGGATGATAAAAGGATACTGTTCTCGTGTCAGCAGTCTTGAAAAAAATACAATGGCCACTGTTTATTACTACCTCCATTCCAAAACAAATGACGTTTTAGAAAGCATACAGTCAAACTTTTCCATATTTGACAACTAATTAATAAAATACTACTCAGGTTGGTTATGTGCAAATGGTATCATTAGATTTTTCATAAAAAATCTTTACACGGTGTAAAACTTTTATAATCTTTTACTTACATATTCATGCAAAAATAATGGTTAAAATTGCATATTGAAGACTGTGCAAAGTCAAAAGCGTCATCTATTTTGGAACGGAGGGATTAGTTCATATATATGCTTGGAAATATGTTGCCTTTTTATATTTAAAATATTATGTTTCTTTTACTAAACTCGGACGTATGCTCATATACCATCATTGAGAAAAAGGTCATCAAGCCGTAAACAGTTCAAGGCTAATTAGAACTTAAGAGAGATATTTGTTGCTAGAATTATTTGAAGTTAATAAATTGGGCATGCACAAATATGCCAAAGAGCAAAGCATCCTATTCTGTTACCACCAATATTACTTCAGGTGATGGAAAACTGTGTAGACAGAGTAATTTTGTCCGAATTGAGTGTTCATGCAAGAAAAGGAGGCGTTATTTGCTGGAGACTGTTGTAGGTCTAAGTTACTTAAGGTTGTTCCTTCATTCTTTTGGTTAAGAACAATCTTGAACAGGCTTCTGTTTAAGGAATGAAAGTTTGAACTACTGAGGTTAGATGCATGTTAAAATGCAGTAGATTAGCACTCTATTTAGTTTTTATTTTTAAATGCCACAAGTTGTACGTAGCAAACCTAATCATTTTTTATTATTTTCGTTACTTTTGAACGACTAGTGTATTATTATTTGTTTTTCTCCGTGAACACTATGAAGTTAAAACTCTTGCTAAGAAGATATTAATTGTGTTGTGTATGCACTGTGGCAGGTTAAGAAGAATTCTGTGACTGTTGAGATCTCTTCGACAGATGCTATTGCTGAGCAATTCCGGTTGAGAAGGGTAAGAAAAAGCATGCGTGAACTAGAAGTACCTGGCAGTCTTGAGTTGTTAAGTTGTCCTGTAGATGCTTCGCCATCACAAATATTTGTGCTGTTTCGTTTGTAGTTCACTATACATCAAACTTTGCTGGTCTGCAGACACGTAGACAGTTATCAGTAAATGTGTGAATAATGCTATTCACTGTAGAAATGAAATGTCTTGTTTGTCAAGTGAGGTAATCAATTTGAACATCAACTATTTTTCACGTAATACTTAACTGAGAATTCGATAGCTTGTTATCATGGTTTGTAAGATGCAAATCACTGGGCAGTTAGCATGACCAGATAGTGACACACAACAGTGATATTAGCCGGAGAATTAATGTAAAACCCCAATTTATCAGTCATTCTCATTCATGATTATTTCATTACTGTAACCACCATCTAACGTTAATCCTCTTCGCTGCATGGTTTAGCTCGGATAAATTTGAGGAAATTCGTAGAGCCTCAGCTTTTTTTTTCCATCCCTGTTTTCATCATTCATATGATGGTGTCTCTCCAGTATTTCTTCATGCAGCCATATCACATTATCCCATACTACAAGGTCTGATTCTTTACACAGCATCCTCGAAATATGTACTGTGTTTTGGTTTGGTTACTGCAAATTATAAATGTGGAACCGATGTAGAATGCAGGATGAGATTATAGAGCACTATAAATTTTAGCTGGTACTATGCCTGATGAGATAATGGAGCACTATAAATTTTAGCTGGTACTATGGCTGATGAGATAATAGAGCATGATTTTTGTTTAACTGGTACTGAATGCTCTCTGGCAGTATGTGACTTTATTTTCATTATTGAAAGTTTCAGCAAAAGATCACCTAGTGCCTGGTGATACCCTCTTTCTACCTGTTAATATTCAAGAATCTTCTGTTGCTGAGAAGACCAGGAAATTTGATAACAGGAATGAGATTGATTTTTTACGTAGCCTTGAGATTTACAAGGTCTTGATTTATTTTGAACTTTTAAAAATATGTTGAGTTGGTCTGGATGGTAAATTATCTCCATTGGTGTTTGCAATTCTTTCAGGATAAAGCCATCATTGTGGTCAACAAACCCCTTGGAATGCCGGTGCAAGTAGGCAACTTTATCCACGATTATTTCTTTCTTGCAGTTTCATAAGATTTTCCAGTGCTTAATAAAGCTTATTGTTTCTCTATTTGAAGGGTGGTGTTGGCATAAAAAATAGTATAGATGTATTGGCCCCCATGTTTGAAGAAAATTCTTCTGAAGCACCTCGCCTGGTGAGTTCAGTACAGTTCAGCTGTTACTCACTTGTAGCAAACGCTGTGGATTGTTACACAAGCCTGCTGTATCTCCTTCATTTGAAAAAAAAATTGTACCTCCTTAAATGAAAGTGGAAGTGTCAGCTTTCCAAATCTGACCTTTTGAAATATGTGGTACAATTTGTACTTGAGTTCAATGGTCCTTTTGCATGAGAGCTTACATTGTAAAAACACCATGCTGATTCTCAAGCTCAAAATAGAATAAGCTCTCTGACGAACTACTATTGACCTCATCTTACAATCACTGATGGTAATGTAATATTATTGTTTTTATGAGCTAAACATGATAGCATAGGCAACGGAGAATTGAACAGAGCCTAAAGAATCACCGTTGCATCTTTATGTAGTAGTATTTACATATTATTGCTTTAGGAAAATGCAGCATATATTATCAATTACTCCGGACAATCTTCCACCACAACATTCTGAGAGTGGTTTAGGTTCCTCCGCTTTTTCAAGGTGAAATTAGCTCCTAAACACTGCACTTGGTTGGGATTTGCTGATAGTCTGATACACACTGCAAAGTATTATTTAGCTGATGGGCAATTGGGCATTGCAAAGTTCATGGTGATTTGCTGGTGGCCATCAGCTTAATAACATTTGCGTGATATCTCGTACCAACCAAGCGAAGTGTCATGTAGCCATTTACCTTATTTCACGGGCCTCATATCAAGGCAACTAACCTGTTCTCTGTATCAAGGCTGTCTATCACATGTGCTGGTAGGGTGATAATGTGCTATCCAACTAAATGCAATTTAGAACATTATTCCAAGAACATAGAATAAGTGTAGCCACCATTATGAGATCCCCTCTTTAGACCCCATATCTGCTAGTTAATCTAATGATGTACAGCTTACAGAATGAGTGCTCGGGAGAATTGATTTACTTAAGCAGAGCACTTTTGTGGCTATTAAACTGTTCTGAGCCTATAATCTGTGCGTGGTTTCTGAACTTTCTGATGATTCAAATTCAACAAGAGGTTCTTCTACATTGCCCTGAAAACTAAATTGCACAAATCTTAAATTAACACCATTAGTATTTGGAGTGGTGGGAAGTTGCAAATCAGACCCTCAATGTGATTCAAAATTTGTGCTTTTTACTTACTGGGAGAGTATAGAATCACCTGTCATTGCTGTTAGCGAAATCAAGAGGATAAAGGCATAGCCTAAGCATTGTGAGAAGAACATAATGATTAGGGTAGTGTTGAGGAGGACTGGATTTTAATTTGTCAAGGTAAACCCATCTCAATTCAGTGAACATTGTATTCTGACTCAAACTAATAAACTTGTAATTATCTGTTAGCAGTTTATGTTAACATTATCGTGTAAACTAACATTATGTGTACACTATTTTGATAAGTAACATGTTCTCTATAATTATTCAAGCTCTCTTTCCATTCTTAGTACCTCAGCAAGTTAGCACGGCGTTGGCGTTATTTGAATAAACAACTTGTTTGTGTCGATTTATGCATGACCTGCATGTTTGTTGATGCTCTTATTTACTTCATCAGGTTCACAGGCTTGATAGGGATTGCAGCGGCGTCCTTGTCCTGGGTAGAACTAAACTTAGCGCTTCCATTTTGCGTATAACTTCTACTCTGTTTCTCGACGATGCTATTCATTCCGCACCATATGATATATTACACAGCTGCAAGGTTATTCATGTACTTATCTTGATACTCTTATCTTTTATGTGAAGGGTACTCAACAAGTATTGCAAAGAAAATATGTTGCACTTGTTATGGGACACCTAGACATCCCAAGGGTTTATTGTCGGCTCCACTTGCGAAGGTTCGTAAGAATATGTGTTACTATTCCCATGGTGTTCTATTTAGCATTGATCGTTTTATAGTTTCGAAATGTGCAACTTCAGTGACGAGATGTAACGAGAAAAATCCATACTCTGAAAAAGATGGTGTAAATTTTTCGCCGATGATGGATGAGGTTCATACTCCAAGTAATACGCAATCCGTGATGCATTGAAGCAACAATTTTCCCCTGAAAGAAAGTATGTAAAATTAACTCCAAATAATAATGGTGCAGTTCAAATATGCTCACATAAGCATCCACATCCAAAATGTCAGTTATTCATCAGCATCCCTTCTGATGTGATCTGTTTGGATCTTTGTATGGATAATAATATTGTTGTACCTTTTCAATAAACAAATATAATATCTTCAAACAGACAGTTCACTTCCTTTCGAGAATTTGTGTGCCACCATATCAGAAGTGTTAAAAGAGGAAAATTCATTGATCTTTTGAAATGTCATGTAAATTCTACTATTATTGAACAAAACAGAGATTCTTTTTATACCCAAGAGTTATTAGTTATTATTTGCAGACATATCAAATATACATTGGATATTATACTCATTCTCAGAACTCTTCTTTCTTTCATCCAATAGCTTGATCATTGTTGTGATCCCTCCGTTTATTTTTATCATTGTTGTGATCCCCGTTTATTTTTATAAAGTGCGCTTTGACTTGGTATGGTCTGTAAAATTGAACTTTGACCATTAATGTCTTGTATGATATATTATTAATAGCTGCAAAATCATGATTTCATGAAAAGTACTTCGAAATACAAATCTGATGGTACAAAATTTGTATCACTAAACCTACAAATTGCTAGAGAAAATTGTTGGTCCAATTTAAAAAGTTTTAATCTTACAATGAGTGGGCGCCTTGTAAAAGTCAACGGATGGAGTACTATTTTATGGTTGTCTGCTTTCTACAGGTTGTATTACAAGATGGCAAGTCTGAGCGTCTGACTGTTAGGGCTGGTCCAAATACTACTACTGTTCAGGACGCTTTGACAGAGTACTGAGTGATTGAATCTTGCCCCCAAGGTAGTCAAGCAATAATCTTGTCTGATGAATGCCAAACATTTTTTTTTCTTAGGAAAACGTAAATAACTAGTAGCATTTTTTATTTCAAGGTCTGCAGTGCTTCTGAACATACAATATGCTTTTTCATTAGCATACTGCAATGTGTTCAACCAGTAATCTAAGAATGTCAAACAGCACGTGTCACATGCAGACTTACAATATTGGGAAGGAATGGACAATGATATCCGAATCTTAGTTTCAACATGATGCATTTTTATATGAATATATAATTGATAAAATTAGATTAGAACTATATGCATGGCATCAATTTTGCAGTAGCCGTGCGCCCATGCTCGCCAATGCTGTATAAAAGAACAATAACATTATGTTACGCCAATTAGCCTAATGTTTAACAAGGTACCAAACAACTGCCAAATGTTATGCACGAAAAAGGAATTCAGTTAGAGAAAGACGGAGCATATACAGAAAGGTAAAATGTAATATAGTTAAGACACATTCATCTGGCACTATCACTGGTGGTATTTTTATGTTTCTAGCATCACGGTGCGAACTTTAGGTTGTTCTGGATGATGATAATAATTGTTACCTTAGGTTCAGCAACCAAAGTATATTGCAGAATTGTACCAGATGACTTACATTGATTTTTGTGATCTTTTTACGAAGCTGTGTTTGGTAAATGGGTTAATTAGATTTATGCCACTGCAAAATCTCTGATTTGGAGAAATGCCAGTACAAATAACTGAGTTGGAAAAATACCATTGCAAAATTCCAATACACACTTAGATGCCATCACACAACTAAAACCAATTTTTCACTGCCAATACCCCCACATATTCCTTGCCATATTTCTGTAGGGTACAAAACAAGAAGAAAAACAAGTGCTTTAAGTACAAAAGAAGAAGAAATAAACATGCCAATATGACGTGGAATACCATTACAAATTATCTAGCTTGGCACCACTAGAGTATTAACAGTTCACCATCGTGCTGTCTCCTTATCATTGGGGTTTGCTAATGATTGCAGGGTACACCTGGTTAGAACTATTTCCTCTTACCGGAAGAAAGCACCAGGTAGTTTCAGTTGGGACAATTATCTCTGAACAAAATCTTTGAAGGTACCGCAATCACGCTAAACACCAGAAACTTTGCTCTCGTTTCTGCTGGAACCCACACAGCTCCGAGTCCACTGTGCAGAGGCTCTTGGAACACCAATAGTTGGAGACCACAAGTACGGACGTGAAGCACACCAGAGCTGGACGCCACTTCCCCTGCCGCAAACAGTTGATGGGGAACTGCTCAGGAAGCGGAGGCTTCCCTTTGGTCTTGTCCTGGGTGGTGGAAGCTTCGCGGAGGAGCAGCCTCAGTTGCATCTACACTGCAAGCAAATGATGCTCCCTGATATCTCAGCTGCCGTCCACGGTTTGCAGTCTGAAGACGTCGATCACGACTTCTCGGGTCTCGAGAAGCACAGCTTTGTTGCCCCATTGCCCTTACACATGCGGTTGAGTTGGGAGGTTTTGAAGTCTGCAAACAAGTAACCGAAATGTGTGGTGTCATTCTCAATCTGTTCCCTATGCCGTCCTACTGTCTGTGATGAGGATGATGGTTTTTTGAAGAAGACAGACATCACAGAAGCTTCACCAAGAGACCTGATTAGTTTGTTCTTTTAGATGTACCAAATTTTGTACTAATGATGTAGTTTGTTCTTTTAGATGTTCCTTCTTCGTTATGGGGTCGCTGTAGACGCTTTTCTTTTTTCTTCCTGGAACTTCTTCGCTCTTTCTTGCAGTGAGAAGGGATATGTCATGATTATAGTAACATCAAAGGTTGTGTAGTCTACTGCATTAAAACAAAGAACATTTCTTTTCTGACAGCACGCAACCTTTATTAGATTATAGTAACATCGTACACAAGGGATTAAACATGGAAGTGCATATGGAATTAGGTCATGAATTGAAACCAATCCTTTTGCCACCGGTTGAGGTGTGTACGGGACGGGCCTTGCGTGCGGCTGCTGTGATAAGCTCTGGCCAGGCCACTTTAGAACACTCGTACAATGCTGTTTCGCGGCGCTTGCGCGGCCCGCGGTACCTGCGCAGGTGCTCGCTGCCGTTTTTCAGGTAGTTGGCGAACTTTTTCTTTAAGCGGTACATCTTCTGCGTGAGTACACAGACGGTAGCGTCGCGGCGACGGAGCGGCGAGTCCTTCTGGAGCGTCCTAAGAACCACGGAGGCACCAGGAGTTACACCCATGTTATCGGCTCGGAGCTTTGCGATAGTGTTTATAATCTTGCATTCATCCTCGACATCCCAACATCTGTAACGTCCTCTCCTGGGCCTGCTGGTGGCGCCGTCGGAACCGCCGTCGTCGTCGGGGATATCGCCGCTGCCGTCATCATCGGAGATGACGATGACCTCGTCGTCGGAAGAGGAGACGTCGATAGTTTCGCTAGGCTCAGGAGAGGGCGTGGAGATTATTCCACGGAGGGTGGGTGCCATGGCGCGAGGACAATGCGGAGCTGAACTCGTGTACGTGTGCTTTATTTGTAGGATGCGGTGTGGCGGGAGATTGAGGGAAAAATAATTGTTTCCAGCGCCAAGCTAGACGGGCGCGTACGCGAGGGCCGATTGTGTAGTAACTGGGGCCGGAAAGTAAGGATTTTTTCCATCTCCTGCACATTTCCTTGGGTGAACACGATGGAATACAACTCATCGATCTCTCCCAAATCCGCCATGACATGGAAATAATCTTATGATTGACAAATTTCCTGATAAAATGGAGGGAGGGCTCTTGGATGGATCTCATCTCATATCCCCACAAACCCAAACCCAAGCGCGCGGTTTTGTGATCCGTTGTGCACCTGTCAATACTAACTACTGATATAAGGGGAAAGCATTTGGTTATTGTGATTAAACTCTTTCCTGAAAATATTAACTGACAATTACAGCAGTTAAGTCCATTTCCTGAAAACATTTGGTTATTTGCTATAGGCCTAGAGAACAGGTAATTCACCCAATTGTATGTTTCTAGTTAAGACCGGATATGTAATATCATACAGATCCTACATTCCTCACTACCTAGCATCCTACATCGTGTATGTGAGTTATTAAATATAGAAATCGAAATCTTTTCTAATTGCTATCTAACGGTTCCGAGAGACTTTTAAGTGGCAAAGTTTATTTTTTAGATGATAGAAGAATTTTATTACACCAGTGTCACACCCTGTTTTTCCGTAACCTAAAAATTAGAACTTACAAAAACATTTTGCTTGTAATCTTGCTTGATTCGGATCTTATGAAAACCTATTCCGCAAGTCTTGCTCCTTATGAAAATATATATGTGGCACCTATCTAAAACCCTATCTTTTCTCCTCCCTCGCAATATCATCACCTCGAATCATGGTGATCATGTGTGCTTGTGTTCCCATTGGCTCTTAATGTTTTGGTCCATAACTCTTCTCTCCGGGATTTTTCATCTATTGGTATATCAATACACTGACCATCTCTCAGTTCATATACTCGGCTGTCTACCAAACCATGCATCTATCGACGCATGCAATTCCCTATCTACATATATGGCTAGCTACCTGGCTATCCACTTCTTTCGGTACGTCTATCGGTATACGTGTATATATATAGCCACCTATACGTATATGTGCGTGCCTTTATCCATAGCTATACTGCATATGTCCATTTCTCTTCCAGCACGTCCATGTGCCTAACCATGAGTATTCCTCGACGCATGTGACCCCGTCTATGCCTATCTAGACCTTGCCACCTTTTCTCTCTCTTGAAAAGGTCTACCCTAATCTTCATTGCCTCCGGCAATTCTCCTCTCTACCACCCATGTGTCATCAATTAACCATGGGGTCATGAACCTCACCTTCGTCTCCTTTATTTCCCTAAAACCTAGTTTTGCTGAAACCCTAACCCTCGGCACTGTGTATTTCTCTCTTGGCTGTTTAGCCCTAAATTTTTCCAAAACAAAATATTTGCTAAAATGTTTCTCTACTATTGAAAATATGAATTTCCATGAAAATCTTAGATATCCAAAACCTTTCAAAATAGTAAATAGTTATTTTGGCTTAATCTCCATTTTGATTTACAAAATTGAAAGTAAAAGTACTTCGAAAGAACCCTTCAACACATACTCCCTTGCCCTTCAAAACTTTCCAAATATGTGGCATACGATATGGGAGTATTTCAAATGTATATTAATTTATATTTCCCTTTATACACAAATGTCACTCCCAGACCTATGTTACCAATTCCTTTGCAACACTGAAAATCAGGGTTAAAACCCTAATCTAATATTTTATGTGGACATTTGGCCTCCAAAAATTTCAATATAATTTCAAAAAGCCCCTTATATTAATACTAGTCGACTTATAAAATAATATGGTGACCTCCAGTTCAAATATTTCAAATAACTTTAAACTTGTGTTTGAGCTATTTTTGAAAATTAGCTAATGCCCTAAGTTTTAAACTTTAGAAAATTATATAAAAATCATGGGAGATGCCCCTCATCATATTTAGCTCAAATATATGCTCACCCAACCAAGTTCTTCTCAAAATTTTCAAATAAATTCAAAATTGGATTTCAGCCAAGTTTGAACTTAGCCCAATTCCTACTATTTGAAACATTCAAAAAAAATTGTGAAGTATCTCCTAGATATGTTGGATCCATTTTTGTCATAAGACCCTTCTCTCCTCAAAAATTTTGCCACAAAAGTTCAAGAGAGAATATCCCAGCTCTCACTATTATTTCGTGTTGATCTCCTATCCCTTCTCCGCTAAAGCCACACGGGCTATACCAACCGAAAAACCATTCTATCACTTCCAGGTAGGCCCCTTAGCCCATGGGTCAGCTCTTTCCCCATCCCCTTCTTCCTCCTCTTCTTTCCATCTCCCTCTCTCTCACTGTTGCACCGTGCCACCTCTATCTCTTCCACAGAAATTGGTGCCTAACTCCATTACACCTCTACAGCGCCGGCCAACCTCCATCTTTAATCCTTTGCTTCTTTCTCCTCCTTTTTCATTCCTCCCCATTACTTCTTACTCTCGGGTCATCAAGCCGAGCTGCTCCAAGTCCTTCCACCTGAGCTCCCTCCCCCATTTTCTCCTCCACCTCCCTCCTATAGTCGTTCTCCTTTCCCCGGTTTCTCCCCATTCCTCCTCATGTCGAGCCGCCTACCTCCTCTTCCTTTCATCACCCTACAGTCTTCCTCCCGCCACTGCCACGATGCTTTGCCGTAGCACAATGTCGAAGCTCAACCCCTCCCTTATTTTCCCTTAAGCCTGAGCGTCCGCTCTATCTTCCCTTCTCCACCTCAACAAATCCAAGATCCCCTCCAACGTTGAACGGTCGGAGAGCTCCTCCACCTCCTTCCTATGCGGCAAGGGTGCTGCCCGGCCAGGCTAGGCCGTCTCTGCTAAATTCCTCGTACCCGTAGTCTCCCTATCCACTCCTTGACTCCCTCCTACGTAAAATTACAAAAGAAGGGCGGCGACGATAGAACGCCTAAATTGGCTCCACCACTGCCACTCGGTTAACGTCGTCGAAGCAACTCCGGTGCTCGCGGGAGTCAGGCACCGCCTCTGTGAGGATCCGGACTTAACTTCCAGACCCTCCCTGTGTATCTCCTCATCAGTCCAGGATCAAGCTGATGAACACAGGCGAATTGATATCACTGCACACATCACGAAACATTTTAGAAACATAAACAATTGAGTTATAGCAGCGATAAGACTAAATGAAGTAACTAGGACTTATGTCCCTTACCATTCAGAAACACAGCGGAAAATAAAGCGTAGATGTCTCCATCTCAACCACAGGCAGTCGACGGAGGCCACGTGACCTAAACCTCAGCATTGACGTAGAAAAACCTCATATCTTCACCACCATCTTCAAAAATATCTGAACACGTCCAACAAACAACATACACGATGAGTACTTTACGTACTCAGCAAGCCACCTGGCGGCAGATGGTCCTATTAAACTACATGCAAGGCTTCAACGGAAGGCTGTATGGTTCATTTGCAGAAAAGCAGTTTTAGTTGAAATATTACGGTAGATTCAAAGGCATCATTTTGATGAAAACCAATTTTTATTACCAGGGGTGTTTTCCAACAGGTGTGGTCCATGACCAACACACTCGAGCAAGGACTCCCGCCTTAGCTCGACCAAAGGATTCATCAGCAAATGGGTAGAGGAAAATAGCAAGAGGGAGAGGGACAGGTCCTTTTCATCAAGAATTACGCATGTGCTGTCCATAACCGTGGACACGGCTAATCGATTAGTTTTAACTCTGCAGAGTGTGTACACTTTACCCACATGACACGATCATCCCCTTATGCCAAGCTGATCGGGCTTGTACACACGCCCATCGGTGTGTCGGCAAGGTGACCGTGATGAGGTCTTTTAGCTAGATCCCCCTGAGGTGTGACATGCCCACCGGGTCTGGCTCGGAGTCGAGAGTACATCCCCGCACTCCGATCCCCCCATCTGTGCCGAGGGTCCTCGTAGCTACGTCCACCCCTTCTGCGGTACGGCAACATCGGCACCAAAGGCTGACTAACCTACTTGACCAAGCCAGTGCCCATATAGCATGTGGTTGTACTGTTGTCACAATTCTCCAACTTCAAGACTTCGGCCTTATGCGGTACGGACGACCAATAGTTCCTTTAAACCAGCCTTCTGCGGGTAGGACAACCATATGCTCCTTCATCACATGATCCAGCTGTCGCCCGCACCATATTAGATGGTAAGTTTCACCCAGAGTAGAATAGGAAGAATAGAGAGAGGGGGAATCATCGGGCATCCGGCCCTAGCTCAACGAGCTCAACAGGTTTCAACGAGGATCATCGATCCGATATTCATTCCTCCGTAGAGGCAAATCAAAACAACCTAATGATGAATTTAAGCATGGCTAAGCATATCTCTACTCTATTCAGAATAACACCTACTAATCTACTCAGGGTATCAAGTATAAAGGGCGACAAGCGGACAGGGTAAAAGTGTGTCAATCGACACGCTAGCTACTGGAGTAAAACAGCATGCATGTTTATAAACAATAAAATATAATGACTTTGAAAATATAGGATCATGTATGATCAAGAAAAGGGGCATGCCTTCGTTGACGTGTAGGTCTTCTTTTGCAGGAACTTGACCTTACCCAACTTCGCTACTTCCTATTCGTCCCAACAGCAATAAAGTGCAAGGCAAATAAATATAAATCCAATTTAAATATCAAATGAAAATACCAAAAGAATAGGGCTAGCAGGGTTGGATAGGTGTCAAAGGACAAAGGTGAAGGGATAGGATTGTCGAAAGACAACTAGGAAGGTGTGAGATTATATATCTCAACCAAATGGAGTACATGTACTCGAAAGGTGGTCTTCTGGATCATATCATTCTGGAAAAAGGATAGATTTATGGATGGTAGAATTTGCATGTCAAAGGACTAAAGTTAATCCACATGCGAGATAGGGATAGATGTGCAACTGAGAATAGGATATGGTTGATGACAACAATAGCACAATCATATGATTAAACATGAAAACCCGACATACTAGCAAAACAAATATGACCAATCATACTTGTAAACAAGCGAGGTCCTGGCATGCTAGTTGGCAAGAGATGATAATATGCAACATGTCAATCTATATGAAACTACTGTGCAACATACAACTGGACATCATGTAACAAACTAGATAGACTAGGCATGAAATAGAAATTAGACAAGGCAAGCATAGGATAACATATGACTATGCAATTGTAATCTAATAACGATAATTGATAATGTAAACGGTGATTAAACCATATGATCAAATAACAACTAGCATCGATATGACATGCACCAACGTACATGCAATCTATGACATAGCATTAACTCTACTCATGTTATTGTGTGAATAAAATGCAGCAATCAACGTACAAATACTACACATAACAATATTTTAGTAAATGATGATTATTAGCAACATATATGCATATATTATAATTGATACCTAAATGCTAACCATATATATGTGACTATACACTACATTATAAACATGCAACATAAGATAACAAGCTAAGCATACTAGTACATACATATTATATGCCCATCAACTAACATACGATATGATTAAATAATAAAAACTCAGTAAGGGATTATTATTCCAACATGTAGATTGTCAACAATATTAAGTCTAATTATATATATATATATATATATATATCTCTATATGCAACTACATGATTATGCAACATAAAGTCATATTGAACATGTGCAACATAATTGTGTTTAAACAAACAATTAAATTATACACATGAATAAAATAATGTGTTCAACCATTGCATGACAGATTATTATCTAACACATGGATTAGCCTATGTATATATGCATAAATATATACACATAGCTGCATATGTAAACCACATGAAATGCATCGAAAAAAAATATGAGACATGTGTGTGATCTTAACCATATTATACACAGAGGTTACAATTATGGCTAAATATTTTACAACACCATTAGTTAAAACAGGAAGCATCTATATATATAATAACTTTATATTTTGCATAACATCATGTCATACTTCCATTTAAATCTACACATATATATTTTATCATATTATCTACACATGGTGACATGGGAATCATAACATGTTTATTAAACAATCATCATCACGTGTGATTAAAGACACTAACATGCTAGTAAGCAACCTTATGCCATATACAATAATAATCTTATGTGTGCTAGTAGATGTACATTATACAAAGATCAACTACTATATGATATGTCATATTAATATTAGCTTAGTAAGATTATACTTCTACTATTATAGGTTATATGCAATATTAAGTTTGGTTATATATTGTATAACACAATATATGTGAACATACATAATATCATGCAATATGAATCTTATTAAATATGAACAAATTTATCCACAATATAAACAAGATTGAACTAACATGTTGAACTACCTCATGTCTACTAACTATTAAAACCGAACTATATTGTATATGCATATGTTATATTCAACTATACAAACATGCAACATGTAGCTATATGAATGAATAAACCTAGTATTGAACTAAACATGATTGATCACATGATGAATTCTAAGCATGAACATTACATAAATAGAAGTAATGACTATATAAGAACTAAGCATATAAATATATGAAACTATAGTCTAACATAATATGCAATTTAATTTGGTGATCAACAATGATGCAAAACATTATAGATGAACATAAGGTGATGCGGGTAATTTTGGATAGAGAATAATGGTGGAAAAGAATGGCATAATGTGCCACAAGATGATACAAGATTAACTATATGGGTGGTGGCGACGTTCGCGACACAAAATGGTTGCAACAGATTATAGATTGGTTCTGGACAGACCGGACGGTTTTGGTTGCTGCGCGATGCTCACTCAACAAAATCACGATCCGCCAATTGGGTTAGAAACTAGACATATAGAGGTAAAATCCCACCAAAGGGTTTTGGATAATTCTTACCGAGTCAACGGGAAAAGATCAGACAAGATAGACATTCTGCAGATTGAATCTGGACATCCGCGGAAAGCACGTCGGAGACGGATCAATTCCCGCCAAACGGCTACATAGATCAAGGTAAAAATTTACAGGGGTGTTTATATATACCTAAGGCATAACTTGACCGAAGGGATTGATGATAGACTCACCGGATCAACTACAAAGGAGGTGATAATGCCAAGCTACTGTTTCTGTAATCAAATCTGGACATGAATAGCAGCACAAAGAAACTTTATTTCCCGGAGATTGGACCATTGGATTGCTTTCAAATTTTGTGGAGATGATCTTGACAACATCATCCATGATCCCACCAAACGGATCTTGGAAAGGAGGTCCGAGCCAACAATGGCGTCGTTCCAATCTAGAGGCACGCGCAGAAAATCTGGGTGCAAACAGAACATTAGTATTTGGCAATTTCCCGATGATTGCACCGTTGGAGCTTCACCAAATTTTGCAGAGAGGTAGAGGAAAAGATTAGGAACAATCTCACCGAAGGGATTTGCCAAAAGATGTTCGAGGCGACAGAAATTGGCAAAATACTGAGGTGGGACGTGCTGTTCAGGAACTGCACGGGAAGAGAAAGGGGGGTGGCGGCTGTTTAGAGGGGTTGGGGGCTAGGGTTTCGTGGGAAAAGAGTGTGGGGGAGTGGGAAAAAGGTGGGAGGGGTGTGGGGTATTTATAGGAAGGTTAGGGGAAAGAGATTTAGGTCAAACCCTATTGGAAAAGAGGTGGCGACGCATGCTGCGCTACGCAGCACTCGCCGGAGTGGCTGCTCAAGGGAGGAATGAGACGGCGGGATGCCGGGTGGGGATGAGCCGGGATGACGGCCATAAAGGAAAGGAGGAAAGAAAAGGAGAAACCAAAATAAAAACAAAGAACAGTAGAGCGAGATTGAATATCAAACGAACTCCGAAAATTCTGAGAAAAACTCTGGAGACATATTTCGAATTGAAAAGCAAATCAAATTCAAGTTGGATTGATTCAAATTAACTCCGGTCCAATTTGTGAAATTCTAATTATGTTTTAATTAACTTGAGAATAAACAACGAAATTTTCCAGCTCTGATTTTTGATAAAAAGATTTTAAAAAGCTCTGAAAATTAGGATGTTACAGCCTCCCCTAAGCTCCTCATTGCACCCTCTGCTCGCCTTAGGCATTGGCCGTCCTCACCACGTCGCCGCTCATCACTGGCGAGGTGAGCCAAGGTGAGCATCTGTCTAACCCAGTCTCTCTTTCCCTCTGACCTCTCTTTCTCTCACTACTACAGAATTCATTTAACGGGACGCCCCTGTACAGACGGTTTTTTGAAGCCGTCTGTACAAATAGTATCACAGATAGTTCCAAATGAAAACCATCTGAGAAAATGAGTACGAACGGTTCCTAACAAATGGGACGCTACAGTACAGACGGTTCTAAACTTGGAACCGTCTGTACAAATCAAACAGTACAGACGGTTCTAAGTTTAGAACCGTCTGTACAAATCTGTAAACAGTACAGATGGTTCAACTTAGAACCGTCTGTACAAATCAAAAAGTATAGACGGTTCTAAGTTTGGAACCGTCTGTACAAATAGATGAAGCAAGGCTAGTTGATACTCTGCTGCCGCGGCAGCAAAAACTACAGATTTTCTTGCCATGGCAGGAAAATGGCAGCCTCGGGGAGGGAGTTTGGCAGTTCCGATTGTCGAATGGTTTTCACGGCTGTAAGCAGGAGGCCAAACTCTACGTCTCCAAAAATTTTGAGTCAATTCCGAGAAAGTCGACGAAACGACTAGTGCAAATCCCGGCCCGAAATCAAAGATTTTGAAAACGGCACCTCGACAAAAGTGTTCGGCAGAAGCTAGGATATAGGTGGAAAGCAAGTCCTCGACTTAAGCTAACCAGGGAAACAAGAATCACCCAAATCGGAGTCCGGGTGGAGGAGATATGCCCTCCGCAAAATCAAAAAAAGTAACAGAAAAACTTCTAGAGCCAAAAATTCCTACTTAGAAGCCAAATTTTGAGGGTCAAGATGGGTACAAGTGTATACAGGTATAGAATTTTTGGATGCGCCTTGTCGTTAGCTTTGATTTGAGTGGTCGTGGACCCAAAACGGACTTCGTATGAGAAAGTTATGGCTGTTTTACTAAAACCTCTCAAACTCGGGTTGGATCTGGACTCAAACTAGCACTCAGAGCTACAGCACAGACGGCGATTTGTACAGATGGCTCCAATTTGGACTCGTCTGTGCTATTTGTACAGACGGTTCTAGTTGGGTTTTGTACAGACGGTTCAAAACTGATTTGTACAGACTGTTTCGTACAGACGGTTCGGAAAACCGTCCCACACGGGAATTCCGAACCTTCTGTACACATGATTTTTGTACTCTCTCTCTCTCTCTCTCTCTCTCCAGGTTAAGGCCCTAAGCCTGCTCAATGCGCCAAAGTGAGCGGTTAAGCCCTAATTGCTGCCACCCGCGACCCCACTGATCGGATCAATGGAGGCATATCCCCTGAAATGCACTTTCCCCTCAGCAGAGACTTACCCCTATTTTTCTTCCTTCGCTTGACGTTTTCTTCTCTGGAAAGCATAAACCTTGGTAACATTGTCTGTTTCCATTTTCCAACACTGAAGACATAATCCTAGCCTGCACCTTCGACGTCACTCTTCTCAGCCGCCAGCTTCCCCCCCCCCTTTCCTTATTTCTCTTCTAGCACGACTTCGGAGCCTCGTTTCTCCCTCGCCGTAACTCCGATTAACCTGATTATTTTTCCTATATTCCTATAAATTCAAAACCTATCTAGATGTGCCACTTTCATAATTTTGAAATTGTTGGAATTTCAAGTTTGAATATATTTCCAGTCGAGTATCATATATATAGATTCTCCGATATAGATCCAAATAAAATGACTCTTTTTCCTAACATCATCTAAAATCAAACCTAATATTTTGGTTTGGTGAATTTTGACATTCAAGGTTTAGTTTTAAAACAGTAGGAGATATGAGATCCTTTGTTTATGAAATATCATTCCAAACGAATAACTAATCATTTTAAGCCAAACCTTCCAGATGCAATTTTTCAATCAAAGAAATAATTTCTTGTCTAGATCTCCTTCTGGAGTTCAAACATGATCCACATATAGGACAAATAGTATATTATGACTGACAGCCAAGGCTTGGAACTAACAAGGTAGCATCAGATTTGCATTCTGGCCTAGATTCAGGCGTCATGCTAGTAAAGCATGTTCATATTGCTTTGAAGAAATAGCTGCACCTGTTCCCTTGGTCAATTTATTCCTAGGCATGTTTCGTGCTTTAAATAATGCTATATATAAGATGCATTTGCTGTTCACGCATTTTTCCAGCCATATTACACATGGCTTGCAACATGATGAAAACACGGTTCCAGTGTTTCGATTTGGAAATCATTCTGAACATTACTGTAGTACGTCGCTCAAGAAATCGTACCGCAACATTGGTATTTTGTAGAACTGTAGTGAAACTTTTTTTTTGACATGTCTAGTACTTCAGTCTTAAAGTTGCTTTCATATTTCCCCTCTGAAATTCTGTATACCAATCCTGGTATCCTCGCACATCAGTGTCTAAATGGTATCTAGCGTGACAGAATACAAAGGGAAAAGAACAAGTATTGTGAGACTGATCTGAGAAATACTGATGTAACAACACCAAGTACGATACCATTTGTTTTCTTAATAACAACGTATGAAATGGTTACCTAACCTATGTGAAATATGAATGATGCAATATTGCTAGTTATGACATATTTTTTGTCCTGGTACCTAAAGACAAATTTGCCTTGTCAAGATCTCATGAACAGAACTGGCCGCGACATGGCGGCGATGGCAACGCAGGCAGTCGCCGCGCTGCCCAAGCCAAGTCTCTCCGTGCTGCTGGTGAACTTCAGCCATCACTTTGCAGGACTTAGGAGAATGACGTCGATCCTTCAACACTGCCTTTATGAGAGTATATCATTAATGAAAGCAAGGCTGCAATCATGTCAAATATTAATTGGTTACCTTCTTTTTTATCCGAATATATCCATGTGGCACACTGGCATGTTACGGAAGTGACCATTCAAATACTCCACAGCTATAGCAGCTGAGTCTGAGGTTATGTCGAGATATAATATGTCCTCACTTCATCGTGATGCACATTCATGCAGATTCTCCACGCAATACCATGATCCCCCTCGCTGAATCATGTCAAATTATTGAAAAGAATGTGTTGCGAATCTCATCAATCTTCAGTCATTTCTAATACAGAAGCTGTCAACACAAAATAATAGAAATCAAGTGCGGTCCTTGACCAGTCTTCGCACGGTTGACAAAAAGAATGCAAGCAAGACTCGGAGATGCAGACAAACAGAAAAGCAGACCAAAGAAACGAGACAACATGTAGTTACCTGTACGGTGTATTCTGACAAACTTACAGTGTCACAGAAAAAATGCTAACCATTTCTGGTTGGTTTAAGCTACAGGGGAAATTAAACTTAAAAGCACATTACAGCAAGATATCACTACTTCAGTGGTTTCAACCCTAGCGATGCACGCAGCTTGTTCATCTCTATAATCTCTGGATCATTTGAATCCGGACCGTTTCCTTCGCCCTTCTTCTCTTTCTTTCCTTTCTCTTCTTAGGTTCCTCCCTTGGGCCACCATCCTCGGCACGCCCTCGAGGACTGGCACTACCTCGGCCACGTCTCCTACGGTGCTCTCCATCTTCACGGTCTCTTTCTCGACGATCCCTGCTCCTGCTCCTTGAACGGCTCCTATGCCTGCCACGGTCTCTGTCCCGGCGTTCCCTTTCCCTACCATCCCTCTCTCTTTCCCGGTCTATGTCTCGGTTGTAGTCATCTCGGATGCGATGACGGTCTCGATCCCTATCCCTCTCCCTATCTCTTTCACGGCCTCTATCTCTGTCTCGGTCTCTTTCCCGTCCCCTCCCGTAGTCCCTGTCATAATCCCGATCTCTGTCATGGTCTCGGTGCCTGGAAAAAACAAAGATCAACAGCGCAGGCAGTCGTTATCTAAAGATGACTAAATCAACAAACATCAATAGCTACTGCATGTATTAGGTAGCAACATCACATTAATTTTTCAAGTATGTCAGTAACCTAAAGCTATACAGAGAGAACATGCAGAGAAATAAGGGATCAATAGTCATTCAGCAATTCCCCCTTCGGCATGATATGTCGTTTAAGATCACATTAAACATCTTTCAGACGTCATTGTTGAACAATTTATCCTAATCCAATGAAATATTTGGCCCACAACTATTTTTAAGCAAGAACTACACTTATGTCTATATATAAGTGAGCTCTATTTCCTTTGCTCCAAAACCAACTTTTCACAAATTTCCAGGCTATCAGTGGGCAACAGTGTTCACATAGATGCTCAACAAAAAACTACAACCGTAACAATTGTTTTGCCTGGTATAGGTATTGTAAACTTAGAAAATTGTTCCGTGTTATGAACATAAGTACCCTTGTGCACAGCTAAGCAAGTCTTGTTAAAGGGCAATGAACATGACCAATACTGTCAAATCATGATGTAACTCAAAATTAAGCCCTTAAAGAGCACAAACATATCAAGATTCAAGAATATACTAGCGGGTCATTAAAGAATAGGGGATATTTTTCTACAGTGCGATCTCAGCTAGCATTTTGAGGAATTACAACCCATTGTGTTACTCTACTTCTCTATGATAGATTCATAAACCTGACTTATCATTGAGGCACTCAGAAAACAGAATCCAGCGTCATCTTGGACAACCATATTAAAATCTTTTACAAACACAAGTCATCCTTCTCCAGGTTGAAGCCATTTGCTTGGTGTTACATCTACCCAAGGGCGGTATCACAATACAGATTCAAGTTATGTTTCCAAAAATTTAACAAAAATGCCCAAGAAAACAAGCTTCTCACAAGCTTTCATAGAATCAAGCACGAAAGCAGGTAAGCTGATCATCATGTCAAAAGCTCAAAGGTTAAAAGGCATAGCAGCAGGAAAGTGGGGGTGGGTTAAACCTGATACGAACCAAGAACGACAAATTCAACAAGCAAAATGTTCAAATTTGAACCATTTTGTGATTTTTTAACTGTTTAGCCCATCATACTTCTCACTGCACACTATCAGTGCAGAGAAACCTGGCAGAGCCACAATTATTCACTATAGGAAGCGGCTCACCTACCAATGGCTCTTGACATTAACATGCCATGGCAGTAACTCTAGTTTGCAATGCAACACAGCAATGCTACAGCAACAGCTTCCAGTATGATCTCCAGGATTAACTAAAGTAAACGTCACTGCATCATTTTTTCAGCAATACAAGACAACAAGTGAACCTGCTCTGGAATGACTGCCATGAAAACTCTTACATTGCTTGTTGGTCTTATGTTATTAAGTCTGATCCATAAATAGAAGATGTAAAAAGAACATACAAATAAAAGTTAATTCATATTTTACAAAGATTAGGAAATTATGTAGCCAGTTAATCCACTTGGCAAGGACAAAGTTGTAAATTTCTTAACTGAGCATAATTTATATTGTTGTATTCATATTAAGCTTAAACCCATTCAATCAAGAAGGAAAATAACGACATAAAATTCCATCGGTTACCACAGGTTTCACTTCTATACCAACAAATAGCAAAGTTGCTCATTTACTTGGCAAGAAAAGACCAAGAACAGTGCTTTCATGTAATGAATAATGACAACAGACTCTAAACAATCTCATTTTTCAAACGCATCGCATTTTTGATCGGTCATAGGACCTTATTACAAATGAAGCTGCATTACCGGTAAAGAAATGTGTAATATTCACATCTTAAAAACTAGTCTGCCGTATCAACCATAAGGGGAAGAAGCAATGGATATTTACTCTGCAGTTAGCCAAAAAAAAAGATAACAGATGCTTACAGTTCACTAGATATTTTCTAGGTTAATATGGTTATATGATAAAAGCACGACGGGGCACGAGCACAAACACACATCAAACGAACATCAGTAAAACAAAGTAGGCTCCCACAAAATGACTCTACCGTGAGGACAACTCTTGCATGAATTTTTAGTTTAATCTGCAGTTACCAAAACCAAGAGAGCGCAATGCTTGTGGCTTATAACTCACTACATATTTTCCAAGTTTATATGACTTAGGCATGACGTCACTAACATATATCAACATAAAAATCAGCAAAATAGATATTTACTTCCGGGTCCTTACCAACAAAAAAATATTTTAGAACATCCTTGGCCTGAACTTTTAGAGAGCATACAAATCAAAGAGAACTAAAAACTTGCCATCAAATGAATAATATCCCTTTCGACTCTCACCTGATTCTTGCTTTCACTCAAGAGCAATATGCATGCTAGGCAACATTCAGAATTTCAGGAGGCACTAACAATAACTCCTCAGTAAACCATGTGCATAGAAAGCAGTTCACATGGAGCAGGATACCTGTGATGTCTTTCATGTTTCCTGTCCCTGTCCCTTTCCCTGTCCCGTTCTCTAATAGGGCTCCTTCCACGATGATGGTCCTGCTAAACAGGATAAAAACAAAGTCAACACTAAACACTTCTGGTCAACAAACTTGGCGGACCAGTGTTTACTCATTTAGAAAGTACACTCACCTTCTCATGACCGTTAGGCTCATCTACATCCATAGGTTGTCCATCCTCCTTATCCTCCTCCTCTTCCTCAAAATCATCTTCAAGTGCACTTCTTCTTGGCTCTAAAGTTCCAGAAGCTTCAAGAACCCATCTGTTGAGAAGATCCATGAAAATGAATTTGTGAAGCATCTGGAATAAATCAAGAAGAAAATACATATTTAAGGTTGTTGACAGGTAGTCAACAGAAGGAAAAATATCGCCTAACCAAAACCATATTACTCAAGCATACTGCATACATGAAGGACATTATCATTTTAACGGACAGAGAGAATGATTATAAGACAAGATAAAATTCAAGTGCAAAGAAGAAATTGAGCAGCAGATATCATGATGTCAATGCGAAATGTGGCAGACAAGATAAAATTCAAGTGCACAGAAGAAGCTCACTCCACAATTGGAACGAAAAAACAGACCTTTTCTGGATACGGGGAAGGGCAGTGTCGCAGGAGTAGTCCTTCGTGAGGAGCTCATCAATGAACTCGTCAACATGCGTCAGAGTGAACTCTGAAACGGATATACAGGAAATGAGTAAAACAACCGTGTATGCTCCAGTCCCCCCAAATCGACATCTCAGACACCTAGCTAGCAGTGTAAGTAACGGTCTGAGATTAAAAGAGATGTAAATTCGGGTGCATACTTCCATCGCTGAGCTTGTGCCTGATCTTGCGGTAGTCATTGTAGAGCGGTTCGAGGTACTGGTAGACGTCGGCGACAGTGCCCGTGAGGCGCAGGTAGAACGCCCCAAGAACCCGGACATACCTACAGCAAGAACAACAAGAAGAGCAGCAATGCGTCAGCTGAATACCTACAAGACGAATCTAGCTAGAACAAGAGGACGGAATTAAAGAATACAAGAGGAGAAGAAATTACTTGTAGTCCTCGTTCTTGATGAACTCTACGACGATGTCCTTGTCGGGCTGGATCTGGAGCATCTTGAGGGCGAGGCAGAGGAAGGGGGTGGGCCTGCGGTTGCCGCCGTGGGTGCCGCCGGTGTGGTCGAGCTCCATGGCCTTGTCAACGAGGGTCTCCGCCGTGAGGCCGAAGCACTGCTCCTTCCAGTAGGTGCTCTGGTAGATCTTGGACCGCACGATCTTCTCCACCAGGTTCTGAGGGTTCGTCCCGTGGATGCTCCGAGCCAGAGGGTCCGTGCGGTTCGCCATCCTCCCCGGTTAGCCAACGCCGGCGCCGGAGGCGGCAGCGGCGACTACTCCGCTCCACTGGCGAGATTGGGATTGGGAATGGGGTTTGCAAGCAAAACCCTAGCTACGCCGCGAGAGCTTTTGAACCGACCTTGCCAGCGGCGGCAGCCACAGCCGGCCCCCTCTCTGTCCCGAACATATATCTGCTGATTTTCATTTTCTCTATGAATAAATTTTCCAAATATCATTAAATAGGTTCATTTCTCTTCTTTTCTTTCGTAGGCAGGTTCAGTTCACCGAAACAATTGCTGTTCACTAAGCTGAATTTTGTACCGTAACCTTCAGTCATCGTCGTTCGAAATACACATTTAGATAAATATTGTGACTAAGTTGATTGCAACGAGGAAACCTGATTTTTCGATGAGACATATGAATTCAATTTGGTGGAGATGTCTCTCATATTCCGATATAATTATATGACAATCGTTACAACTCGCAATCGAACAAAGGTCTTTCCTACAAGCAATCAAACAACAAATAAGAAAATAATAATAAACAATATGAGATTACGAACAGGAAGTATGAACAAATTTGATTGAAGTGTTGTGATTCCGAAGATGATGTCACTCTTACACTAGCCGAACAAGAGAGATATCAATAGTTTTCACAGTGAAAAACCTAATTTAACAAAAAATAATTCGTCCAGGGGCGGGAAAGAGGTATATATAGGCGAGGGCAGCAAGGTGAGGCACCCTAAGGTTTGGAAGACGACTAGAACTCCTCCCCCTCTTGAACTCTTAAATGGGTCAGACCCAAAATAGAAGACGCAGACCCTTTAAGCTATCTAATTAATATTTTCAAAATTATGAGGTGGCTGAAATTGTGGGTATCTTCTTGTATGTGTAGATGTAGCCATTCCATATCATATTTTATGGTGGCATCAATTGCTTGTAGAAGAATGCTGATCTTCATGCAATCCCCCGGTCGTGATGCTTACAGGCTTGATCATTTCTTGATCATCATGAACTTGTATCTTGAAATTTTGATTACTGTCTTGTTGCTCATGTCTTGTATTGAGCTCAATTTTTGACTTGAGGAAAAGCAGTAGCAGTTGTATCCAAGAGGTGATGTCCTCGTCACATCCAGTGCTACAGTTGTGCAACTAGCGATTAGTTGGTCATGTTTTGTGGCACATATGTTGAAATTTAACTTTTTATGATCGACTCATGGATTAACTTTTTAAGAAACTAACTTTTTAAGAAACGATCAAGTCTTCCCTAATTTCTAAAATGGGACATTTTTCTCTAAACAACTATTCTAAAAAATGTTTTAATATTTCTAAGCTTCCATGGAGCATCCTCAAATTTTAATTTATAAAATATCTATAAAATTTTATAACTTCGATCCTCATTTCTTGGCATTGTGATGTTGACCCTGTTCTTGGAATTATATTGACTGATTGCTTTTCTTAGCAACTCCACACTTAAAAAAAGAAGACCTACTTTGAAGACTGGATCATTCATATTTGTGTCGGGCTCTCTCATCTAATCATATGACTATAGGGGTATATATGTAGGGCATGAACAAGAGTCTTTATAGTACGTCGGTACCAGCGTGAATCCCCACATCGCTTGATGCTACGTCTAGCATAAGTAGGCGGCGTATCCAACACGGTAACTTGAATTTTGATCACTTTTCAATAATCTTCATCTTGAACCGAATTCCCTCCAATAGTCAAAGAAAGCAATGAACTTCTCTGATCATATTAGCATCAGTAAATCTTATGTATCGAAAGTTCGTAGAACTAATCTCAATCATAAAGACCGGAACAGTCTTGTCAAAAACGCTTCGTACAAATCTATATTGAGCAAATCAGTAGTAGCTCCAAATACACGGCTATTAACAAAGCAGACGAACAAACCTTGGTCTTTATCAATCTATAACCCTAGCAAAAGTCTGAGTTTGTGCACTTGACCTCTAATCCAGTCTAATAATAAATGCTTAACCATCAAATGGCATAAGCCACTGTATCACTTGTGGTGTTGGATAAACATAGTGAAGAACTAACATGCTCCACCTGGAACACAAGATTCAACAAACAACGCTCAATGCAGAGCAACGTGCACGTGCTATCATCACGTACGTCATACTGTTAGCTACATAAAGTAACTGAAATCCATGACATGGTTAAAACTTGCTCCCGTCCAGATGAAAGAAACTCTCAACGTGTCATCGAGGGAGTAGAAGCAAACTTTGCATTAGACCCCTCTGATTAAGCAAAGACAACCGGGACCTACCTATACAGTACTAAATGTTGTAGTATCTATGCAGAAACATACTCCTTATTGCACATATTTCTCATCTCAAACTTAATTTGGAGCAAAACCTTCACTTACAAAACAACAAAACTCGAGAGAGTATATGTTGGCTGCTAACAGGTTGAATTGAAAAATACCTCCTCAATTTGGAAGAACCATCTTTTTTCTTTCTAAACTCAATGTCTCCTTAATAACTACCACTATCTAAACTCAATCTCCTTAATAACTACCTCCTAAATAAGCATGAAAGCAACTCATTATCTTGAGTGGAAATTCAATGGTTGTAAATAAACTCACTTTACCTCGAGGCTCCATGTATTATAACCCAAAGAAGACGAATAGATCGTCATAGAAAACGTCAAAGATATGTGCCACAATGAAACCATCAAAATAGGCACAGTGGCCTAAAACTCCACCTCCGGTGAAAGCAAATCAATCATTGCTAATTATACGATCATGAATTAGGACAGCAAATCATCGATAGAGGTGGTATAAAAAGATGACGGGTAGAACCGACACTGGAATAGTCATTGGGGTAGAGCGTGGGTCGACGCTCAGAGAGGAGCCGGGGCACGGAGCAGAGTAAAAGCCAATAAAAATTGTCCTTATTCACCGTTGTTCAGAGTCGTCATTAAACAGATGAAATCTTCGTTTAGTACTGTAGTAGTTATCGAGGGAGTCGTGGACCGACACTGTATATGTGTGGGTCGGCGCTTGATTCTGCACTTGATGCTGCAGTGAATTGACGCGGGGCTTCTAAATAGGCAATGTAAAATTTTGATGGCGCCGGTGCTCGAATTTGGCCTATGGCGTTGCACCGGAGACATGGGAATTAATCTTCCTATTAGCCTTCTTGGATGCACGTAACAATCAAATTAAATTTTGCATTGAATTAAATTTTGCTGATGTGAGCCGATAGCTTCCTGGTACGCTTGTAGGGTGCAAATAACAATCAAGATCAAAAGATCGATGGTGCCGCACCGCTGGTAGTTCACGTGAAGAGAGCTTCTGAACTTTGCCTTTTGCTTCTTGGAACTTGGACCGCTCCTTTTTTCTTCTCGTGTCTCGGTTTGCGACGGCTTCTGCTACTTTGGTTGATCTCGCCTAGAGACTTCAGATTGATTTTCACGTCTGCTCTTTCGATGTCTGATGCACTCCGAGACGGTGATAGAATTCCTTTTGACTTCGGGCTATGAATATCGCGAGGAAGCGTGTTTTGGTACGGACGTCGAGTCGGCTACTTGGCGAGTTCTTTAACAACAGAATTTGTCGCCTCGGGACAGATCAACGTGGCGCTGATCGTAGATGGCAATGACACCGGGGCTTGCTGCCCTGTATTCTTCTGCCGATGCCGCGCGGTGCCGCCCCGGCAGAGGAGATCGATTCTCCCTGGAGCAGCGGAACTAGAGCTCTGATACCACTTAACATAAAATAGCGTAACGATTAGTAGATCAAATGAAGAACGAGAGACAATAATTTAACATAAAAGACCCTTATGAAATAAATTCACGAACATAGAAAAATATAATCTCATTATGATAGAGAAGTATTACAATATGACGACATGTCGTTTAACATGCTAATTAATGTGGCTCTCTCATCTAATCATGTGACTACAGAGGTTTATATACAGGACATGAATAAGAATCTTTATAGGACAAAAAAACGAGTTATACTTGATTATATCAGTACCAGTGTGAAACCCACACCACTCGATGTTATGTTTAACATAAGTCGACGCCGTATTCAACACGATAACCTGAATTCGAATCACTTTTCAACGGCTAGTGATAGTTACATTATGCATGCTATAGTTGTTTGAACTCTAGCCAACTAAAGGATGGGCCAATGTTTTGCTATATTAGCGACGTGCGCTATAGCTGCAAATAGTGGACACTATCCCATGTCCGTACCCTTGTGCCAAATAATATGTTCATTTTCAAAATTCAACTTTATTACGAGGCCTAAATGCATCTACTACAAGCTTGAACCATGAGAAAACCTGTCAAACTAGATACTTATCTTTCCTTTTTAACATTCCAGCATCTGTAATTCATATGGATTTAGTAATTGCCGTGAAGAAAATTGTGATATGGTTAGCATGTCATGTTATTTGGACATGTATCTTTTTATCCCAGACTTGTCCTATATATGTATCTTGTACGCATATTAATTATTTTTGCTATTTTAAATAGTAAAACTATATTTAGAAGTAACAAATAGCTTTCGATGATAGCTAGCGTTAGCTAGTATAGCTTTTCTGCGACCTCAACAGGAAGCCGTGAATATCACCATTTAAGACATTGGTGCTTGGCGGGAAAAATCTTATGGCTTTCTTTAAGGAAGAAGGTGGGGAAATGATGGCGGATGTTTGGCCTCTGGTGCAGCGGACACCATGCTAGCTATGACAACGGTGTGGTTGGAACATGTCGGCAAAGAGAGTGCCTTTTGCATGGCATCGGCTGCCGGTGGCGACCACGAACAACTCCACCTTAAGCGGGAGCGATAGAGATTTCGAAGGAGACATTAGTATCTCGCACGTGGGTGCAGCCAGAAAATTTGTTGTTTCAGGGAATACAAATATGAAGTAGACAAGCACCACGTGGTGAAGTGAATGCTTCAACTCGCATAATCGTCAAGTAAAATCCATGGGCCTATAGCAGTAACATCAGCTAAAGGGCAAAGGTGAACAAAATGTAGGCTGTTTAACATGGAAAACTATGGGGGCCTAAGTATGACAGCAAACCATGGGTAAAAGTGGACGTCAAGACAAGATTATTACTGTTGTAGTAGAAACAACACAGAAGAGGAAGTGTCGATAGCTCGACAGTTAAAGTGCGATCGTAATGGGTCGTGTACAATGGCCTTATAGGAAGATCGTTGTACAGTCGATAATATGCGACACTTCGATTTTTTTTAAATAGGTTTGACAGTCTCGAGGAGGTGGCCTACTCCTATGTCCAGGGAGGCGCCCCGTGCGAGACTGGGTTAGTGACTTAGGCCGTTCGAGACTTCCCAAAATCACTCCTACAACTCCCCATGCGAGACTTAGAGCTCTAAGCCTCCCCCATGAGATTTCTCATTTATGGAGTTGGATTTTACATCCCCCATGGGTGGTTTATATAGGTAAGAGGTCCATAACAAAAGACCATGAATATCCTTAAGGGATGAGAAGTGGTGGGGTAGTTTGGGAAAGATGGTCCATGAGTTCACGATGAACTAGAGGAGAGGGGTGGAGTTTGGTCCATAGTGGACTAATTCTTACATACACCTTCTAATATCCATCTTTGACTTACTAATGGCTCTTGTTGACTTGTTGACTTGTCTTGTGCTATGAAATTGCCACGTAGCACATTAACGGGCCGGCTCATATAGGGATATTTAGTATCCCAACAAGAGTCCTCTTGAGCTACGGGCACGATAGTGCTCGTGGGTCAATTTCCCTTGAAGTTGATGCATGTTTCTTCTCAACTAGTCTTCTTACTCTTTTGCTTGGAAGTCGCCATCTTCTTTTTTTGGTTTATAGGACAAATGCTTGCTGGAATTTCAACCGTTTTGGTGACGGTGAAGATTCCTCTTTTGGGTGATTCATATTTTCCTTGTAGGTCTTTGTTGAGGAATTTCTATCAAGGAAAAAAGAAAACAAAGCTAGGCGCCTGCCGGGTCTGGTCCGTCCCCATCCTAGTCTGCTGGAGGCACCAAGGGGTGACAATGGCCGAGCGAGCTCGGCCCGTTTTTGATAAGAATCGCCCTACCAAGCTTGATGAATATGGTTCCAAGCTTGATGAAAATGGCTCAAGAAGCTCAAACACAACACCTACGCATGTTGGATCGATGACAAGAGTTCAATTCAAAGCTATCCAACATGAGGTGAATCTATTCCTTGCTAAATATCTACTTCATTTGAGCTTGAATAGTATGCTACCTAATGCTTTGATCCTTTGCATACTTAGGTTTGAGGGTAAGGACTTGGAGCATGTTCAAAACAAGCATTTTAGAGGTTGCCAGGGAATGTCGGAGTCTCCGACATCAATCCCGGAGCCTCCGGCTTCCTAGAACTCTAGGCCGGGCCTTCCTGAAGAACCAGAGTCGAGGACAGTAGCAGATCCCGGAACCACCGATTTCCAAACCGAAACTTCCGAATTGAAGACTTGAAGACTTGAAGACTCAAGATAGAAGGCAATCCCGGAACTACCGATTTCCAAACCGGAACTTCCGACTTGAAGACTTGAAGACTCAAGACAGAAGGCAATCCCGGAACTACCGATTGCCAAACCGGAGCTTCCGACTTTTCTGTCTGTACTCAGATATTTTGGCCTGTGTACTGTAGCAACATGTACTGTAGCAAACCGTCCTACTGTAGCTACTGTAGCTACGTGTACTGTAGCAACCGTCCTACTGTAGCTACTAGTTGATATTTTGTTTGAGATAGCTTAAGCCTTAAGTCTTTAACCTCTATATATATGAGGTTGCTTTCCATGTAATAACTAGTGAAGAATTTCAGAATTGAAGAGAACTCTTGTTCCTCTAGAGTGTGAGCTATTTCCACCTCAACCAGGGATTGGGAGTTTATCTGAGATTGTTTCTCCGTTGTTCTTGTGATTACTCCGTGATTGCTTGAACACGTTGCTCCACGTCAGTGAGTAACAAAAGGTCGAAGTGTGTGGTTGGGTGAATCGAGTGCTGCAGGCTTCCGTAATCAAGACGGTGGTTGGCCGTGTCATTCATCAGGCTTCACAGGCTAGTTATCCAGGATCCTACGTCGTGAAAATCGGGCAAACTTCGGATTTGATCATCCTCCTTCGGGGTGGTTCACATCAGTTTTCGTTCTTCACGCACTGGGCCTCGCCCTCAGTCCGTGCCTCATTCTGGGCCGCACCCATTTTAAAACTCCACAACCCGGTAATGGGAACGCTCGCATGCCGCTTATTGGGGTCTGCTCGTTACACAGCGGGCCTGGGCTGGTGTTGATCTGTCTGCAGGGACTAGTAGGCTTTACAACAATCCAACGGTTGAGGGTCTTCAAACAGGTGCAGATCTATGGCTCACGCTTTTCTTCCTCCTGAGTGTGACCTCATCCTAGGGTTCCTTCTTTGCAAGCTGCTTAGTCCCGTGCTTTCGGCACCATTGTCCTGAAGCAAAAAAAGTCGAGGGTCTTCGATGCAGGACGTACCACGGCGTGGCCTCCATCTAGCATTTCGGCATGGATGTCTAGGGGATCGCCAGCTTCTATAAAAGCAGGAGCGCTACCCTCAGCGGAGCTCATGGCCGACCTAGCTACCCCCTTGCTTACCGAAGACCCGTTTGGTAGCAACGAGCGGTGGTGGCTAGGCCGGAGGCTAGCGACTTGGTCTGCCCCATGCAATGGCTCCGCTTAGGAGGAGTGAGCAGTCGGGAGAGAAGTAGGATCCGGTGCCTTCGGCTCGACAGTGCCCTACCCGTTGATGCAAGATGCACGAGCATAGACGCATGTGTGCTGGTCGGCGGTTTGGTGTATGTCACGTGAGGCTGCAATGGAGTGAATCTATCTGAGGGGCATTATCTGGGTGTCATCAGCGACGTCACCACAGTCGAGACTTGGGAGCGGCAAGCAGTGGTGGTGCCGTGGCCCGCAGGGTGTTTCACACGGGCACCTGTGCGTGGCGGTGCTCCCCTAGCGGGGACGTCGAGGCATGTAGAGGTGATCGGGGAGCGGGGAGGAATGGCAGCGTTGATGATATTTTTTTTTGTCGAGTGCATTATGCCTGTCACTGATGCCTCCGTAGCACCTTTGCCGAGCCGACCTGGAGGTGGCCGAGCCTGCGAGCCATGGTCGCAATTGCTTGCCGCAGCAATCCGCCTCCTCTGCCTCCCGAGTGGGGTGGCCAGGACGTGTGAGGCCGTCTCGGGCTCCTGGTCATTTTGGGCCATCAGGATGCTTTTGGACCACCTTGTTTCGCCCGTCACGCATATTGGGTGGCGGGCCATTCGTTCTTTTGTTGTCGCGGGCCGAGGAAGGGAAGGGAGGCAACGACCCATCTGCGCACGCGGGCCCTTTCGTTATTTTGCCTTCGTGGGCTTGAAGTAGGGGAGTGTGCCAGTCCACCCGACCTCGCATGAGGCCCATTCGGGGCTAGGGAAGTTGGCCTGCTATGCGACCAACTTGCGACTCTGTCTCCTGCTAATCTGGCTGGCTTCCCTCCCCTTTTTCTTCCTTTTTTGTTGGGCTTTGAGGCTTAGCCAAGCTGGTTGCAGTGTTTCTTCTTTTTTTCATGTGGGTGTGTGTTGTACTTCCAAGAGTGTATGTGTGTTTACCCTTTTTTTATTTGCAAGAGAGATGGCACGTGAGGGATCGCCTCATTCGTCTGAGAGGATGAGCAAATCGTTGGGCAGGCCCAAGGGTCGTTCTCATGATAAGGCGTCATAAGGCATTTTGGATGTGTCCAAGGTGGTGAGTGAGAGGTCCTCGAGTTAGGCTGGAGATGACTCCGCGCTGATCAAGGAGTCGCCTCCTGGGGCATGCTCGTACCCTGATTTCCAGGGGCCAACAGCAATGGATGCTTAGCTAGGGCAGTTGGAGGAGGTGGGGCACATGCCTTGTGAACACGGGATTGTCCCAGATTCGCACGATGCCTTCTATGCTGATGGTCGGTTCCAAGTACGGAGTTGACTTGGGGGGAGAGGTGAAGTCCGTAGTGTTTGGCTTGATGCATTTTGTGCCCAAGCCCCCAAGACCTTCGAGGAAGAGGAAGGGTTTGCCAGCGTCTTAACCGCGGGAGCTTGTGGCTTCTCCGAGGAGGTTGGAGCCCTCCAGCCACTGAGTATGTCCTCAATTTTCCTTATGGAACTCTTGTTCTCATGACATTGTTTCAGGTGACAGGCCAGAGGATGCCCTTGGTATAATAGCTAGGCAAAGCAATTTAGTGGAGCTTGCAGTTGTCTTCGTTAGTTTCCTAGTTTGCCGAAGACCTTGTCGACAACATCCAAGAGCAAACGACGAGACCTTGGCTTGCCAAAGGGTTTGTCAGTGATATCTAAGTGATGACGAGGGGGCCTTGGTTTGCTAAAGGCCCTGTTGGCCGCATCCAAGTGATGCTGTTGGCTGTATCCAAGTGATAGTCGGGCCTTAGTAGCGGATGCTTTATACATCTGGCATGATTTTTCATGATTTTATGGATTGTATGCCTTGATGATTTCAGCAAGATGATGTGCAAGTTGGCTTGGGCCTGCTATGTACATCCACCGTCGAAGCTACAACTTGGCCTGGGCCTTGTACGCTACTCATGACTGGTCCGAAGCCTAGGGCTATGATGACGAGTCATGAAGCCCTTGTATCTGAGAAGACGGATCTTCCCTGGGTAGTCACTGAGTACCCTGGGTCAAAGGCATGTCGGCCGCCTAAGTCGGAGCTTAGGGCTTTCTCGTCACTAACGCGACTCGGCAAGGCGCCTAGGACCATGGATGACTAGTCCAGTGGAGCCCTTGTGCCCGGGAAGACAAATCTTCTTTGGATTAGTCACCGAGCACCCTGGGTTAGAGGCATGTCGGCCGCCTAAGCCGGAGCTTAGGGCTTTCTCACTGCTAGCGTGACTCGGCAAGGTGCCTAGGGCCATGGATGACTAATCCAGTGGAGCCCTTGTACCCGGAAAGATGGATCTTTCCTGGGTAGTCACCGAGCACTCTGGGTCAGTGATAAGACGGTGGCCCGATCTTTCGATGAGATGAAGGTAACTATCGATTTGGTGGAGTTTGACATTGACGATCCGACTATACCGTACGCGATGATACGCCTTAATAATCGCTAAACCAACCTCTAATGGTTATTGACCTTGTCGTAGGCGCGATCAACCTGAACAACGAAGTTCGAGTTCCTGCAAGCAACCGAAGAACCAGCAAGAACTATGATAAATTGCAATATGAAATTGCGAGTATTAAATTGGCACAAGATAGAAGAAAATGTATTGGGATTCCACTAGCCATCTAAACAAGGCGGTAGTCCTACACGACTTATAGATGTGATAATGTAGTAGTAGCTAAACAACTCAATGAAACCCAAAAACTAAAGGAAGAATCCTCGGGGGTATATAAAGACAAGAGGTGATCTGTTACAGAGGCAGTCTCGGATTGTTTTGGCTGTTGCGATCGGCTCATAAAAAATTTGGATATGGGGTTGGAAAAGTTGGAAAGAGCACGGGATGAGCTTTCTAGAGAGTCCAAGATCACCCAAATTGGAGTCCATATGCTTGAGATAAAGATGTTTGAAGTCAAGGCTGTCTCAGTAATCCGGATTGGAGTCTAGATCTTGTGGGACTCTATCTCTAGCTCTTCGTTGATCAAAAGTGATGTGGGAAGACTCCTTGTATATGACCAATTCATGTGAGCATCTTCATGGACACATGAACTTCATTCCTTCCTCTTTCCGAGAGTTTGAACTTGAATCCTCGCTTGTTCTTCACGATCTTGACAAATCTCATTTTTGTTCTTTATAATGGACGTAGTTGAAGTAATGGTAGTAGAGGTGGCAGTGGGTGTATCCATAGGGGTCATGTCCTCATCAGTCAGAGGCATGTCGGCCGCCTAAGCCGGAGCTTAGGGCTTTCTCGCCACTAACGTGACTCGGCAAGGCGCCTAGGGCCATGGATGACTAGTCCAGTGGAGCCCTCGTACCCGGCAAGATGGATCTTCTTTGGGTTAGTCATCGAGCACCCTGGGTCAGAGGCATGTCGGCCCCCTAAGCCGGAGTTTAGGGCTTTCTTGCTGCTAGCGCGACTTGGCAAGGCACCTAGGGCCATGGATGACTAGTCCAGTGGAGCTCTTATACCTATGAAGACGAATCTTTTTTGGGTAGTCACTGAGCACCCTTAGTCAAAGGTGTGCCGGCCGCCATAGAGAGCCACGACAGGCTCTGCTTTAGGGCTTTGTGGGTGTTTTAGCACTACACATCATTTGTGCTATTCGAGCGAGGAGGCATCTTGGGTTTCTCCTGTGGCACTGTGATGATGACACTCTTATTGAAAAATGAGGAACACAATACGAAGGCTCACGGTTCACGGCCTCACGATGGGGAGGAAGGTAAGCGACGGGCCCTAGTGGCACGTGGTTAGCCCTTCTTTTCTCGAACGCGAAGGAGGTGAAATAGCTCATGAGGTTCAACTACATCCTACATAGAGGAAAGAGAAAGGCAGGGCCTAATGGTGCGTGCTTTCGCTTGCATCTCAAGCACGAAGGCAAGAAAAACTGATTCATGGGAGCTCGTAATTCACTCAATTTTCACTTCTCCTGGCGGAGGATAGAAGCCTTGGGAGGCATTGTCCATGGGTGGCTCTTTACAAAAAGTTTTAAGTGTATAACTTGTGAAGTTTGTCTCCATTCCAGGTGTGGTCCAGGCATTCGTCCTTCATAGTGGAATTGTGGCGATGGAGCACAAGGTGGTTGTCATAGGGCTAAGGAAATCTCTAAATGATAAAGCATCAAATTGTGTCTTGTTGGTGGCGGTTAACTTGCTAGGGACACCGAAGTTGTAAATAATGTCTTTCCAGAAGGATTTTTGCACTATTCGCGAGGTGATGGATGTGAGCGGCTTGGCTTCGGTCCTCTCGGTGAAGTAATTTAAATGCCACCCCACGTGTCAGTAGCCCCCTTTGACCGGTGGGAATGGTCCCAAGAGATTCATTCCCCATTGGGCAAATAACCACGTGACTAGGTTGTTCATGAGAACCGAGACTGATGCATGGGCAGATTTTGTCGTCTTTTAAGATGCCTCGCGCTTATGGGGCATATTGATGACGTCTTGGACCTACCGGGGGTCTTTTTCATCGGCTTCGCCTTTAATGACTTGGATGAAGGGTGATGTCCACGATAGAGGACCTTCTGTGCTGGCGCGCGATCGAACGAAGAGGTCCGCTCCTATCATCATTAAACGCAAGTATTTGTTGCTGAAGAGGTGAGAGTCCTTCAATTCTTCTTCGGGGTGAGGTTGCGGTGTGGATTTTCTGAATGGATCCATGTGGGGTCGTTCGGTGCTAAAAAGGGAAGTTGATACTCTTCTTGATCATTTCCCTGACGGCATGCTTTGTCCCGTGGAGTTAGAGCACCTTGCGATCCAGGGGTTGCTCTACGTGCACTGTGATTGGTCTTTGTGGCCCAGGGATCTTGAGGCATAAAAAGTTTTGGTGCACGGCCACGTAGAAGTGATTGAGGATGGTCCTTCTTAGGATTGCGTTGAATGATGGTTCCATGTATACCACGTTGAAGTGTACAAGCTCTGTCTAGTGATTCTACACAGTCCTGAAGGCCATGAGGAGCCTGATTTGGTCAAGCGGCTAGATGGATTTTCCTGGTATGAAACCAGTGATCGGATAGAGCGATGGTTCTAGCTAGCCATCCTCGTAGCCCCCTTGTGGCTCTAGCATGTTCTTGAGCATACGGAGGTCCAAGATATCTACCGAACTTCTACCATTGATGAGGATTTGGGTGAGCTTGTAATTGGCTACCGTGGCGGTGATGAAAAGCGGATCATCATGCGGGAAGCGTAAATGGCATGCTCGCCCATTTGGGTGGCGAAGTAGGTGTAAGTGCCTCGGAGATGTTCACCTTTCTTGCATACTCCCTGTGTTCCCTCTTAGAGCTCTTCCTGGAGGCGGAGCCTCCTTGTATTATGTCAACAACGTGGTTGGGTTGCTGGAAAGGAAGATCCTCCATTTCTGTTGTTGGCCCATTTACAAGTACTCGAGTTGGGAAGGTTATTCTTGGAGGAGGAGCCCTCACTGCTGCCAGTGGGTTGGTAAAGCGGGGGACTCATCATGCGATATCTTCCTCTTGAGCATGGAGATCACGACATTCGTTTGTCCAGTGACTGCCGGGCTTGTGGAAGGTGCACCACCTACCTCTGGGCTTCCTAGAATCGCGATGGCCATGAGCTCTTGCTCCTGGGAGTAAGGGTGGTTCTTGTTTCTAGAGTTTTGCTTGGGAGAACTTTTGCTTGTTCCGTTTGAGGGAGCATCGTGTGACGATAGCTTGAGTTTAGAAGTGTCGCCGTCTTCTCCCTGTGTGTACTCTTGCAGCTTGCGATACAACTCCTCGGTAGTCCATGGAGGGTTCCGATTGAGGTCTCGGTTTGCCTCTCCAGGAAGTAATCCTTGCATACAAGCATCGATCACCGTCGTGCTTGGGGCGTTGGCGATTTGACTACGGACCTTGGAGAAGCACTTGAAGAAATCCCGCAGGGACTCCCCTTACTTTTGCTTGAGGGTAAAGAGCTCATTTGATAAGAATGGTTGCGTGAAGTTTTCTTGGAAATTTGTGATGAAGACTTCTTTGAGGTGTTCCCATAATCTGACAGAGTTTGTCCTTTGGTTAAAGAACCAAGTTTGGGCCATCCATATTAGCGCGAGGGGGAAGAGATTGCACATTTGCATGGTTCCTTCTCCAGCAGCACGAACGGCCATGGAATATACCTCTAGGAATTGCAAAGGGTTGGAGTCCCCGCTATATTGTTTCAGTGTGGGTGGCTTGAATTTTTGGGGGAAGACGGTTTCTTGGATCTCCCTTGACAGGGGGTTGCAAGTCTGCCTATGGCCCCTATCCCCCCGGTGCCGACTCCGTTCACTTTGGGTGTCACTTCCTCAGAGGACGAGTAAGGCGAACATTATCGGGACCTTCTTGATGAGTAGGAGCGATCGCGCCGACATTTCCCAGAAGTCGCAACTATTCCAGATTCCGCCACCTAGTCTTCTTGATAAGTGCGCGTGTTGCGACTAGGCGCTTGGCTTCCTTGTTCGCCGTGTCCACCCCGGCTGGGGTCAGTAATGCTCTGTCCATGACCTTCGTCGTGTATGTTTTGAATGCGACTTCCTTGGAGGGCGCTTCAGCTCGGGCGGTCTTGGATGCCTTGCAATACGACCTCCGGGCGTTGGATTTCTTGCTGCGGCACTTCGGGGAGCGGCGGCCTCATTGCTGGCGGTAGCATGCCCTGGGGTGCGCCGGCGTAAGTAGGTCCCCAGAAAGGGTTGAACCAGGATGCCCCGCCCATGACGGTCGCGTGTGCCATAGGTGGTAAGTGTGGGAAGTAAGCTCCGTTGAGCATTGGCGCCCTTCCGTGTGCGAGTTTAGACTCTCGTGATGCCGCTTGATCCGTCCTGATAAGGTTGGATGGAGGCGTTTGGGATTGCGGAGCCAACGGGATCACAACTTGACTCTAGAAGCGTGGCACGGCAGAAGTCTCTGCGGCGTTTGATTGAGGGACCTCGAGCAAAGCCTGAAGTGCGCCGAAGTCAGGGAGTTCCACGCTCGCAAGCGTTATTCATCTGGCGATGAGCTTATCGGGTCTTCTTGAGATGTCGTTGGGGATTCTTGGGGCGTCGAGACGGCCTCCGACAGGGAGGCCCTCGAGAAGTTCTTTGCCTTCTGGCACGACGGGTAGCGCGGTGGCGAGAGGGTCGGTCTGGATGATTGCCTCCACATCCTCGATGCGTTCGACGTCGGAGTAGTCATCCTCTGTCGCCTATGAGGTGCTACTTTTCTTCTTGGACCCACGAGTCATTGCCCATTCGCTTCAGGCGAGTGACGCCTCGGCTTCGGCAGAAGTTTGCTTAGATGGAGCCATAGCTTTTCACGTTGGTTAGGTTCCCCATGGACGGTGCCACTATTGTTGTAGTAGAAACAACACAGAAGAAGGGGTGTCGATAGCTCGATGGTTAGAGTGCAATAATAATGGGTCATGTACGACGGCCTTATAGGAAGGTCGTCGTACACTCGATAATATGCGACACTTCGATGTTTTTTTAATAGGTTCGACAGTCTCGAGGAGGCAGTCTACTCCTATGTCGAGGGAGGCGCCTTGTGCGAGACTAGGCTAGCAACTTGGGCCGTTCGAGACTTCTCAAAGTAGCCCCTAGAGCTCCCTGTGCGGGACATGAGATTTCTCATTTATATAGTTGGATTTTACATCCCCATGGGGGTTTATATAGAGAAGGGGTCCATGACAAAAGACAATGGCTACCCTTGAGGGATAAGAAGTAGTGGGGTAGTTTAGGAAAGATGGTCCATGAGTCCATGGTGGACTAGAGGAGAGGGGTGGAGTTTGGTCCATGGTGGACTAATTCTTACATACAACTTCTAATATCCCTCTTTGACTTACTAATGGCTCTTATTGACTTGTTGACTTGTCTTGTGTTATGTAGACGCCACGTAGCACATTAATGGGCCGACCCATATAGAGATATTTAGTATCTCAACAATCATAAAACAAGCATTACCATGCTGACCTTTATTTCTTTGAGAAACACTGGGTGCAACTCATAGACACGTACACATACCGCTATAAGCATATATTTACTCACACCTAAACATGAGTGACTAGAGACTAGACTCATCGAAGTTGAAGATAGACAAAGTCATTATAGATGCCTCGTCAACGATGCATTACGCGCACCAATCTAGCAAGGCATGAGAGTGAGAGGTGTCGGATCAATAGGAGACTTGACCAAGCAAGGGAGATTGTAGTTCCGTAGGTGCTCGAGAGGTGCTCGAGAGGTACCCTACCGGAGCATCACCTGCCTAAGTAAGTTTGGAGAAAGAGAGGTTATAATGGGGAGAAGGAGATGCATATAGGGATCAGTGGTGCAAGGAAAGAGAAAAGAGAGACAGTGGTAGCAAGCAGACGGACGAGAGGAGTGGATCTATAAAATTTGGATTGAAATTAGAAAGAGATTGTCTATAACACATGTGACAAAAATCTTTTTAAGTTTTAGTCAGTCTTTTTCTTCTCTAAACATCAATCATTGATCAACATGCACCATAAAACATATCAGATAGACTTAAAATCGACGGGAGCGTACTACACTTTTAGATGACTATGCACTAATAAAACTGAAATAGAAAAGAGGCAAGAACGAACAAATTCGCCTCTCGCCGCTCCTAGCCCATAAGAATAGGGTGGCCCACCTCTAAACTGGGTTCTCATATACATCTGTCCAGACAGAGAAAGAGGTGGACGAGTCGACCATTCCTCCTCTCTGACCACCGCTCCCAGTTCGGAAGAAATCCCCGATTCCCCACCCACCAAGCCCTAACCCTAACCCTACCCCCGGCAAGCGAAGATGCCGGCGACGGCGGGGCGCGTGCGCATGCCCGCGAACAACCGCGTGCACAGCAGTGCGGCGCTGCAGACGCACGGCATCTGGCAGAGCGCCATCGGCTACGACCCCTACGCCCCCGAGAACAACAAGCACCAGCCCCCCTCCTCCTCCGTCTCCGCCAACGCCGCCGCCGCCAACGCCGCAGCCGCAGCCGTGCCGCCCTCCGCATCCGACCCCGCCCCTGCCGGCGCCGCCTCCTCCGACAACGCCTACACCAGCTTCCAGGGCCTCCTCGCGCTCGCCCGCATCACCGGATCCAACTCGGACGAGACCCGCGGCGCCTGCAAGAAGTGCGGCCGCGTCGGCCACCTCACCTTCCAGTGCCGCAACTTCCTCTCCATCAAGGAGCTCGACATGGACGACGACGTCCAAGCCAGCGCGCAGGCCGCCGCGCTCGCCAAGTTTGACGAGATCAAGAAGAAGGCCTCTGGTGGCAGGGACGCCGATGACGAGGGTTCCGACGAGGAAGATGACGACAGCGAAGACAGCGATTCCTCTGATTCGGATATTGATCCCGAGCTGGAGAAGATAATTGCTGAGCGGGAGCGTGCCAAGAACGGTGGGGGGAAGCGGTCCAGGGAGGAAGACAAGAAGACAAGCCGTCACAGGAGCAGCAGCAGAGGAAGATTGAAGCACAGGAGGGGGAGCAGGAAGAGCGAAAGTGAGGATGACTGGGAGGAGGACAGGAGCAAGGACAAGAAGAAGAGTAGGCGGACGAAGCATGAAAGATCAGATCAGGATAGTGAGAGCGACTCTGACAGGAAGAGTAGGAAGGACAGGAAGAGGCGGAGGACCCACCGCCGGAAGGATGACTCATCGGACGATGATGAGTCTGGAGGGGAAGACACAAGGCGGCGCCGCCACCACCACAAGCGGCGTCATCACCGAAGTGATGCTTCTGACAGTGACAGTGGTGGCACTGAATCTGCGCATGACAGGAAGCGATCCAGTAAGCAGAGGAGACACAGGAGGTCAGAAAGCCGTGAATCGGATGAGGATGATCAACATGGTCCCAGGGGGGGAAGCGTTCTGAGGAGAAGAGCAGGAAGCATAAGAGGGGCAAAAAAGAGGAGTGCTGAAGCGGTAAATTGCTCTCAGTGATGCTATTATGGCTCTCTATTTATCAACACTGCTGGTCTTATCTTGTCATATGGTTGTTGCATTCAAAGAATGATTCTTAATATGTGTAAGTATTGGTGTATTACTGTGTGCCTGTCTGAGCCTTGAACCTAATATGCATAAATGGTGCTGCTTTGAAATCAATAATTTGTGGATACTTAACAAGAGATCTTTCAAAGAAACCCCATGCCTATTTTTTCTCAATAACAACTTGGCATAACACCATTGAAAATGTAATGGAGCCTGTGATGCAGGCAGCTATATCAATATTAACCCTGTAATAAAGTGAATAAGATCTTTAGTAATCACTGATATTCTGGGGGTAATAGCTCTTTCGTGTGATGGCTTATGCAGGTTTAAGCATAACCATGATGCCTCCTTGCTCTTTTATTCCTTCATGTTTCCATGCTACATATTTCAATTTTCCTGCAAATTCATGTGCTGTAGTAAAATTGATCCGACATACTTTGGCAACATTTCTGAACTATTTACCAGTGTGATTTGGGATCTGTTTTTGTCGTTCTAGATGTTATAGCTCTCTGTAGAATTGAATTGAGGTGATGGTGAGAATGTGCCTTTCTGCAGTAAGCCGATACAATATTCTCCACAATTTTATTTAGCTAATTTTGTGCTAGTTTTGTTGTTAAATCAGGATGCTTTTGACCAGTATGAAATTTTGAACCAATATAGTATTGTGTGACGAATAAATTTCTGTCTTGGAATATATATGCTTTGTATTTCCAAAACTGAATGTTGAATGCTCTTTACTAGTTCATGCATAAATAGGGATGGTTGGGCAAGGGCTGGCTTCATTTTAGCAGAAGCCATTGATTTAGTATTGAGGTGGTCTTTTGTAGATGGTTATTCTGAGAAATTCTGAAGCCCGATCTTGTAGTTATTCAAGATAGTCACTGCTACTTTATAAGCAATCTTCTTTAGGATGCGTGGTGGATACTCCTTGGGCAAAGCTACTTTAGTTCTTCATTATTGACTATGTTGTTTTCTGCAGTCTAGAACTTGCATCGAAATTTTTCCACCAATTCCTTATATACTTGCAGTACGCTGAGGTTGATGGCTAGAAATGAACTTCTTTTGCACCTCCACAGAACTCACCCCACCCCCCGTCATTTGGAACTAATTCTCTCTTATATTGTAACACGTGAGTTTCAGAGAAACATATTAACATGTGACAAGATGAAAAGTCTGGTGATATATACCCAAACCGTACTACTACTAATCATACGGATCTGTTCATGTGATCTTAAGGTCTATGGATAAAATGTTCCGTGAAATCTCTGGAGCTCTTTACATAAATTGATACATATGTACAGATCTGTTATCTTTTTCCTTGTGATTAGTCGATTAAAGGGAACTAGGGAAGTGACTTGTTATTTGGTTGTGGTAGTTTTCATAACCAGGTATGTCTGAATGCTTAATATTTTAACGGTTCATATTTTTTTGGGTAATCTCCTTCATGTCGTTTTCCCCTCTGAGACAGAATGATGTTGTTCAGGTGCAGCTGTTGTTATGAAAACTAAAACACAAGCATCCATTTTCTGAAGTGCTGCTGTACAGATGTATAACCAAGAAAGGTCTTAACTGCAAATGGTTTTGGGCATTCAATTTTCCGAGCTAGTGGAATTGTCAGTGTCGTTTGTTCATTCGCATGCATAATTTCTAACATACGGAGAACTCTTTATGTTTTTGCTCTGCAGAATTCCTGTAAAGTTAGACCAATAGACCTGCTATTTCTATATAAATATGCATCCAGACATAATTTAATCATTATGGACCTGCATATGCATCCAAAAGAGTAAACATTGACATAAGTTAATCAATCCAGACATAAATACACTCGTGCAATATATAGTAGTATTATCTATCACTCAGTTTGCAATTATGCAAGCACATGGTCAGAAAATAAGGATAGTTTAACGTTCTAATCCATGCATGCAGCTGTCAAAATTCCTGAGTTCCTTCTCTTGAAAAACGAAAAAGGGAACAAAGTGTCACTCATATCTCCTGAAGTACAAAGCCAAATAGAAACTCAACTCATCACATGACACATGATAGGTTGTGCAACCTATTATTCTATATGGGATCCACAGAGGCCCAGTAGAGATCAAATTTCAAAAGTAGGCAACATGGATTTGATAGATTCATACCTTGACAAATATCCAGACTTTGTATGACTGATAGCTTAATATTGTTGTATGAACTGAATTCAGTAAACAAAACACGTGACGTTTTCCGTAAACAAAATAAAACACTCCGCTGAATAAAGATGATTCGTGACTAATTTTCCTCATGTTGTAAGCAAAGTAAGTGAGTTATCATTTTAAATGACACCTTTTCTGTAAACAAAATAAAACACTCCGCTGAAAAAAGCCGATTCGTAACTAATTTTTGCGGATGTTGTAAGCAAAGTGAGTGAGTCATCATTTTAAACGACACTTGACACAATCAAAAGAATTAATTCATAGAGATGTGTCCCTATGCTGGCGCTACGAGGCGGCAGGAGAAATAGGTGAAACCTCCTCGGGCTGGTGCAAAGTCAAGATGGCAACGAAAACCCGTTCCCGATCCTCATCGGGGAATTTCTTTATTAGGGAACGGGAATGGAAAAGATTTAGTCCCCGTAGGATTGTAAACGGCTCAAATTAATTCCCGTGAGGTATAACGAGGTCGGGGATGGGTTCCTAATCCCCATACCCGCCACCTACAGGGACCTGCTAAACTGACACGTGGACCCATTGTGTTAAAAACCCTAGACCCAACACCCAAATCTCACCGTTCCCAATCCCCCATCCCTTCCCGCTGCTGCCCCCTCCCCACCCCACACCCAAAATCAAACTCTCGCCGCCGCGCGCTAGCCCCAAAATCTCCGGGCTTCGGCTACCCACCGCACCCTGCGCCCCCACCGCCGACACCGCAGCCGCTCGCCTGCCGCCCCTCGTGCGGCGACCCACATACCACCCTCCTGGATAGTATGCCGGTTTTTGACATGTCGCAGTTTTGACATGTCGCAGACGAAGTGCTTTCTCGTCTACAACACATCACACAGAGTAGCATGACAGAAGCATTGCAGTGGTCCATTTATTACAAACTTAATTTACAAACTCAGAGAACGAGATACAAATATATTCCCAAAAGTACAGGGAATTTAAAACCGTTCTATTCGGCTACAGCAAAAGTCTTATCCTACATCTCTCATCTTCTACTTCTTATGCTTCTACTCTTCAGGGTCTTCACCATGATAGTCGAAGTAGTAGTCGATGCTTTCGCCCTCCGTCGCAGTCGTCGGTTCTTCGGAGACTTCACCTTCGACTTCGATATAGACTACGTCTTGATCCGTCGTCGGCTCACCGTCTAATCAAAGGAATTAAGATAGAGGGATGAGTATAGAAGGTACTCAACAAGTCCAGGAATAGCAAAGAGGTGTTTGATGCACTATCTACTAAGAACGGCAATATTCTCCAAAAGCAATGCAGTTTTGAAAGGTAAGAGAGTCAAGTTTTAATTTAAGAGTCTAATGATCTCATGTCTTACAAGCTGCTAGAATTCCCGATGAATCCCTTTCTTGCTGGGTTCGCAGTTCCAACCAGGAACATGGAGTGACAATGCCACGATTCAATACACTCTGCAGAGGTGCACAACTGTACCCACAAACGAACTTGGTCATGTGTCTGAGTTTGCAAGGCTCATTCGCATTTCCATGATCATAGAGCCGTTTCGTCGCCCGCTCGGTCATACTCCGCATCGTAGTCCACCTAGCACTACCGGTCTCAAATTCTAATGTGGATTAACCAACGTACGACCAATGCCCCCTCTACCAACATGATGTGACAAGTCGACCTACGAACCTTGTCACCTGTGACTAGCCAACCTACGGCCAGTATCACCTTCCCGGTAGTCGATCCCCCTACCGAGGTCTTGCGTTCCCAGGGGAGTATGAACCTAGGGCAAAGGTACTTTAGCTCAGCCCCGCCCATACAGGGTATGTGGTAAGCGCGATCACTACGGCTCTTAAGCACATTCGATCATTGGTTGCATTAACCTTATATGGAAACAAACTCGTGTGATGAAATCCACCTTCCCAATGTGCCTCCGGCACCTTTCCAGGATTTCACCACCCACCATGCTATCGCTCAAAAACCGGCGATCAAAATGAAATAACAGTTGATTCATCTTTAGAAAATAGATTTTTATTTTGTGCATGTTATAGACAAGAGGGAAATTTTGTAAAACATTCTCAACGGACATGAATAAGAAACTGGACTTGCCTGGTATCGGATTGAAAATGGAGTTTGAAGGGTTTACTTGTGGAACTCCGGCTTCTGGCAAAGAAAGCAATAAAGTCCGATAATGACTAATCCAGAAAATCTCAATGTGAATGCAATGCTATGATAATGCTTGCATGAGATGATGTGTATATTACGATATTCTCAAGGAAGTTTAGACTTAATCCTTTTAGACATTCTGATAAGGATTTAGGATTATTTAGAATGATAACCAAGTTTTAGTTATCCTCACGGCTTATGTTGGTTTTAATTTTAAGTTAACATGACTTTAGAACCTAATTTTCTTTAAAAGTTTAACTTATGATTTAAATTCTTTTTCTGTAGGGTAAGAATGTCCTTAACTTAATTTGGACAACTTATCATTTTATTTAAGATTGAACTTCTTTCAAGAAGAACTTCCATTTTCACTTAGGTAATTGTCTTAATCTTTAAACTATTGTTCAACGTATATATGTATATACATCCATTTCCATCTCTTTACTTCCATTCTTAATTGAGAAAATAAAATAATCCCCTTTAACTTTATTTTCTGCCCAAAGGAAAAGAAGAAGGAATAACTTGGGTTGCAACACTAAAAGAATTTCGGGTCCTTAAGAGAAATTTCCAAGAACTTCCCAAAATTTCCCTTCAAAGCTCTATATGAAGAGCTCTCTAATTTGCTTCCCTACTTTTCCTTGCTCTCCAACTGCCTCTCCAAATCCACCCCTTCATCTCCATCACCCCAACCCCGCTCTCCCTCACTCTCTCATCCGAATCCCTAATTTTTTTTCTCTCTCCCTTACTCCTCTGTCAAGCACTGCCGATGCCTCTTCCTCCTTCCTCAGGTGACCGCGCCGTCGCCTCAGCCCCTTGTGTTGCCGCCTTGGCCGTTCGTCCGGGCTCGGCCTCGCCCGAAACACCCACCGTCGCCGGTGCTCCCCTTGGGTCTCGCCGCCCCTCCTCGGGTCGCTCCGCGGCCCACTCGGTGCTCCCGTCCAGCTTCCCATGGCTTTGGGCGTCGCTGCCCTGAGCCTAGGGCTCGGGCCCTGCTATTCGATCTCCCCTGAGCTTGCTCCTTCGGCTTCGCCACCTCGGCTCCTCTCGGTTTCAACCGTCCCGTCGCCGCCGCCCTTGCCTCGGATGTCACTGGCTCCACGCTCAGCGCCACTTCGCCGGACGGTGGCGGAGTTGGCCGCCGCCACAACCGTGGTGGTGGCGCCCCTCCCAGGTAAGTAACCCCTACTTGTGGTGGTGGCGCCCCTCCCAGGTAAGTAACCCCTACTCCTCCTTCTATTCCTCAGTCTCCCCAATTAGCCCCTTTTCCCCCCCAACTTGTTCTAGGGTTTATCCTTGATTGGGTGAGGAATGACATGGTTTGATCGAGACATTTTCTTATTTGTGATTGGATTCGACTGATGCTTTAGCAAAATTCATCTATGGTGATTTCTTGTAGTTAGGGGTTGATCTTAGGAATAGAATCATTGTTGCTATATGTTTTATCTTGGATTTTTAGAAATTTGGGGCACTCGGCTGTAGTGTGCATGCGTGCTCCTGCCATACCTCTCATCATCCACTCTTTCTAAGCAAGGTATCATGATTCCATCTTGGCATACACCTAATTAGCTGATTAAACCTAGTTGGCATGAGCTAATGTTTACTTAGAGCTCAGTATTCCTACTGAATATCTAAATTGATAAGAACATTTCACTATGTTATACCTTGGCTTATTGAGGTTGAGATGCATATGTGGTTGCTCAAGATTTATTAAGATCAGTTGCTACATTGTTCTTTAGCTAAGGTATACTGAAGTTTGGCATTGAGAGGTTTGATTAGCTAAGTTGGTAGGAACAGAGGTTCCCTTGAGTTAGTGTTTTAAAATCTGGTAAGAACAGATTATTGCACTATAATTGCCTATTTGTTGCTTATTTTTGTTTTCCACTTGGATATGCATATTTAGCTTATTCACCTGGAAGAACATATTCCTACACTTAATCTTAGTGAATTACCCTCTGATTCTCCCATATATATGTCTACATCAGCTTATTAAACTGAAGAACAGATGCTGCACCACAGCTAACTATTTGATGCTCAGTTTTGTGATGATTAAACTGAGAAAGGTTTGCTTTTACTGGCTGGGGCTCAATTTGATGTTCATCTCACTTGATTTGATGTGCAAACAATGGTTATTTTCTGATTATCTAGCATAATTTAAGTGAGCTAGTACGACTAGTGTTTGTGGCATCTTAATTTGGTAAGAGCGGATGCTTACTGGACTCTTTAGCTCACATTTTAGTTGGTTAAACTGTGAAGAGCAGATACTGGTTTGATCTTAGCTTCCCTTCTTGTTTTCTACATATATACATGTCTTATTCAGTTATTTGTTTGACAAAAACAGATTTTATACTTGATCTTTGCTTAGCTAGAGGTGAAGTTCCGTATCTGGAACAATAGATGTATATGTGGCAGATATGCTTTGAAACTTGATAAATCATATGTTTCATTTGGCTTTGCTCCAATCTGTGATGGCTTTTATCTAAATCTGACATGAATAAAATACTGCGCTTAACCTTAGTTATTCTCTGTTTTTCCCCATTTTGCATATACCCCAAAACAGTTGTCAATTGTAAAGAGCAGATACTCACTTATTTTGAATTGGTATTTTTAAACTGATGAAACAGATACTAGACTGATCTTCTCAGTTATTCCCTGTTTTGGTATGCACATATGGCAGGTTTTTACTCTGGAAAAGAACAGATACTTCTCTTGATTGATAATCTATTTTGGTGATAGCTCATCTAAGGATTTGAGAAATAATAACCTCGCTAGTAAGAGTAGATACTACAACAGTTGCCTAATTGATGCCTTGCTAAACATATGCTGTGATGTTTTCTGAGAAAACTTGAGAGAGGTATATAAATACTCTGATAAGAACAGATCACTATAAGGATGCCTAGTTGTTGCCTTAAAAATATGAGATGCTGATTTCTCTAAGGGAAATCTGAGAAAGGAACTTGAAAAAGGATTTGAGAAGGGTATAGGAAATCTGATAAGAGCAGATTACTACCCAAATGTTGCCTACCAAAATCCTGTGATGATCCTTAGCTGAGGACTTTTGTTTGAGACATTTTATGGTGCAAATGATAAGAACAGACACTACCAAGGTCTCTTACAATTTCCTATGATGAGAAAGGGATTCTGAGGGTTCTATTCAATCATGCTAAACTCTTATGCGTGAACATGCTGCGATGATCTAGAGGGAGTTTTTACCTTATCTCTAAGCTGGACAAGGACTTGGCCTTTTTGAGTCTTACTCCTCGGTCTGTTGGTGGCTTTGCACCTTTCTCCCCTTAACTGAACCCCTTCTACCTTGTTGCTCCTCTTTCTAGGTGTACTTGAAACCCTTGGTCTCTTGGAGCTTGATGCTTCCTAGTTTCAGCTCCTGTCCTTGGTGACACTTCCCCCCTCAGTGCACCCTGCCATTCTTGATGAACTTCTGCAGCTTGACTCTTTTGAAGGTGATTAATCCTATGGTGGTGTATGAGATGGGAATGGTGATCAGCTAGCAGCACTTCGGTGATTGCTATACACTACTATTTGCTCCGTTGCCCTATTCCTACTTGTACAGAGCCTTCCTAGGCCTCTTCAATGGAATTGTTTTCTTGGGTTGACTGAGTACTAATTCTGCCGGAGCTCCCTAAGGCTCTGCTAACTCTCGTGCTACCACCTCCTGCTTACCTTGCTACGTGGCTGGTCACTGGCATTTGCGTGGCCACCTCCTGCTTGTTTTTCTACTACGTGGCTGCACAGGCATTTCCTTTGATCAGTTGTATTGGATATGCTTTGACTGATTTTCTTGCTGGTTGCCTTGGAAGCTAAGTAAATTTGACTACTGCTGCTTGTGTCCTTCGGTCGGCTTGCTGGATATGTACTTCGATGAGTTGCCTTGTGTTCAATTAGTCTTGACCTTGGTCAGTTGCTAAGGGCTGATGGATAACCTTGGATGAATGGTTGCCTTCTCTTTAGATTTTAAAACTTTTGCAAAAAGTATTTCTTTTCAAAAATAAAACTATGGAGGCAGATTTAGTTTTAGGAAAAATAAATCTATTTTTATTTTCTTACCTCTCTTTTCCCTATTTATAAATATAGAAGATTTGTCCAACGAGGGTCTTAGCCATGTGGCCCTCGGACAAATTTGAAAACAAAAACGTTTTTCAAATTATTTTCCAAAACTAAAAACTATTTTAGGTTATTGGCACTATTTTGCCCCCGCAGCTGACCCTGTGGATGTCGGTGGAATTGTGCCGGTAAAACCCTGTATTTTCCAAAATATTGTTTTCAAAAATCTTTGCCTCCTACAGCAACCTGCGAGGTCCTAACGGTCCCGAGTTGTTATACTCGGCGGCCTCGGACTTCGTAAATATTTCCGAAGATCTCCCCCTCCGGCTCTCGACGCTTCACCACTACAGCTCAAGACTCGAAAGATCGAAGATGAGGGTTAAGTGTTGTATAGGAAGAAATTGCAACATGTAATTTTTATTTATTCTTCTTCTTTAATTCATTTTGTAATAATGTTGTTGTATCGTGACATTTGTATATTCCTTCAATCAATAAAGTTTAATTTCAATTGTATTTAAATGCGTATGAATAATGAATGCCATGAATGTGCAACAAATTCCTACCCTTCTCGACCTAGCTCACGACGTAGCTCACGACGCTCCTCGGTAGAATTAGGTCAACTCAGCAGCGCGAGTTGATCCGACTTCCACCTCACGCCTCTCTCAACTGTTCTAAAACTAGGGTTCTCACAACTCGCACCCTGCTGCCGCAACCGCACCCATGCCCACCGACCTGCGTGGCTGCGCCCGCTGCCCCGCACGCCGAGGCCAGCGCCCAACGCCCACCCCACCGTAGCTGCCGTCCCTCATGCCTGCCAGCCACCGCTCCGCCAGCTACACTCCCGATGCCCCAACAAGCGCCGCCACAACCATCGCCCACCGCTCGCCACCCCGCACGCTTGATTGCCCGAACAACTGTGCCCCGAGCCCAATGTCCAGCGATCGCCGCCCACGCCGCTGCAGCCCGCCACCCCGTCGAGGGCGGGGACGGGGAACCCACGGGGTTTTTTATCCCCGTCGGGGGCGAGGAGCGAGAGAAAAGCTCCCCTGAGGCCGGGGCTGGGGATGGGGAAATTTCGGGGTCGCAGGAAAGGGTTTGGTCAATCAATCCCCGGCGGGGAATGTCCCCGTTGCTATCTGGAGTGCAAAGTGAACTCTGATAACGCACTAAATATTGCCAAAAGGAAGGGTGGTTGTGGTGTGGTTTTGTGAAACCACCAAGGTATACTCATGGATGCAAGGGTGATGCATGTGTTGCGTGTTCACGATGTTGAGCTTGTGGAAATGTGTGGCGTACCCGGTTTTAAGGCCGGATAAACCCTTGTGTTTACTGTACCGGTCCCATGATCAGTAGCCGGTATACACAAGTTAACCTGTATATCGAGGTCATACACGCACTTATTAGAAGATGACATATAACCGATCTTCAAGATCGAAAAATTATACCTTTAGCCCAACGGCTAAAAATCTTGCAGTGGAAATCAAACGGTGGAGACCCATCAATATGCCGATCCCGACAGGCAACTGACTGGGGGTTTCACCCTAGCTTTCGCGGATGTCGCCGTGCTTTCGAGTTGTCGGCCCTTCTGTCTGGCCAAATCAACAAGCCAGGTGAGTACATTGAATGTACTCGCAAGTTTCCCACCGGAGAGTTTGATACGGATATAGATGTATGCAGGGGTATTTCAAGAAAATGGCTCTATCTTATGTTTTATATTGTGCGAGAAAGTAAGTTTGCATATGAAATACATAAATAGATATTAAAAGCAGTTTTCATAAATTGTCACGGTATTTCGAGACAAGCATTTGTTTCCCGCCCGGCCGCCTCCCCCTCAGCCCGCTCGCCCCGCCTCCCCTCCTGGGCCGCGGCCCACCAGGGCCCCTCCTCCTCCCGCCTGGGGCGGCTGCTGGGCCAGCCGAGTCGCCCTCCTGGGCCGGCTTCCAGGCCAGCCCAGCAGGCCAGGCCGCCGCCCCCTCTCTCCCCTATGGGCCGGCCTCTCCCTCCAGCAGGCTGCTCGGCCTGGGCCAGGCCAACTGCCCCTCTCCCCTTTGGCCCACGCCGCCTTAGGCCATGCCAGGCCGCCTGAGGCCGGCCTATTAAGGCAAGGCTGCCTCGGCTGCCTGCGTACGAGCGCCCGTTTTGTTTTGGTAATCAATTCCGGCGTTTCAATTTCGTTTAATTCCACTAATTACCGCTAATTAGTGCTTGGTTGCCTTTTCTCTCCCCTTTTGCTCCTATAAAAACCCTCCTCTCCCCTGTGGTTTCCCCTTTGATTTCTTCTCCCAAAAATTTCTCCTCCACCTCTTCTTCTTCTCCAACTCCGTCAAGCAATTTCAGCCACCACGACGACCCCCACACCGAGGCGCTGCTACCCGGAGCTTCCCCACGATGATACGCATCTCCTACCGCAAGAATCCGCGAGCTTCTTCCTCTTCATCAACCGAACCGTGAGCTTCTTCCTCAACTCCGGCGATCTCCTTCTCTCCTCGTTTTCTCCACCCACGGTGAGTACCCTCCAATCTTTTCCCGAGGTAAACTCTCCACAACCCCTAGATCAAAACCCCTCAACCAATTTTGGTCCATTATTCATCCATCTTGTACAACCATGTTTTGATTCATCCCCAAACCTTACTGCTACAGTGCATGCTACAGTACTCTCATGAACAGTAAACCCTGTATAGTAGCCTTTGCCATCCCTTGTGTGTATAGTAGCCTTTGCCATCCCTTGTGTCTAATTTTTGGAATCCATCTAAACCTTGTCCGATCTTAGATCTCAGTAGTAAAATGGAACCATTAGAACCCCATGAATCCAATGGTGTGATCAGATTATTAATCCGACCGCTGGATTTTGAATTATATTTAAATTTGGATAAACTTTGACCTAATTTCGTGATAGCTTTGCACTGGATGATTATTTTGAAGTGATTATTTTTTGTGTAGATTACTAGTATGATAAGGAGTACTTATGGAAATTTTCATAATTTTTTGATTAGTGTAGAATTTTTTGGAATTAAAATAATATTTATTTTAATTATTAAAAATAGTAATGCCCACTTTTATTTTATTCAATTTTTGCTTAGGATCAGAGAACTCTAGAACTCATTTACCATGTAAACCAAAATATTTTTCCTACAATGGTTAGGGCTATAGAAATCAAGATGTGTTCTAGATCTATTTAAAATTGTTATTTAAATTCTGTTTTAGCAATAGTTTCTTTATAAATCTGTTTTAGCTATTAAAAAATCCATGTCCAGAACCCAATAAAGCATGTTATATTCTAGGGAATATTTTACCATGCTTTTAGTGTAATTTTCATGCTTAGAAAATAGTTATAGTTACCTAAATTATATTTCCAGAACACTTGCAAACATGAAATGTCTCTGAAATTGGTATTATGACATGAAATTCCAATTATATGATTTATTGATGATAATTAGTATTTTCTACTTAATTGTTACACTAGAAATGCTAGTAATTGCCTTAATTAATTAATGTTCAGATTAAAAATATTATTAAATCATTTTTGGTACTGTTCTAGTACTGTTAACATATTCCAAGATGTTCCATGTTTAATTAGTTCATGTTAATGGTAGAGAATAGCTTTTAGCTTAATTTCTAGTCTTTAAATAATAGAAAAGCATGTGTAAATATAATTAGATGTTGTTAATTTATTCCTTACTGTTATTAACCATTATAAATATTTAGGACCTACCTAAATATTTATTTGTGGTTAATTGTGAATGGTTTTGTCCTTTTATCATGATTACTAGCATGTTAAGGTGCATGTTGTGTGTATATATATGTATACCTATTAAAATACCCGGTAAGGGATAGATGTTATCTTTATATATATATGTGTGTATGTGTGTGTGTGTGTGTGTGTGTGTGTGTGTTATATGGTTATGGCCAATCCTAAAAGACCTAGCTTCTATCTTCTTCGCGATGAAGCTCTTGCGCCATCGTTCCATTCCACCTCATCTTACCTTCGTCGTGCTTCTCTCTCGTGTTACTTTTCGGAATGCTTCTTTAGAGTTGGTTATTTATTTGTTTTCTCGTTGCGTTGTGATGATAGGGAGTGAAGAGGACCGACCCGGAGACTGAAGCAGCTGAAGAAGGAGAGTACTACCACGAAGGCATGCCCCTTTTCTTGATCATGTTGATCCTATATTTTCAAAGTCATTATATTTTATGTTTATAAACATGCATGCTATTTTAGTCCAGTAGCTAGCGTGTCGATTGACACACCTTTACCTTTTCACTTGTCACCATGTTTACTTGATACCCTGAGTAGATTAGTAGGTTTTATTCTAAATAGAGTAGAGAATGCTTAGCCATGCTTAATTATACATCTTTAGGTTGTTTTGATTTGCCTCTACGAAGGAATGAATATCGGATCGATGATCCTTGTTGAAACTTGTTGAGTTCGCTGAGTTAGGGCCGGATGCCCGATGTTTTCCCTTTCTCTCTATTCTTCCTATTCTACTCTGGGTGAAACTTACCATCTAATATGGTGCAGGCGATAGCTGGATCATGTGATGAAGGAGCATATGGTTGTCCTACCTGCAGAAGGTCGGTTGAAAGGAACCATTGGTCGTCCGTACCGCTTAAGGCCAAAGTCTTAAAGTTGGAGAAGTGTGTCAACAGTGCAACCACATGCTATATGGGCAATGGCTTGGTCAAGTAGGTTAGTCAGCCTTTGGTGCTAATGTTGCCATACCGCAGAAGGGGTGGACGTAGCTACGAGGACCCTCGGCACAGATAGGGGGACCGGAGTGCGGGGACATACTCTCGACTCCGAGCTAGACCCGGTGGGCACGTCACACCTTAGGGGGATCTAGCTAAAAGACCTCGTCACAATCTCCCTGTTGCAATGCTGGCGACGGCCAGTGGCAACAAGACGAGATTGTGTCATGTGGGTAAAGTGTACAAACTCTACAGAGTAATAAACTAATCGATTAGCCGTGTCCACGGTTATGGACAACACATGGCTCATTCATGATGAAAAGGACATGTCCCTCTCCCCCTTGCTACTTCCCTCTACCCTTTTGCTGATGAAACCTATGGCCGAGCTAAGGCAGTAGTTCCTTGCTCGAAGGTGTTGGTCGAGGACCACACGCTGGAAAATACCCCTGCTAATAAAACTGTTTTATATCAAAATGTTGTCTTCCAACCTACTACAGTAATTCAAATTAAAAGTTTGCTTTACGCAACTAAGCCCTAAAGCCTTCCTTTGAAGCCTTGCATATAGTATGGTAGGACCATCTGCTGCCAGGTGGCTTGCTGAGTACGTGACGTACTCAGCCGTGCATGTGTTTCGTGGTGGTGTGCAGAGGATTATGCTGAAGAAGGAACCGATGAAGACTTCTTCTATGATGAGCCCGAAGAATGAGGTCGCGTAGCCTATGTCAAGTGCATGTGGTAGAGTTGGAGCCGCTTCGCTTTTATTTCCGCTGTTTCCTTTGATGTAATAAATGTCGTTAAGACATGAAATCTTGTAAGCCGTGTGGCATAATGTACTCAAGTTAAGTTTTTAAACTTTGAATGTATGCAATGTTATTCATTTCGCCTGTGTACCATCAGCGTGATCCTGGACTGACGAGGATGTATACAGGGGGGTCTAGTAGTTGAAACTAGACTCTCACAATTTTGGTTTCAACAAGACCTCTTTTCGGTAAAATATCCCAACCCATGGATATATTACCTTCATACACCTTCGGACACGACGGTCCATTTTCAAACTTTTGCCACATGAAATATGGGAGTATGCCTTCCTTTTTGAAAACCTAGGCTTTCTACTGCAGGGCTAAGTCGAGTAAGTATATTGATAAACACTATATTTGTATCATTTTCCTGAGCTATTTCAATTGTTTATCATCATCGATCTTGATTTCTTTTGATCCAAACTTGTCGCTAAATAGCAGAATATCTTCACATGAATACTTTTACAGGCTGCACAACAAAATTGCAGATATGCGCGACTAGGCGCGCAATTCTTCGACAAAGGACAGCCAACAGGAGGCTCTTAACAATTCAAAGCAGCAGCTGTGTCTACCAGCTGTGCCACAGCCGGTTGACCCAGGCAAAGCAAGTCTGCAGCTGCTTCATTCACCTGTGTCACAGCCAGCTGACACAGCCATGCCTCAGATTGCAAGTTCACAACTGCCCTAGTCACCTGTGTCACAGTCAGCTGACACAGGCGACACTCCACCAGCTGTTTCAATCACCTGTGTCACAGCCAGTTGACACAGGCGTGCTTCAGATCGCCAAGATCACAACTTTCCATACCACCTGTGTCACAGGTGGGTAACACCGGCAGGCAACTCAGGTGCATAGGCAACCAGAAGTGAGAGAAAAGAACTTGAAGGAGTAAAGTGCAAAGCACCCAAGTTATAAAAGGAGGACTCCAGATCCAAGAAAGAGGGGGGGCCTTGGACCCAAGGAAAGGGCCCTGGCCTGGCCGGAGAAGAACTCTTCCCAATCTTCAACACCTTGCTTCTCCTACTGGATTGCTGCTGAGCTTCATCAACCTCTTCTCTAACCTTTGCTGTAGTCTGTCATCGCTCTCTCCCAGTCTTGTTCCTTGCTGCTTTGCTGTAATATGTAAACTCTTTCCCAGTCTTGTTCCTCGCTGCTTTGCTGTAATCTGTAAACTCTTTCCCAGTCTTGTTTCCTTGCTTCCCTTTGCTGTAATCTGTCATCACTCTCTCCCAGTCTTGTTTCCTTGCTTTCCTTTGCTGTGATATGTAATCTGAAAACAACTCTTCCCAGTCTTGTTTCCTTGCTTTCCTTTTCTTTTTCGTGCTTGATCTGTCCCTATCCAAAACAATTGCTTCTTCCCAGTCTCAGTAGCGTCTGCTTGTAAGTGCAACCTTTGTGACCTTGCTGTTGGTGTGGATCGTTTGATTGGTTAGTCTAGGTTTAATTACCAGCCTTTATCCTGTTTGTGCGACCTAGCTTTAGCTATAGCACGCTTGCTGTTGCCTAGTCCCTAAGGAGAAAACGACATCTGCTGTTTGTGGGCGAATTATTCCACTATATTTACAGTTGATCATATATGTATACTACCCTAGGTTTCCGGTATCTTTTCCGGAATATGTAGTCCTTAGGGTGACAAGGAGTTCAGAGTCGGACTAGGGTTTTCTAAGCATTGGTTGTAACTTCACTACATAAAATAACGAGTCGTAGAACATAGCATGCATGTTTCGTAAATAAAATAATATTTCAAAATCTTGGGATTCAACATGATCAAGGGTGAAGAGTTTGCCTGGCAATATTGATCGATTCTCGAGCTTGAGTCGATATGGTGAACATTTGAAATCCCTCGCGCAAGGTCTCGCAACGTCGGAACTACACATCGGGAAAACAGCGGATCACCAACGGTGCGAGGAAGAACCATTTAAGAACCAAAGTACACTCAAGCAACACTTAAACCATGCATTGTTCTTGGAAGGACACTAGGGTTTTTAAAATGATGCGATGGAATTAATATCACATGAGGTAAAGGCTTTTACATATAGGAAAACTAGGGTTTGCATGATTAAGATCACATTAGCATTTTACAAGCTTTTAGCTTTCGTATAATGGTTGGGTCCAGAGGACATTATTCATGTTTCAAAGTTTTTAGAGATCTAAATGAAACTCGTTAGCGCAAAATTTAAAATGACGTATGTGCACGTACATATACATACATGCATATAATAGCTGAATTGCAATTATTAGGTTTTCAAAACCCTTATTGCTATTATGGTATAAAAGGTTTCAGAAATAGAGGATATACTAAAATTAACATTACTTGATTGGTTTTATGCAACAAGGAATTAACCAATTTAAACTATGCTAGAGAAATATATATATGACATGCTCATTTGAATTGCTTCAAATTATTCCAAAAATTAGGAAATTGGTGCTGCTGGATAGGATTTGATTCTAGATGAATATAGGAAAAAGAATGGGGTCATTCGGGGCTACGACGAAGGAGATAAGAGTTTCCGAAGTTCTGCCTGGAGAGAAAAGGGAGAGGGGAATAGTTCTGAACCGAGAGGAGGGATGACGTTGGAGGTAACTTCTAGAAATACGCCTTCGGTACTTAGAAGTGCATACGAGAAGTTTTGTTGGGAATACACCTTCCAACCGAGAACGCGCAATTAGGGAAGTACACTTTCAGTAAAGGGAAAGCTTGGGAGGGAGCAACCTGCCTTCATCCAACCGGTAATGGCTTAAAATGGGCGGTGGATGTGGCCGGCTGTAGCTGTGGCCGTGGGGCAGGCTGTGGTGGCGGCGAGAGGCGGAGCGGCGGAGGCAGATCCTTGCCGCAGCCGTCGGGGGTTTGCCGTGGCAGGGGCATGGCAGCAGCGGCAGCTGATGTGAGCTGCCGTGGTAGGAGCGAGGCGGCGGTGGCAGCAGAAGTGGGCTGCTGTGGTGGGGAAAAGAACGGCGCGGTACTGCCGCGGTGGGGGAAAGGAACCGCGTGGTGGGGGAAGGACTGTCGCGGTGGGGATGCTCGGCTGGCTGTGGTAGAGTTCACGGCCGAAGCTTGAAGGGGGGGGGGATTTGAGCTCGGGAGGGAGAGTTTGTGGGGCAAGAAGGAGCTCGGGTGCTTGGGGGCTGTAGCAGCTCAAGGTTTGGGAGCTTGGGGAAAGTAGAGAAGGGAAGAAGAGGGGAAGGGATTGAGGAGCTCGGGTGTGGTAAATTGGAATGGGAGCAACTCGGGATGGAGCAAACTTGGAGCAGCTCGTATTGGAAGAAGGGGAAAACTACAGTAGCTTTGAAGAGTAGCTTGGAAGCAAGGAAAAGAAGGAGGGCCAGGGAAGAGGACGGCGAAGTAAAGGAGCACGGGATTGACTTGCTTTGGCGTGTGGCGTTGGGGAAGAGAGCAAATGTGGAAGATGGGCAGCTAGTTGGGGCTGCAGACGAGCAGGGGAGAGTTCACCCGATTTTTGGGGTGGTAGTGATGCGTGTGGCAGAGAGGAGCAGCTTTGGCAATGAACAAGAGAGAGGGGCTGGCAAGGAAACAAAGAAGAAGAGGAGGAGGTTGGCTATAGCTGCATATTGTGCTGGAGCCGTGAAGCTAGGGGAAAGAGATAGGGGGTTGGGTAGCTCACTGGAGGAATCGTGGGGAAAAGCAAGGAAGGAGAAGTGCTCGGTTTGCTTTGGAAGGATGGGGAAGGGAGCTGCGCATGCAGCTTGGGTTAAAGCTCGAGGAGCAGCAAGGAGCAAGAGGGTGGGGAATGGGGAAAGGTGAAGTTGCACGGCAGCTTTGCCTTGGAGCAAGTTGACACGGCTCAAGGAGTGGCAGGTAACAGAGAAGAGATAAAGGAGGTTGGTAGGCCACTTTTGTAGGAAATGATGGGGAGGAGCACATGGGACTTTTCCTGAAGTTTTTACCATGGGTTTTGGGGATGATCTCATGGAGAAAAGCTTTTAGGGCAAATATGTTTGATGGGGTTTATCAAATACTTTTGAACTAGAGATGCAAATATTTTTGCATATCTGGGTTCCTAGAACATTGGGGAGTGTTGTGTGATCTTTGGAGATTTTTCTGAGAAACATTTGTAAGGGTTGTAGTTCGAGGCTCAATATTTGATTCAAACTCAAACGTGGAATGGTTTGAAATATTTGCACGGAACCTCAAGATATTTTTATGGAATTATGTTAGGGAGGGTCTCAGGATATTTCTAAAACTTTTGAGAGGATTTATGGAGACTCGGATAAGCATGAAGAATGGTAAAAGGATCAATGGTCATTTGGTAGAAGGATAAAAAGGGGTAGATGTTTTATGTCCTGGCGTGGTAACACGGTAGAAGTGAACAAGATATTTATATAACATGTGGTAAGGAGAGAGAGAAACCATGGTGGTTAGGGCTTTACCGGGAAAAATAAATTAGGATTTGGAGTGTATGTGTCCACATACACTTGATTTTTATTTGGCATATATAGGGTTTGTATGTGGATGGAAAGGGCATGCGAAGTCACGGTGAGCTGCGGTTTGATTTCTGCCACCGATACGTGCATATATACATGCATGAGGTTCGATGACAGGAGAGGAACCGGGGGTGCCGAGGATTAGGGTTTGCATATGTGCGTATATATAAAAGCAGTATATATGTACACATATCCACGATAGGACATGGCGGAGTAGACGGCAGAAGATCACGTCATTTGGAGGAGGTTCATGACCTATATATATCTCACTCTCACAAAAGTACCGTGTGGGCACTTAGCGGCAGATGTGGGTCTAGGTTATACCGGCTAGGCAAAAAGGGGAAGGAATGCCGAAGGTATGCTCGTGGCAGGATGCAAGGGTGAGTGACCACGCAGGGAGACAGGGGGTAAGACAAGGTTTGAATACTTTGCCGGAGAGAGTTTCAACAAAGCAGAGATTAAGGAAATAGGAGCAGAGGTGGAAAATTGTGTTTGACTCACTTTAGGTTTTGCAGAAATATGCTTTGATTAAAAGGTTGGTCTGGTGTATCTTAACTGATATTATTAACAAAAGTTTTTGTTAGGCCTAATTTTTGGGTTTCGGAAAATTGGGGTGTTACAAAATATTAGCGTGTCAGCAAGCGTTGATCCCGGCAAAGGAGGTGATTGTGTTCAACTCAAATGTCATTGCTGCAGTGGACAACATAAATGTGGCGGTCAAGGTGAACCTAAAGGAAATGGATTTCTCATTGTTGGAGATCAAAACGTAGATTGCATCGTTTGATTATTGCAAGGTGGTGGTATTAAGACGTGAAGCGAATGGAGTCACTCATTTTTTAGTGACTGGTATTGAATCCTAGGGAACTGTTGCCCTGGCATTCTTGTCTTTGGTATCATGCAAAGACATGATTAGTGGTCAACTGGTGAAGAAAAAAAGCCATCTTAATCACAGAAAAGCAATAATTGTCAGCAATAAACAATATAAAATAGAAGTAAAAAAAAGGCACTCCAACAAACGTAGCACTTTGGCATTGTTTATTTTAGCAAGTTCTATGTTTATGTACCATATGGATGGAAAGCGTGATGTTATCAGAAATACAAATGGTAGAAATAAAGTGACGATTTTAAGTTGCAGAAAAGAAATTAGAGAAAGAGTTGCAGCAAAAGAAATAGGTCAGCCATCATGTTTTGGATCCTTGTATAGACATGTGTATTATTCAGTAAACAATACAATATGGTAATTGAGGTGACAAAATGGATACAGGACCTGTAGCTAACATGTAAACAACTGAATATAAGCGCTGTTAAAATTTTTGGACATCATACAACTCCATGTGTAGCACTGAGCAGTTTTGTTTCTGGTGGCACGGATATTTTGGACCATGGACTAGAATGTTACCACCATTCTTAGACACAAATTCTTATGGAAACAAATAATTGGTTCTTCCTATGTCCAGCTCATAGCCAAGCATAAGCATGAGTTCAGGAAGAAAACCAAATACAACAGGTTCATCTTTTGGTTCAATCATGGATTATGAGATCAAAATGAAGAGCAGTGTAGATATGGCTGTGTTAGTGTTCACAATAGCATTATTCAATTAGGTATCTAATAGATAAATCGTGCACCGTTTGATTCGTTGGAAAGTAGACTCGATATACTTTCCAAATATGTATGTAGACACTTGTGTATTTTGACTTGTGCCGCAGTCCTTCCTCCTTCCTCCCGCTGGACGTCAGCACATCTTATCTTCACTTTGGACTTGTATAGCTCAACGAGTGTCCTGTACATATCATAGAAGTAAAGTAGTAGCTCTGCCTCTCGATATATGAAGTGTATAAAACAAGTGTTAATTGAATCCACCTGATAATATTTATCAACGAGGCTTAACACTTCTTTCCAACATAAAGAGTCATCTTAATAAATACAAAGGTCACTGATGTGCCCGCATCAATATCACACAATTGGAACCATCCGAAAAAACATGGCGCATTTTCTGAAGGAGCACAGAATAGTAGGGAATAAATTGAGGACTTTGTCATTTACCTCTTCAATGCTCTCAAGATTTAAGTTGGTATATATGAAAATGAAACTGCAGCATCCCACAAAGGAGTTTGACCTACCAAATTAAACCATTGACAAAAAAGGTGTTAACGTGATTGTTGGGAAATGAAAATGGTGAGTGATTTAATTGGAAAAAGGCAACATCTGGCGGCAATTATAGAAGAGAATGTAACCCAGCCCTACAAAAGAACTCTTTAAATTTCCCTCATTTCTAAGTGGAAATTGCGCTGTACATAATTTATCCACTAACGACTGGTTTAGGAACTTATTTTCAACTCTCCAATCCTATTGAACAAGTTCCCTCTGATCTAGAAATCCCTAGAAAATCTTAATAAAGAAAATATACCAAAAGAACTAGAACAACATATCAATATCAGTATAGAGGGAATTTATTTTAGAACAATTTATATGGCATTGAAAGATTGATCACCTTGAATGATTGGCAAAGATGGCAGTGAATTAGCTTATGTCTCAAGGCTGTGTATGTTATCCCCTTCACTACTCATGTCATGTTATCCATGTAGCAATTCCGTGATGGCTCAGAAAATATTTCAACCGAGATCACCTTAACAATAAGGAAAATAATGTAGTTGAGTTATCAAATCATGGAAAGCGCTATGGACTCACCTCATATGTTCATCCATCAAGAGATCCATTAGGATCAGGAAAAATGTAAAATACATGAGACCATTTGGAGTTGGAAATATTTACAATAAATCAACAAATCTTTCATATTATCATCTGTTCGCAGAATAGGATAATATCTTGTAGCCTACAACACTATAAGCATAACACTATATATAGGTTATTGATCAACTGCATCCATCAGGCCTAAGCATTTCTATTTTACCAGCACTCTATAACAGATATATTACATACAACCTTCATAAGTCTTGTAGTTTTCAACAAATGATTTAATCTTCACATGCGTATTGAACCACCTGAAGAAAAAGCATAAGCGAGTATTAGAAGTTCGCATCAATAAAGCTCAGATAAGGGGACCCTATGCTAGTAGAGATTATATTGGAACTTGAATTGTGATAAATAGCTCCTGTGTGGACCATCTTCATTTTCAAGAATCAAGGTCATCCAGCAATGCATTAGCAAACACCTGCAGCTAGAAGAGACGGCACAATTGTTTAGTTGTATGCTTCGGACGTTAACGATAGATATGACAGTTTTGCTGCCATGAAGCAAGAATCACACGGAGACCAATTATATATATATATTGAAACCTTCGTTCCACTATTGTTTAAGTAGTTTTCCCCACATATAAGGAATTTAATATTCACATTGCACAATCAAGTGCCAAATTTTTGGTACGCCAAAATAATAGGTTGGTTGGTTTAGGTAACTTATGCCAGCCTTTGAGAGCTTCAAGTTTACTGGGATCGGCAAAGAAACTTTCTACGATAGAACCGGCATCTTATTGGTTTCTCGATGTTCCTATTCTCAACCAAGCATTTTAAATTTGCTTTCAAAATTTGCGTTAACTTTGGTTAATATGATCTGCCAAAACCATAATGAAATAGTTTTGGTATTTGCCGACGCATATATGGAACTTAATATTCCAGTAACACAATGAAGAGCCAATTTTTTGGGATGCCAAATGAATGAATTGGTAGGTTGGAATCGCGGCGACCAAAACAGCCAAGGGAGACCCGTCGCCCTTCCCGAAACAACACACACCGACTCTCTGCTCCAGCCTCGACGCCGACAAAACCCTCGCCGCGATCGATGCCTCCGCCACCCGCCGGCATTTCCACCCGCCCCTCTCCGTCCTCCCCCAACGAGCTCCACAGCCTCCTGGACGGGACCGAGGTACCCGGTTCTTTGCCGCCGCCTCGGGGCTCCGTGCCCAGGGATGCCTCCCCCGGGGAGAAGAACGGGAAGAGGAAGAAGCCGCCCGCGTTTGCGCGCGTATGGTCGGCGGCCGACGAGGTCCGCATCCTCGAGTGCCTCGCCGCTCACGTCAAGGCCTACGGCGCGCCTCCGGTTCGTGCCGAGCTTCACGGTGTCGTCGCGGCGCACGTCCTTGACAAGCAGGAGTTCACCAAGACGGAGATTTACGAGAAGGTCCGCCGGCTGAGGACCCGCTACCAGAATCTGCGCACGGCCGGCGCCGGAGGCGGCGACGGCGAGGAGCTCCGGAAGTACGAGCTCTCCAAGGAGATCTGGGGCGATTCGCTGCCGCCGCCGCCGAAGCGCGCCAATAAAGAAGGTGGCTCCGATGAGGAGGCGCCTAACACGTGTGTCCGCAGGGGGTTTGAGGAGCTCCAGCATATGTACCCTCACCTCGCCGCAGCGGTCGAGCAGATCAGCACCGCGGACCGCGGCTATCTCAGGAGGGCATTTGAGCTAATTGGTGACGATAAAGCCGGCGAATTGGATGCCAAGGTGAAGAAGCAGCGGCGTCTGGAGGTCAAGACGGATCTGGACCGAAGAACTGTGCGGAGGGAGGTGCTTAGCACGCTTATCAGATACGTGGACTGACAAGGCTCCGCTTGAATCGAGTGCAATGTTGGAAGGTGATATCGCTTTCTATTTTGGTATATCAACAACTTATGCGTTATCATCTAGTTCATCTAGCAAGTAGTAGTTCTTATGGGTTATGATGCAGTGACTAGTTTATGGGTTCTGATGTCGACTTAGTCGGAACGGGGCTGTCTTTAATCGTTTTAGTCCAGTCCAGTGAAATGGTATTGTTTTAAGTTCAGCCTAGTAAGCAATCTGCTCAGATAGTGTTCATCACACTTGCCTGCTATGCTGTAGCAAGTAGTTTGTCTACAGTATTCTGTGTCACTCAAAATGGGACTTGTCAATGGTGCATGCGTTGTGTGTGTGCTTGTGCTCGGCATGCTCGACGATTCCTGTGGTTCCCATTGTAGTTAAGCCTTACTTGGATCCCCATTCTCATTCATAAAACTTGCTATTCAATCATCTATGCTCTATTCTTTGTCTAAAACCTTGCTATTTGATGCATAGTTAAACTTGCTTAATTTATCCCCGTTTTCAGTTCTGAACAAAAGAATGCTAAACATGATCGCCTTGTCGCAATTAGAACTGCTGAGAAATCTAACAAGTTGAAGCTAAGAATCATTAGAAGTCAACTCAAGAAGTGAATTTAGTTTTATTGCATTAGGGAAGTTTCAGGTTCAGGTTTATGCACGTGCAGCTTGCCTGCCAAATGTTGGCATGAATATATTTGTGCCATCTTTGATTGAGATCATGTTGTCTAAAGGTATAAAGGTGTTATTCTTGTACGGATTGCCACTCATTGGATCTTGCTGAGAAATTTGTACTATCTGTTGTTCCTCTTGGGATTATAGACCAAGCTGTGGATGCGCTCAATTTTGGGCTTGTAGGGCATCTTGTTGAATTGATCTCCCTTTACCCGTCACGAGGCCAGAATCGCTGCCATCCGAGTCCTCTTCCCCGCCACCGGTCGGTCCTTCCCTCCTTCCTGTCCTCTCGCGGAGTCTGATCTGAGCCTGCTCACCCCTCCTCCCGCCGCTCAATGGGGCACGACGGAGATGCTGCCGCTGTCTCCAAACCCACCTCCCACAGTGCCATTGGTCCTTGCTGCTGCCCTTTGTCCCACAGTGCCTCAATGCACACTGAACGTGACGGTGCTACTGCTCAGTGCTCACAGTGGTCGTCCAAATGTTCCTCCTCTCAGGTACAACCCACACTATGGACATCTGAGGAGCAGCAGTGATACACTTCAACACCAAAATGAAGCCATGTCACATTGTTGCCTTCAACCATACAAGCATCTCTGGATCAAACACGTTGACACCAAAATGTGACTTCTTCCTGATGCTTTCTAACTTCAGACTCTGAATTTTGAAACAAGTTCAAGCGTAGGTACACTAGCAAGAGGCAAGAGGAAAGCGTATCAATATACACTTGATAGCATTGCCCAGACATCAAACAAAGCTTCACTTCTCCATATGGTAACGAGTTTGTGCTCAGCAAATACAAATTGTATTGAATGGAACAAAATATATATACTGTTAGGGCCTCCCCTGCAGTTTTCCCTAAAAAAAATGGAGCAAAATAAAAACATAATATTCCATCTGTTTTAAAATAGATGTCCTTCTAGGATTTGACACAAGAATTAAGGATGTGAGTGAAATGTGTCAATACTGCCCTTCAATCATTTTCGTGCTCATCTTTTCCTCCCAAGGCAATAAATGTCAGTATGACTAGTACTACTCACATGAGTAATTAGCTCTTTTTTATGCCATTAATGGAAGACAAAATAGGAAGAAAATGACAAACTGCATTGGAAGTGTAGAAGAACAAGTATTTTGAGAAAAGTTGGAGAGGCTAAGAGGATTGAAACGGAGGAAGTACTTGATAAGTTATATGTTCAACTGATATGATGATGAGAAATAAGGAATATTCATTCCACGATAAGATGTTTCCACTTTTTGCATGAGATGACTGGACTTTGCTGCTTCATATTGTACCGGTCAAGGAAGGACCCTGTGGAGAATGCCTTCAGCACATATCTGGTATTCACTTCAGAAATTCACGTCTAGATTTGGACACATGTGCAGATAATTATTGGTTAATATGCTGGATCGATTTTTATGGGGAGAAAACTGTACTGTTGCTCTGTGTTTCATTTACAGAAAGAGAGAGCGTTCAAATTCTTATTCACCACGGAAACATTTCCGTTGTCTTCAATCTTGAGGGAATTATAGCATGGTCCAGTTGAGTGAAATTTGTTCTAAAGTTTGGTTTGGTAATGACTGAAACAATCTGAAACGATATAGGATAATTCCAGTATTGCAGCAAACTGTTTAGCCTATGATGAGTTGCTGAGCTACATGACTAGCTCAATTGATTTTCGTGATTTGTAAAACTACAGATTTTGGTGTTCAAAATGATTGTACCGCTGGAAGCCAGGACTAGGTTTTCTGATTCTTACAAAAGCACTCTTCCAATTATATGGAGGGTGCTATCCTGGCCTGCATATAGTCGGCCCCATTTCTGGATCGTTAGTACCACCACGAAGGGTATATTAATTTAAATCTCGCACACTAAGTAAGTTTGATAAGCTTAAGCTACACAACCCATTTATGTTAGTATTTCTTCGTTACCGATGCCATGTGCACCACAAAATCTTCAGGTAATCCCATTCCCACCCTTGATTAGTTTGATGTTCAGAATCACATCAGCTTCTCCTAAATCTTTCATATCAAAGCTTCGAGACAAAAATGACTTAAACCTTATTGATTTTGTTAATACTTGTCCCAAAGATCAGTATGTTATCCACATAGAAACACAGGAGTACTCCTTCACCCCACCATGACGGTAGTACACGCATCTATCTGCTTTATTTACTGTAAAACATTCAGATAGTAGAATCATGTCAAATTTCTCATGCTACTTCTCAAAAACCTTATTACATGGTCAAGTGGCATATTAGAGTAACCGTTACGCTTGTTAGAGATATAGTACTGTTGTATTCGTATTGGTATAGGAGTCTATATTTCCTTGTACTCCAAGTCACCTTGTACTATATATATGCCTATTGGGCTGTGCAATAGATCCAAGTTGCATATTTCCTCACATGGTATCAGAGCCAATTAGGGTTTGGATTTTTTCAAACCTTCGATCTCTCCACCGGCGTGCCGCAACTCGTGCCACTTCTCCACCTTCCCTGGTCGCTTTGCCGGCCTCATCCTGCCCGCCACCGGTGCCGCCCTCCTGTCTCCCCGTGCGCCGGATCTCCCGTAGCCCCGGCCTGTGCCGCTGCCGTCCCGTGTCGGAGCCGGCCTCCTCCGCCCGTGCTTCCGCCCGAGCCGCCGGCCTCCCCACCCGCCCGTGAACCCGGTCCCACCGGTCTCCTCCGCCCGCACGGTTCGCTGGCCTCCCTGGCCATCCGCCCGAGCGCGCCGGCCGTCGGCCTCCCCGCCCGCTCGCCCGCCTGTGCCGCTCCGCCTGCCTCCCCTCCCCGCCGCCCGAGCCGCCGGCCTGCTCGCCCGAGCCGCCGGCCTCCGCCGCCGCTCCGGCCCGCCGGCCTCCCGCCGGCCGCCCGCGGGCCCCCTCCTCGCCGGCCGCCCGCGTGCCCCCTCCCCGCTGACCGGTCTGCCTGGCTTGCTCTGTTTTGAGCAGCCGACAAATCTGGTTAGTTTGAGCAAAAGAAAAAAAAGGAAAAACAAAAAAAGAAAAAAAAAGGTATCATGTCTTCGGGTACAGTTTCTTTCCCTCGCTGCCCGGTGATTTTTGATGGGGTCAATTTCACCGACTTCATCTCTCATATGCGCATCCACATGCGTGGTCTTCGTTTCTGGGGCGTCCTCTCTGGCGATGTTCCGTGTCCGGCCTGTCCTGTGGCGCCGGTTGAGCCTAAGCTTGGTGCTCGACCTACTGATGCTGACCGCGCTGGCTGCCTATGATGCGGCTGTCACCGCTTATCAAGAGGCTCTGGATTCCTACAGTGCTCTACTGACTGAGTATACTCAGTGGTTTGATGATGATGCTCGTGCTGCTGCTGTTCTCGTTGCCAGTCTTCAGCCTCAGTTTTCTTCTGAGGTTGTGGGATTCTCTACGGTCTCCCAGATGTGGACTCACCTTCGTCAGCGTTATGAGCCCTCTGGCGACGCTCTGTTTCTGTCCGTGGTTCGCCAGGAGCACTCTTCCTGACTACTCTACTCTTCGTCTGTTTGGTTGCGTTTGCTATGTTCTTTTAGCTCCCCGTGAGCACCAAGCTGACTGCTCAGTCTGTTGAGTGTATCTTTCTAGGCTATAGTCCGGAGCATAAGGGCTATCGCTGTTGGGATCCTACTGCTCGTCGTATGCGGGTTTCTCGGGATGTGACCTTCGATGAGTCCCGTCCTTTCTTTTCGCGTCCAGCTTCTCCTTCGCCTTCCCCTGTTGAGCCTCTGTCTTTTCTGACCTTTCTTGATACACTGATCACTGTTGTGCCCTCTTCCACTCGTCCTATCGAGTCTCCACCTCCCCCTGAGTCTCCACCTACTCCTGTTGTCGACTCTTCTCCACTATCATCTCCTACAGCTCCACCTGTACCTTCTCCTCTTTCGTCCTATCCTTTCGTCTACACACGTCGACCTCGTGTTGAGCCTCCTTCTGATGTGCCTTCTTTTTCTTCTGGGCCATCTCCGTCTGATGAGTCACCTTCTCTGGGTGCCTCATCTTCTCCGGATTCGCCACCCCCTCCTAGGTATGGCCTCCGCGCTCGTCCGCTTCCGCCTCCAGACCGCTTTGGATTTGTTGGTGCTACTCTTGCTGAGCCTACTTCTTACCGCGATGCTGTTGTTCATCCCGAATGGCAGCATGCGATGGCCGAGGAGCTTGCTGCTCTTGAGCGCACCGGCACGTGGGATCTTGTCTCTCTTTCTCCACGTGTTCGTCCCATCACCTGTAAGTGGATCTATAAAGTTAAGACCCGCTCCGATGGTTCTCTTGAGCGCTACAAGGCTCGTCTTGTGGCCCGTGGCTTTCAGCAGGAGCATGGCCGTGACTATGACAAAACATTTGCTCCTGTCGCGCATATGACCACTGTTCGCGCTCTTCTTGCCGTGGCCTCTGCTCGCCACTGGTCTATTTCTCAGCTTGATGTCAAGAATGCCTTTCTTAATGGTGAGTTGCGTGAGGAGGTCTACATGCACCCCCCGCCTGGGTATTCTGTTCCTGAGGGCATGGTTTGTCGCCTTCGTCGCTCTCTTTATGGCCTTAAGCAAGCCCCTCGTGCTTGGTTCGAGCGCTTCGCCTCTGTGGTAACTGCTGCTGGTTTCTCAGCTAGTGCTCATGATTCTACGTTGTTTGTCCACACTTCGTCTCGTGGTTGGACTCTTCTTCTTTTGTATGTGGATGATATGATCATCATCGGAGATGATTCTGAGTACATTGCCTTTGTCAAGGCTCGTCTTAGTGATCAGTTTCTTATGTCTGATCTTGGTCCTCTTCGCTACTTCCTTGGGATTGAGGTTACATCTACTTCTGATGGTTTCTATATATCCCAAGAGAAATATATTCACGATCTTCTTGATCGGGCTTCCCTTACTGATCAGCGCACCATTGAGACTCCGATGGAGCTCAATGTTCATCTTCGTGCCTCTGATGGTGAGCCTCTTTCTGATCCGACTCGCTATCGTCACCTTGTCGGGAGTTTTGTCTATCTTGCTGTCACTCGTCCAGATATATTCTATCCAATTCACATTCTGAGTCAGTTCGTCTCTTCTCCTACTCAGGTTCACTACAGTCACCTTCTTCGGGTTCTACGATATCTTCGTGGGACTATCTCTCGCCATCTTTTCTTTCCACGCTCCAGTTCGTTACAGCTTCAGGCATAGTCGGATGCTACTTGGGCTAGCGATCCCGCTGATCGTCGCTCTCTTTCTGCTTACTGTGTTTTTCTTGGTGGTTCTCTTATTGCTTGGAAGACGAAGAAGCAGACTGCAGTTTCCCGTTCGAGTGCAGAGGCTGAGTTGCGAGCTATGGCATTTTTGACAGCGGAGGTTACGTGGTTACGGTGGCTACTTGAGGATTTTGGTGTTTCTCTCACTACACCGACTCCTCTGTTGTCTGACAGTACTGGTGCCATCAGTATTGCTAGAGACCCAGTGAAGCACGAGCTCACCAAGCATATTGGTGTTGATGCTTCTTATATGAGGTCTCAGGTCCAGGATCAGGTTGTTGCTCTTCAGTATGTGCCTTCCGAGCTTCAGTTGGCTGATTTTTTCATGAAGGCACAGACTCGTGTTCAGCACGGCTTCTACCTCTCCAAACTCAGTGTTGTTGATCCACCATGAGTTTGAGGGGGGGGGGTGTTAGAGATATAGTACTGTTGTATTCGTATTGGTATAGGAGTCTATATTTCCTTGTACTCCAAGTCACCTTGTACTATATATATGCCTATTGGGCTGTGTAATAGATCCAAGTTGCATATTTTCTCACAACGCTATCTCATATTTTGACTTGCCCTGACTCAACTGAAGTGGACTTTTCCTGACATAATTACACTAGTTTGAGAACCTAAATGTGCAGTTATTTGCCATGCGTTCGGCGTACACACATTTAGTATGATTCCCCGGGGCAAATTACAGCCTCTTCCTCTTGCCCTTCACTGTAGCAGAATCGGATCAGTAGCGTTCATTGGACACCTCTTGGTAGATCTTCAAATTGCATCAACAACCAGTTGGTGGAAGCAAGTTGTTGGTTGAAATTTGCCACATGCATTGTTCAGAAAATTGATCTTACAAACGTTATCGAGAAACCTTTAGAATACAAAAGGATACTTGATTTCGTTAATGATTAACTTAAAAAACTGCAGATTGTGAATTTTATTCCATTCCAAGCCTTGTTGTATTTGGATACTTTGTGTTGGCATTCTGCTCACAACTTTATTTTATTTTATCCAACAGGAGGTGATCAAGTTTATATATTGCAAGTGGATAAATTCTTGTATTTTGACGTGGCTGATGGTAAAGGGGTCATGGAGGAGATTCCTTTTCTACCTGGTGACTAGTCTAGATTTAGGGTGAGGTAACGAGAAGGTAGTTAAACATTTTGGCGTTGTGATTTTGCTATTGCCTCGAGCAGAAAAGCACGAACAAACAATTTCAAAGCTCGAGTCAGGAAGATTTTCATGCTTATTGAGTGATGAAGTGGTTTATAGAAGATGTCTTCTGCCCCCTCGTCAAATTTGGTGGCAGCGGTTGGTTGGTGAAAAGATAACGAAAGGTTATGTTTGTAGTAATGGTAGTCAAGGCAGCATTATGTGTCATGTCTCCGTAATGATCTGACATGTATGATCGGAATGAGTGAAGTTCTCTGGTCTGCATGTTTTCACTGTATCAGATCTACCGTAATGTTTCGCTGAAATGCCCCCTTGTTAAACTGCTGTTAGATTTCTTCACCAACCACTTACCTGCAAATGCAAGGCTGCCCAACTGCGAGATAAAATCATATAGGTAAGTTCTTAACATCCGCATAAATGACTCCGTGGCCCAATGGATAAGGCGCTGGTCTACGGAACCAGAGATTCTGGGTTCGATCCCCAGCGGAGTCGAATTTTTTTGATCGTTTTGGTTTTGCACCTGAAAACTGAGATGGGGACGCCTCCTCGGCCACCGCCGTTTTCGTTTGGCGCGCGCAGCCACATCGCTCATTCGCTCTCTCTTCCATTTTCGTCTCGCCGGCACAATAGAAGACGAGAGGAGATGGCGGAGGCGGATGGGGACCGCGTGATCGAGATGTTGTCGGTGGACGCCGACTGGGAGCGCAAGTACTGGAGCTGCTCTAGGGTACACGCCTACGCCCATCTCTCTAGGGTTCTCCGCATTCTCCTCCAAATCGACGCATCATCGCCTTCCCCTTTGCTCGTCGCTGCTCGCGCGGTTGTGGGCTTCTTTCTTTGGTAACGGATTCTGAAAAATGTGCTGGTATCTCGATGCAAATTTTTGAGCTGTACCGGATACTGATAATTTCCCCCCATTTGAACTAGGGCGGGGTGATTTCAGCGTTGAATTTAGGTCTTGTTAGTTGAATTTACATGTGGAGTATCTCAGGGCAATAGTGCACTCTTTTAATTATCATCTTGTTTGGTTCTACTTGCTAATGCTCTCACCTTTCCTTGTTTACTCATCCAAGGGCAAAGATCGGTACCCGTATCCAGTGGGTTACCACGCCGTCCGCCATTTCTCCGGGATATCCTACACTATGGAGATCCAACAAGGACCCAGAGGGCCTATATTCCAGGTCCGCAATAACTCTTCTTCTTCTGTATTACTACCACTTATTACTGCTGGCTGGCTGGCTGGCTGGCTGGCTGGTGCCCACTGTATATATGATACGTGAAACCAAATGTGATGTACTCAATCTTCAGGTCACATCCACCCAAGGGGATTCCGCGACAGGGCAGACCCCGGATATAGCTTGGAAGAACTTCCAGAAGAAGGCAGGGGCTAAAGTCAGAAACTGGCAGAGGACCAGGAGCTTCCGCAGAGGATTGATGGTGTTGAGGCATGCTATTACTTCATATGCATATCATATCTACCCCACATTGCACATTGAATGAAGATGCACCTTCCTATTCCGCTTTATCAGGAGTCTCATGACCGAGGGCTGTGCCCCACCCCTGTATAGTTTCTGTTTTATCTTTGCTCTGTACTTTGTTTCCCTAATGAATGAAAATGCAGGTATTCTGCTCTACAAAAAATAAAAGATAAAGGAGTGACTTGATAAGCAACTTTTCTGTAATTTACTTAGGGAGAATAGTCAATTTGGTCTTCCAACATCTGCTCGAGGTTAACTTTGGTCCTTCCAACTTTCCAAAAGTCTATCCCTGTCCTCTTACTTATAATTAGGGGTGTTTTTTCTTGAACACTATAATCAGGGGTTTTCAAATATGGTTTCTCCAAACCGTTCAAAAACCGTCATATGCATGTGTGCATAAAATTATCACTAGGATGAGCAGTGTGCTGGACCTATTTTGTACTAGACGGTTTTGACTGGTTTTGCTCAACCTGTTTATGAACACCCCTACTTATAATTTTGGGTCAAACAACTCCCTTGAACCGACGTGCCACGTGGATGGTCTGAGGTGGAACCAAGACCCGAAGTTGAAATGTTTGTTATGCCCTAAATTTTCTTTCCATTGTATTTTAGCTTCATTGATATACATGTCTTCCAGTGTTCGAGGCCAATAGGAAGTCCAAACATAACTATCCTTTCAACTATACATTGCTTCTGAATTTGCCTTCAACCAAATGCTACATAAACATACCCAGATCATTGTTAACCAATTCCGCCAGTTGGCCTTGCCACCGCAGGCCCTGGCACCTCTCGGTGCGCTTGGCCTGGCCGTTAATGTGGTCTCGCTGCCACTAGGGCTCTGCTGCTGCTCGGATTTGGCACTGCCGGGGTGACTCAAGAAAAGGAAGGCAGAGGCATGCAACACATTTTTTGATGGATGGAGTCCAAAGATATGAAGGAAAAGGAAATTGGAGTGGAAAGAAACCAGGGGCAAAATGAACATTTCACCTTCGTTGAGTCATCGAAGTGGTCTCATTTCCACCTCAACATGTCCACGTGGCATGCCATGTGGTCCGAGGGACTTGTTTGACCCAATATTCTAAGTTCGAGGAAAGAGATGGGACTTTTTGAAAGTTGAGGTATCAAACCAAGTCCGGAGCACAACTTGGATCTTTGCATGTTGACTGATTTCCATTGGGTCCCCGTAGGATACACAAAGGTGGTTTACCAAACTGATGTTTAGGGATATATCATATGATGATTCTGCAACAAATACTATTTTGATACGTAATGCCTAGTTTTCACGTCCCATATAGATGTCATATAAAGATATTCCAGGAAGGAAGTCGTAGCTGCCTTCTTTGAAAAAACTTAAGTCTTAGCTACTCTTATGTTATCCTTGGCTGTTTATCTAGTAAATTACACCAGTATGGACATACATAGTCAGTTGCCATATCATTTTATCTGTGCATCTGTTAAGAAACTTATTTTTTACATGGAGAGATATAGTGACTGACTAAGTTCTCCACACAATGGTGTTAGTAGAGTGAATAGAGGAACCATTTTAGATATGCTTGGATGGAGCTTTAGTAGATACAAGTCATGATAGAAAGAGCAGGTTAGTGAGCATCAAGTGCTCGTTACAAGTTGCAAGCCTGTAATATGTACACGTTTAGGAAGTTAGATGATTGCCATCGTTCACATCAGAAGCTACTGATATGAACACTAGTGAAACCATTTTTTATGCATAGAAAAGGAGTCACTTCATTTCTCTGGTATATGAACTGTTTCATCTTGGTTAATGGAACAGAAGAGGAAAAAGAAGAAAAAATGCACTACACGAACACTTTGGCATTAGCAATTGAGAATTACAACTCCACGGCCCTGGCATGTGCACCAATTATATCATTGGAATCCAAATAATTACTGTCTTAGTTATTGAGTAAAATTTTCAACAGGCGATAACTAGATGCCTTCAACATTGTTTAACATAGCCAGATTGTAATTGTTCTAATTTTGCTATTGTCTTATGCAGCTTTTTGGGTTCAAAAATGTATCTGTTCAGAGATTGCTTCGTCAGCTTCTAATAGATTCGACTGGAGCAGTTGAAATAAACTCGCCTTGTCCAATCATTTCTGGTGCTGCTTCACAGTTAACTCATAAGGTTGCAGCTGATGTTTCTGATGATTATGGAGGGCAGCATGTTTGTCTGAACAAGACAGTTGGAATGGCTAAAAGAAGTATGAACCTAATCCAGGAGGAAGGGGCCGCTAAGAGGGCCCACTACCAGGATATTTTAACTTCAGTTGATAATTGCAATGCTGGGTTGGATAAATATGGTCATCAAAGTTCAAACAAGGTATGTTGAGATTTTTTTTCTCTGAAAAAATTTCCCCTGCAGTATACTTAGTGTTTGATTGCTTTTGTATTACACAATATTGTGTTGGTTCAACTGCAAAATAAAGTACATCACAGCTTACCGTGGATGAACCACACAGAATTATACAATAAAGATTGTCATTGGTTGCATAGGATGCATCCACCATCAAGATCTACGCTACACAGTGGTACTTTGGTTGTAATTTTCCCCGCTGGGCTCAAATAATGTGGTTCTTAATTTTGAAATTCATTCCATATATTACAACAACAACAACAACAACAACAACAGCAACCAAGCCTTTTGTCCCAAACAAGTTAGGGGTAGGCTAGAGATTAAACCCAATAAAAATTGCACGAGCCAAAAGGTAAAAGAAAAAAAAATGCTTGAAAGGAATATTATGGTTCGGGCACGTGGATCGCTAATTCCCACCTGGTACTATTTAGAGACAAATCCTTGGATACATTTCAATCATTCAAGTCTCTTTTTACTGCCTCTTTCCATGTCAACTTTGTCGCTCTCTGCTTCTCCTAGTAATGTCAATAGGTCTTAGAACACCGCTATGCACCGGTGCTTCTGGAGGCCTCCGTTGGATATGTTCAAACTATCTTAGTCTGTGTTGGACAAGCTTCTCTTCAATCAGTGTCTAAATTCATTCCATATATTCCCTCAAAAAAATTCATTCCATAGAGGAATAGAATTTGGAAGTTATAAACCCATCCTATATGGATTCACTGAGGGAGAACACCGAACACAGACCACTAATGTCATATCATTTGTTTGAATCTTGTGCAATCCGAGAAAAAACTTATTGTTCATTTCATGAGTATGATATTAAATAATTAGCGTGAGTCGATTTTGAGGTAATTCTCTGTAGCTTCAAGAATCAGGATTGGGCTCTAAAAAACCATGATTTTTTGGAATGAAGAACTGATTCTTATACTTTTGCTTCATTTGTTCTCTTTAATGAGTTAGCTTTGTGCACGGAATACCCATCTGGTATATTTCTTTGAGTAATTTTCAAAAAACCACAATTTCAGCATACTGTATAACACTTAACCGCATCTTTTGGGAACTTTTTTGCATAACCACAACTTCTGAGCTAATCAATGACGTTGCACCCAAATCAACCACTTTGAAGTTCTTAACAGACATACTGACCTCTAGGGCCCACATGTCAGCGTTTACGTGGATGTTGACATGGATTCCCTCACACCTGATGCTTAGGTGGACATGGCCCCACCTGTTGGTCTCATCCTCTTTCTTCTCCTTTCTCTCCCCTTCTTCCTCCTCACATCCTCTCAACTCTCTCTATTCGACACCCTCCCTCGGGCTCCTTAGTTGGAGCTCCATCTTTTCCTTCTAGTGCTCTTCTCTCCCTGGTTCCCTCCCTTGACTCCTCTTCTCCTCCTTCCTCTCACCTAGACACCTTAAAACCTCCAGAACCTCAGCCTCATCTGCATTCTCGAATACACCTGCGACACCATCCGAAATCAGCAAGTAAATCCACAGGCATCCTTCACTCGACCATTCTTGTATATTTCTTGTGCATTTTCCTCATCTATTGAATCTCTGTGCTATATATGTGTATGACAAGCCATGACGGACACAGTGAGCACGTCATGACTGGATAGGGGGACTTCGCGTGTAGACATGGGACCGTCGTGGCTGAACAAAGAAGCACCATGGCTTGAGGGCATGAATCCTGGGAGACGGATGGCTCAGCCACAGTGTCCTTGTACACGTGAACACGGAGCTGCATGACATTGAGGTCGAGCGCATGGAGGAGCAGGAGGAGCGTGGGGGAGGAGCCAGAGATAGCCGCGGTGGTGCGTCTAGCATGAACATAGCGCATCGTTACCATGCCCGGTGAGGCGCCCGCAAGGTGTTCGATAAAATTTCCGTTGAAAGAGGAGTGAGGTGGCACCACGGGGCAGGGATGCGAGGAGGAAGAGAAGAGCACTGCGAGGGCTAGCGGCAAGTCCATCGCTGGAGAGAGCTCGTCATCCCCGGTTGTGAGGAGGCAAAAGGGGAGAGGAGGTGAAGAAGAGGAGGCTGACAGGTGGAGCCCATGTCCACCTAAGCATCAGGTGTGAGGGAATCCACGTCAGCATCCACGTAAACGCTGAAAAATTGACCCTAGAGGTCAGTTTGTCTATTAAAAACTGCAAAATGACCGATTTGGTTGCAACATTATAGATTAGCTTAGAAGTTGTGGTTAGATGTTAAATGGTATGCTGAAGTTGTGGTTTTGTGAAATTACGCTATTTCATTTGTTAATGAGTGCGGGCATATTTTTGATGATATCTGTTATACCCTTAGGCTTAATATGTACATGCCTTCTTATGGCTTACCCCTATTTCTTTGCTATCCTATCATTATGCACAAATATGTCTTAGTGTTACTATTAACAAATTACTCTGTAGCCCGACCAGGATGTTAAGGACTTCATGAAGATTATCAAGTTTTTAAACTCATCATGTTTTAGCTGCTGGTCAGCTATCTACTTGTGCATTTTTTTAGCAACTCTGTGAATTGTGTTACTAGTTTATATTTGAAAGGCCAGTATTGATAATGATGCTTGTTTTCCAATGTTCAAGGGAGGTCCTGGAAGTAGAGCACAATTGTGGGATGTCTCTAGTTCAAGATGCAAGCCTCCTTTGCCGGAAGGAATACCATGTGATTCAAAATGCACTCTGGTTGATGATAACTTGGGAGAGTATGTCCCAAGTTCATCTCAAGAAGATGGGTTATCTTCCAGTTCGTATTTATGCTCTGAAAAATCTGACCTGGAATCTACAGAGAAGGAAGTAGCTAGGTCTATGATGACTTTTTTGCTTCCCCAAGCTATCCCCCTTCTGAAGAAAACTCACAGAAAAAAGAAGGTTAAGCGAAAAAAGAAAGATGAATATGAAGTTTCAATGAGAACTGTGTCAGCTCAAAATCCTTCCGCTGATGATTGCCAAGGTAACTATTTTTCGTTCTTGTGGAAAATATATCTTTCATAGAAAATTTGATTAGTCATAATCAAGAAATGTTCCTTTCTTGTGAAAAAGCAAAACTTTCTTTAGCCAAGCAGCTTACAGAAAGTGGACTTATGAGTTTCACAACATTTGACCAATAATTTTGCCCCAATATGTAAGACAGTTATGGTCCTTTTGAACAATTTCTTGCCTTGAACAGGTGTAACTTTGCCTACAGGTGTTGGTGAAGGGAATAGGAATAGTTCTCAAACACATGTCGAAGGGAAACCTCTGTATGAAACAGTTAAAGACAGCAGCGCTAATGATGATTGCATGAATGTTGAAGAAGTCTCTAAATTAGAAGACATGATTGTTGCAGATAATTTTGAGGATGATGCACAGATTTGGGGTGACAACACATTCAAACCTATGAGTGCTCACCATCATGAGTCTGATGATGCATGCTCTAGGGAACCCATTGAGAACTCAAAGTTGCTACAGAGCAAAAGGGAAAATCATGCTGAATTTTCTGTGGGTCAGGTTGGGGTACACGAGATTACAGACACACCTGATGTTGTATATGATCATGAGAAAGGTCAGTATATTTTGTCTGATTCGCTCCTTGCTTGTCTAGAGGAAGAATTCGGCTTGAATGATAGTTCCCACCCTGCAAACTACAATCATGGTAACAGCGATGTTGAACAAATGCAAGTTGAGCAGCAATTTAAGGGCTCAACAGAAGGTATTAACAATGGCTCATCAATATCCATGGATGGGTCAGATCACAAGAACTTCGGCAATGAACACAATGTTTTTCACCACCATGCTGATCAAGCCTTACTAACATTAATAATTTAAATGGTCTACTATCCAAATACCCAGAAGCATCAACAAGAGGATCAGATCATCATCTAGAGCTTATGGGCTGCTACCTGCACCCGATGCCTGTCTTGTCTATCGTGCTAAACACCAAAAATAATAGCAGCTTACACATTTATGTACTTTGTGGTTTTCTGGATAGCTGTCAGAGATTCCTCTATGTATATAACATCGCTCCTATAGACCAGCAGGAAACACCACCTTATTTTGTTGGCTACACTCCCCTTCTACTGCCCTCCTTGGAGCAAGCTTCTGCAGGGAATGTAAGGGATTTCTATGTATACAGCTTTTTGTCAGTGAAGGCAAATTATATTCATTTGTTTGATACTTTTTTTCCGCTTCAGTTTACATTTGGAAGATCCAGGCTGCAGTTTACACCTGATGCCCAGTTTCTGATCCTCCTTAGCAGCATAAGAATACCTTGTTGCAGGTTGTAATCTTATCCCTTAGTCCATGCATGAAATGTTGAATGTATCCCTTACTTTATGCTAATCACATATACTTATTGACAGGATGCAAAGCATCGATTGTTCATGCTCCTTGTGCAAATTGGATCAGTGCGACGATAATTCTTTGAAAATTGTATCTGTCAACTTTGGTTACATTTCACTCTTGACCAAATTGATGCCATATCGGGCAGTGTCTTGCTTTTTGATATGTGATCCAAATTATGTTGTAGCAGCTGAAGACAGCAGAAATTTGCATGTCTGGATGATGGTTGCTGGATGGAGGTACAAATTGCTGTATTTTTATTACCTGCATGGTACAACAGTTTTCCAGTATACCTCTTGTTAAATGTTGAAATGGCTGGCCATGTTATATTGTTGGAAATGTAATTATCCGTTTACATCCCCTTGTGTATCAATCTATTATTATTATCATCATCATCATATATGTAAAACAATGAAAGTTGGAGGCATCACATTTCACTCTCAGATAGAAATTGTCACATATAAAAACAAAGAAACACATAACTTATTTGGTGGACCAAGATTACAATGTTGCCTATAAAGTTAGCATAGATGTATCGCTTTACTAAGATTGGGATATTTGTTTCTGCCATGTGGATGCTCTAGTCGTGCAAATGAATACATGTTTTGTCAGGTGCATTCTTTTCATACTTCCCAAGTATTTTCCGTACTCATGATATTCTCTCAGTATAGGTGCAACACATATTTTTTAGATAATGGAAGAGGTTGCTCTCCTGGCCTCTACATCCAGAGATACACGCAGCTATAAATTTATTACGTCATTACAAGAGTATCCCCAAATAGAGGACTAAAGGGTGACAAGCTACATAGGTGCAATGCAGTAGTAATGCGCTAAGTTCATGTTGCAGTTGCCTTTTGCTAGACATTCCTATTAGGGATACATTGCATTCACAGGACATCCCCTTCAGACTTATGCTGCACTGCACTTGTAGATTGCTGTCCTAACTCTTTATTCTCAGTTCTCTTTGTGTTTACAGTGCGATCTCTGAGGAGTATGTCATTGCTAGTTTGGGTAATGTGGGTCCTTCAATACTGGAGCTCAGAAGAATGCCAAAGGTAGCTCTCTCATTATTGGTCATGATGGCACAGGCGGCTTTTGTTTGTGGTATGTCAGGATCCTTCCCTGTTGATATCATTATGTTAATTTTGATATTTTGTTGCTTTGTGGTGTTGATATTGCCATTGTCATGTGCTGTAGTTATCCAAATAGGAGATAAGATCGTCAAATAAGGGATAAAATCTTGGTTGTAACGAAAGTTAGGATTGAGTCCTTGGGCTGAGCTATCCGAGGGCATGTATCCATCTCTAATCAAGCAATGAATCAAAATAGTTATTTTATTATTCTTAGCATAGTTATCTCGGAATGACCCAAGGATCATTCCAGCCATACTTTAAATCTTTAGTACTATCTTACATGAGCTTTCATCAGTATCTTCAAGACACTGAAGAACAACTTGCCAAGTGAGGTCCATAGCAATGGCTCTAAATACAATAATCTTATCTGAAAGCTTCCCATATTCAAGAGTTAAGTTGACAGTAAAACTCTTTTGAGTTGCCAAAATCTAAAAGACAAATAGGAAATTGGGGAAATATGCATATGCTTAAGCAATGGTAGGAACTATCGACGAACCATAGAAGTATATTAGGACAGACTTAAAGTAGGAACAAGGAGGATAAGGTCAAAATTATGAAAGGCTTTTTCCCTGGTAGGTGAGTCAAAACCAACATATGCTTTGAAGTATTCTTTGCAGAAGCTCATCTCAAAGTGAAAGTTAATATTCTGTAAAGACAACATAAAACCTATATGTTAAAGTTGATGAAAATCTCTGTTTTATCGCATAACAAAGGGCTCTCTTCGCAGCTCTTTATATTTCCTCTGTGTTGAGAAGCTTAAACGTATCTGTAATAAAATAATAGTGCTAATGCTGCTTAACTTCACTACAAGGTGAATGGATGCTCAATTCTAACAATGTAATCCTTGTATGGATGTCAACCAGTAACTATTCTTATCTGAATGTTGATTTGCTTTAAGTATGGATTTTTTTCCTTTTTCTTTTGTTTTGCTCTACTACTTTTTATCTATTCTCTCTTAATGAACATCTGATTTGAAGGAAGTCAACAACTTTCCTAGGGACATCTCCAAGCGAACACTCTTGTCGACTTTTGCAGCTCCAGGGAACATTGTCTTCCAGATTCTGCCTTTAGGCCTCTGTAGTTTACAGGAGGATATTGTTCATGCTTCAGTTGATGACATAGAGAGCAGGTTACGAGAGATCACAGTGAGGGACATGTCCGGAGAAGATGACAAGGAGTCCATTCAGATGCCACCAGGAAAAGATATAGCAATTTGGATTATGGTTTCTTCTGCTTCTGTAGCTGAATATCAACATGACCTTCGAGCAAAAGAACACAATGCCAGATGGAGGCTAGCTCTGCTGGCAAACAAGAAAGTTTCTATGGGAAATATTTTTGATCCAAGGTATCTTCACTTCTCCATATACAGTTATAGCATGTTATGTTTTTATTACTACACTCAATCTTGTCAACTGGTTTGAATAACTACCATCTTGTGTTTGAAGGCTTCCATTCAAATGTACTGTTGTTGATATTCATTAATATGCTTGCGTTCACTCACTTAAAACCTTAACAAGTTTAACCAAGCTCTCCCAAGTTTCACATGATTGCTGGCTATCTGCTATAGCAAGGATCAAATAATCTTTAAGTAACGGTTTTCGTATCGTCTCTTAGAGGAATTTTATTGTAGCCTCCCCCTGTTCTTTCTTTTTGCCACATTCTTGCATCAACAAATCTTAATCACCATGGGTAGATTTTGATAAAACAAACTGTGATCTAACTTTGAAAAATCGACTTTCCTAAATTTTTCGTTGGAGAGAGAAAATTGTGTTGTGTAGCTTTTCCACTAAGGTCACTAACCTTGCCGACATTATACGAGGCTGTCTGAACTTGTCGACATTATACGAGTTGCTGAGTTGGTCATTTTGATGGAAACTGGGGATATGGTGTGGGACTAATTTTCATGTTTAGGCATAAGTTTTGTCACTTAACAACCCCTTGATGGACAAAATTACTAATTTGTCTAATGTGGAGACACGTTTAGGGACTTCCTAGCAGTGACAACTGGCCGGGTTTCAACGGTTTACTGGAATTGGCCTTATTCTGGTTTTCTCAACCCTGGACAGTCTCACAGCCACAAACTGCTCTTTGATCCCAATATCTCATGGCAATATTGATATTAGTGCTCGTAGTTTAGAATCCAAACAATAATATTTGAAAAAATCAATTTGAAATTTGACAAAAAGATGACCTGGTTTTTGGAAATAACCACACAGTTTTGGGGCGATAGGTCAGTCTTGGCGAGTCATTGATGACCTTGAACTTCGAGACATATATCTAAATGGTCGGAGTTAGACGTGGTTGAATGAGAAGGAAGCTCCAACTTTTGAACATCTTGATAGAGCACTTTGTACGGTGGATTGGAAGGACATGTATCCTTAATGCTTCATCCAAGGTCTTGCTTCTAGCATGTGCCGTTGCTATTCATGCATGATTGGTTAGGAAGTTAACTGATTTCCTTATTGTTACATGCAATATGTTAGGACTTAGGAGCCCCCTACAAATGAGTGGTTTTTGATCTATATCAGCAAGCGAGAAGAGTTAGTCAAAAGTCCACCTAGTTTATACATCTTTGTCCTGGAGCACCACCCTTTCAAGCTGTCACCATTGGGTCGTTTTCGGCACGGTATTTACCCAGTGAACTAAGGTTCGTAGCATAAAATTACATATCTAGAAGTTAAATTATAACCTGTTCTTATTTGTGAACTTATTTTGGCAGCAGAATAGATGTTCTGTTTTGTGCCTTGTGGTGATTTAGCTGGATGGTGTTAACAGTATTGTATATATGTGTAAAGGCCTATCAGGCCTACTAGTCTAGGATGGCCCATGAGGCCCATGTAATTCATGCCTCACTCTCAACATGAAAGTTGTATTCGGCCAATATCTCTACTCAACCATATTGTTAACAGATGGAACATTTTTTTTGACACAAAAAGGTAGGTGCTCTTCCGTTTCATTAAGGAGAACCATAAATTAAGTCATGTACAGGAAAAAAGAGAGAGAAAAAACCGCACTACAGGATCAAAGACCAGCCTATGCCCTCGGTGCCCAAGTTAGCAAGCACCCACTGGCTGATATCCTCATTTGCCAAAAAGGCCACATCAAGAGGCTGCAAATGAATGCCCTGAAAGATCCTCCTGTTCCGCTTCTTTGACACATTCCATAGAACATGTTGAAACACTCCCCTGAATCTGCGCTTCTGCCCCTTGCCCAAACTGCCGGTGCTGAGGCTGTGCAACTCAGCAGGAAAGAGAAAATAAATGAAGGGGGTAATAGGAGTTGCTTTAAATAAGGAGTTCTGATTATTTCATCCCTATTTCTGTTATATCTCTTAGGTATCTAAGCATGGAAATTGCTCCATGTCCATTGGAGCCTCTGTGCCCCTTTCGCAGAAATCAGATAAAAATGCATTATAGAAGTTACAAAAATACTGACAAAATTCATAGATGTAATCTGGTACGCGTGCTCCAATGGACACAAAACTTATACTCATTTAAGCATCATTACCCGTTGTGACATAACAACTTCTTCACACAAGCCAGTTTCCAAAAAAAAACCATTCCTTGGGTGATTTTTGGGTCAGTTTAAGAAGTAATAATACATCTATTTCACCAAAAATAGGAATCAAATGGGTCGCATTTAGGCCATAACTGGTTCTATAAATAAAAACCAGCCAGGACTGGTTTTAACTGTTTTTGTTTTGTTTCATGAACCTTGCCCTGGACCCATGCAGCATCCCCCTACTTACACAAAATGACCTGACAATGCAGCCTACTTAATGGACTCCAATGCCACCTCGAGCTTTCACATTCATCTCCAGCTCCAGAGGACATGACAATTTAGTGCAACTCCCCTAGTTTTACCTAAAAATAAGCATTTTGCTGCATGCATCTCTTTGTATTCGGGTGGACAAGACAGTTAAGTCGACTATTTTTATGCTTTAGTTAATAGGCATGGCGCTGTTCAGCTGAAAATGGAACTTGATGCTATTGCTTAAGATGGGAACATAGCACACAATTCTTGTAACTAGTTGATGTAGTTACTGACTGGTTTGCTGCTAGCTTAAAGCTCATCATGAAAAAGAAGGGTTGGAATGCAAATGAGAGCAATATGTTTATGAATCATTAATCTTAGATCGCAGGACTGTCACCAGTAGAAGTTTTTGTTCAATGGCATGCAATTACAATGGATACCGGCAAAAAGGGGCCAGACTGGCAGCCAAAATTTTGTTAATAGCGAGATGGAAGGATCAGTACAAGTGAAGGCCAGTAGTAGTGTTGCCTAGGGGCATACAATTATCTTCAGTCCCAGTGATACACATTTTGCTTTTCAGGGCTACTACCGTAGATGCCTCTGGTAACCATGGATTTGCTGGAACATATGGTGGTCTCTTGTATATGTGGGAATTGTCATCTGGGAGAAAACTTGCTGCCGCACAGTGCTTCAACTGTAAGTGACGTGAGACCATGTCTTCTTAAATCTGTGCTAGTAGTTAACTAGTTGGGGATCAAGAAATTTAACTAGTTGCAATGTGGAAACATTTTATCTGCTAGTACAGACGGGTGAGACAATGAGCGTTTGCTTGCAGTCTTTATCTTGAGTGAACAATTTATCTGTGCTTTGCGCTTTAAATATATTTCAGTACTTTTGTTTCAAAATAAATAAATAAATAAATGTATATAAATATATAAACATATACATATATATCAGTACTATCCTTCTCTGGTTCCACATATGCTATGAAACTCCTAATAGTATTGCGAATAGTACACTCTGCAAGGAGCTTAGTAGGTTTTTTATGGTGTCTAAGATATTCCTTATACTTATTTCTCAGCGGGTGCTACTTTAATGAGGTGCTGTCTTGCTACTTAATTGACTTAATCTGTTTCATGTTACAAGGCTGTCTGTTCCGTAAATAATGTGCTCATCTTTCCAACTTGTGGAATCAGGTGAACGAGTCTCCTGTGTTGCTGTTGATGCCAAATCAAGTGTAGTGGCAGTAGCTGACGATGGATGCCAGTTATTACTTTACACTCAGAACAGGGTGTAAAGCTGTCGTGGCAAATTTGTGGGAAGTTCGTAATTATATAGCACTTACGATTTACAGTTGTGCTCTGCACTTCAGCTAACAGTCTTCTATTGTACATATCTGATCAAATCATCAAATCTCAAGTTGTGTTGAAAATTGTGACTGTTTAAGCATGCCCAAGGTCTACCATTTATTTTCGTACCATTTCTTCAAACAAGTTATTTCTTTATCACAAAGAGAGCATTTCTGGAAGTTGTCATGACATATACACAAGATCGAAATCAATCACCAGCTCTAGCGCGTAAATTGTTCCTACGACAAATTGGGTCAGGCTGGAAAAGGCCAACTTGGCCAGTATTAGTTGTGATTCTGATAGCAAAAAGCGTTGTAGCATATAAAATATTTGCTGATTAACAGCTGTTTGTGGTGTGTTACTTGTGAAGCGTTAACTCATTTTTTCTGTCCGTTGGAGGAAGAATGCTTAGGGTGCAGATCATAGACAGACCTCATGTTATGGTAGCTTCTCTGAATTGTCATGCGTTTCTCAACCTAGACCTGTGCAAAAAGCTTGGTACGTTTGCTGCAGCTATTTGATTTCCCCTTCGGCTGTTATTCACGTGATGAAATTGCAAGTGGAAGGCAAATTCAAAGTAGTTGCATGTTAGTGTGGGAGTAATGGGATAAGTAATCCTTGTGATTCCAGAATAATCCTCAGTTCAAAGCATTGGGAACCTCTGATTGAATCAAACTAATTCACAAAATTGGATAGAATATGATCAACGCAAGGGCTCGCCTAGCTCGATTCAATCATGATGTCTTGAGCGTGGATGACGTCACTAAATTATTTTAATAAACATAAAAGCCAGAAATGTGCATCAGCTCTAAAATATCCTCATAGGCCAAAAACAAGTAGCAAGCAAGGTGCATCAATGACATCATGGCATCAACAAGAGGCCGAACCATAGCTAGCATTTCTCCCAATTTGTATTGTATAGCAAAATGGCATAAGGCTAGAACATCATGTTTGTAGTAGGATCAAGTTTAGAGGGGCTGAATAGACGCTTTTAGATTTTTCTTTAGACTTAGAAAAAGTTCACCCTAATTACCAAGCCTCACTTCCTAGCAAGATTGAAAGGGTTTGCAACGTAGGGGCTCAAGCATGCAAGATCTAGGGAAGTAAATGACAAGTAATCAACAAGTAAGCACTAATGAATTGCAAGTAAGGAGCGGAAGGAATCAACCGGAAGCTTGACGCGAAGATGTGTTTCACCAAAATTTAGATATTTGCTGGCATCCTACGAGTTAGCCAGGCATACAAATAGCCAGGAAAGCTTAGAGATACCCTCGTCCCCTTTCTACTCGTGGTAGTCCTGGCGGATAGGCGGACTAGAAACCTAGGGACCAGGTCAACTGACCAGAACACCCTCTATGTAAGTGAACAGTACTCCCATGATCAGTACGCTAATGCACACATATAAACTTGCATTGCATCGTACACAAATAATACAACAAAATTTTACACATAATTAGGCCAAAAGGTCAAAATCTTACAAATGGGGCCATGACGGCCGAATAATATTGAAATCTGCAGCAAAAGAATATCGGTTGTGTGGGAACTTAATCTGATGATCAGATTGTCTTCTATGTGTAAAGCACTAGTCGCATGATCTGTTTGATATAACCTGAGTGTCACATCATCTAACACATAATTAGACCATTAATGTTGAAGTCTTAAAAAGGTGCCATGAAGGCTGAATAACAACCAAGTCAGGCGTGGAAGATAACATAAGCATAACATCGAACCTAGTGATATACTAAGCCCACAAGCAACCGACTAGGGCTGTGTCCTAGTCTTCGTACTCATCCTCGTTTTCATAGTAGCTACCATGATTGAATTGAACTAGTTCGGCTAGAGGTGAAAATTGATAATGAAGATAAGACTATTGTTCTTTGTGTTTGTTGCCACCATCCTATGAGCATATGATCATTATCTGACGTACGACAAGGATACCATTAATATTAGGGAGATTACTGCAGCTCTAATGGCCTACGATCAAAGTAAGAAGAAGAACACTGCAGTGGAGGTCTCTCGGGGCGAAGGATTGCTGGGCAGGTATGATCATGATCGGAGAGTGCAGGACAGGGACGAGGTGGGGAAGTCACATTCCAAGGCTAAGGCAAAGAACAAGAAAGGGCCACGGTGTTATAATTGCAAGGAGTAGGGGTATATCAAGAGGGACTGTCCAATGAAGAAGAAGGCCGATAGAAGTGCTAATGTGGTTCAAGAAGGTGACAAAAAAGAAGATATATTTGACGTTTCTCACTTTCAGGGAAGCAGTCAATAGGAGCGTGGATATTAGATTCAGCTAGTTCTTTCCATGTGACGCCTAACAAAGCGTGGTTCAATTCATACAAGTCTGGTGATTTTGGGACAGCTTACCAGGGAGACGGCACGGTCCATAGTCTGGTGATTTTGGAAATTTGTGACATCAATATCAAAACTAATGACAGGGTGGAGCAACTACTCACGAGTGTTAGACACGTACCAGGACTAAAAAGAAATCTAATTTCATTGGGATCTCTACATGATGATGGTTTTGTCTACAAAGTCGGTAGGGACAAGAAGACCATGAGAATAAAGAAGAGAATGGCGACTGTGATGAAGGGGAGGAGGACTACAAATAATCTATACAAGCTGCAAGGGTACGCTGTTGCAAGTGGAGTCACATAGGCACCAGGCATGGCACTTATTTCAGTGCAGGACAATAAGTATGATGTCAAGTTAGACTTGTTGGGTGGCTCAGGTCAATGAGCTACAAGGAGAAGACCCAATTCCAACATGCATGGAGGTTTGCGCAAGATGGCTTCAAGGTGGCGAATATATATTCGTCAATGTGGAGTTTGTTGAAAATGTGTCGAATATATGTACTAGTAGGTTATAGTTGGACTTATGGTGTAACTAGCGGATAAGATTAGGTAGTGTTTGATTCGAACATGTTGTAACCCAGGCTCCTATAATAATGGGGCGTTGTTGTATGTAACCTGAGGAGAAGACTTAGACCAATCCGAGCCGGTACAGAGGCAGTAGTTAGACCAACCCCTATGGGCGGTCAGACTGGCGGGTCTTAGGGAAGCCGACGACGTTGGTATTGCTTAATGTAAGGGGAGGAGCTGATAGCACTATTGGTGTCCGGTCTTTTGAAGTGAAACACACGATCGATTCGGTGGAGATGACTTTGACGATTCAACTACACTGTACTATGATGATGCGCCTTAGCAATCGCTAAACCAACTCTGGAAGGTTATTGACCTTGCTAGAAGCGCAATTAACCTGAACATGAGGTTCAATTCCTACAAGCGATCAAAGAACAAGATAAAGACAATTTGAAATTGCAAATACAGATGAAGTATTCAATGATAAAGGTGGGATTCCTGATAGAAGATTTTACTGGTGGTCGTCCGACAAGACTAAAATTGCAATATAGTAGCAATATAGCTAAAACTATGTCTAAACAGAAACCCATCTGATCTAGGGGCGTATGGTGGCTATATATAGGAGAGAGGGCAGCAAGGGTGGTGCCCTAGGGTCGGAGGATGACTAGAACTCCTCCCCCTCTTGGACTCTTACATGAGACATGCTTAGAATAGAGGACACAGGCCCTTTAAGCTATCTAATTAATATTTTTGAGATTATGAGGTGGCTGAAATATTTGGTGTCTTCGTGTACGTGTAGATGCAACCACTATTCATCATATCTTTATGATGGCATCAATAATTTGTAAAAGGCTGTCAAGACTTTATCATCATGAAATCTCCACATCTTGATGCTTCTAGGCTTGATCCTTGTCTTGATCATCATGAAATTATATCTTACCAGTACACAGACACGACAAAACTTGTCATAAGGGGGCTGACCCGATCTGATCCGGTTAGCCACAAAAGATGGTCGACCCCTCAAACTCCTAGAAATGTCTATCATCTCAAGTAGATTTATCTGTAAGTATCCCACCTAGCATATAGAGGACATTCAAGTCACCCCTGAGAACCGCCAGCCCCTTCACGAATCGGAGCCACCTTTCCTCCACATATAACAGCACCCGTCTGACGGGACATCCAAGATGAGCCTCACTAGGTATCTCTACCTAGCACGAGCAATTGGACGAGCTAACACAGAGTCGACAAGGCGTCAAGGCACCTCGGGAAGATCTGTAGGCAATGGCAAACTCAGATGATAGCTTAGTCTATTTTTTCTTTCAAGTTGTACATGGATGTTTAGTTAAATAAAGTTTCTGTTCTTAACTGTCCATCATAAACGTTCTTTTTTCGATAAACAGCTGGGGGCTGGTAGGTACAACAGGGTTGAAAAGTTTCCGACAACATGGTATATGGAACACTCGAAAGTTTAGTACTCGAAAAGGGAACGAAGTCTGAGCTCTAGCCTCGTGGGAAAGAGGAAGATTCCTTATTGTGTCGACAAGTGACAGAGGGTCCTTGAACCCTCCACTTGACCTCGACCTAAGGCCTGATCGACGATGGCCCCTAACTAGCAGCAGAGTCTTCCGACTTGAACCGAGGAAGAACAAGAAGGTGTGAAGTACGGCGTGTTCGATGAAACCAATCAACACTTAGTAAACCAATAAAGCTCTTCAACCAGCTATCATAAGGAATAGTTCGGTCAACGTGATACTAAGGCAGCTTGTTGATCACAAGGGATACACGGGCCTACGCCCTTCCACTTGCAAAGAGGGAGAAGTCTGAAACTACGGTCTCAAACAGGACAGAGGAAGGTCCCTTATCGTGTTGGGGAACGCGCTACGCAAAACAAAATTTTTTCGCGCACGAACCAAACCAAGAAACACTATCGAGGTGTAGGTAACGATATCATACCTTCGACGATCACGTCAATGCAGCGGAGAAGTTGACCGATGTCGATGAAGTCCGCAGACTCCCGCAGCTAGGTTATACCTCCCAGCCGCGAGAGCGATCTCCTCGTGAATAGTTCGCCCGATCAAACGCCGAAGTATACGACGTCTCCGAGGTATTCACGCGTACCTGATCAACGACACCGCGGTAATGTGTGGACCAGCACACAAGAACAACGGGAATCTACGAGAAGGAGAAGCAGCAGCGCGCCGGCAGCTGTACTAGATCCAATCTAGAAGAGAGAAAAAGAAGGCTGTGGCCAATCTAGAGATGGCCGGCCTAGGGTTTAGTCCAAGGGACTAGGGCTGCCTCTGGGGCTGCTTGGGATGCCCTTTGAGGTGCCCTGCCCCTCTATTTATAGGGGTTGGGGCAGCTCTCCCTAGACAGGTGGAGTCCTACTCCAGCAGGGGCACCCTGTTGGAGTTAGAGTCCAACTCCACTAGAATCTTCTAGAACCTTCTAGAACTTCTAAAACCTTCTAGAACCTTCTAGATCCTTCTAGAACCTTCTAGAATTTCTAGAATCTTCTAGAACCTTCCAATACTTTCCGGAACACTTCCGAACATCACCGGAACCATCCGGGACCTCCCGGAACACTTTCGAGATCATCCGAAACACTTTCGGAACCCTTCTCTCTCGTTCTCCATAAATCGTAGCATTCCTAAATGTCGCTAAAACGTTAAGCGTGTGACCCTATAGGTTCGAGTATATGTGGACATGTCTGGGACACCTTCCGGTCAATAATCGTCAGCGGGATCTGGACACCCATAACGACTCCCACATATCATCGAAGATCTTTATCGAGCGAACCTTGTATTGTCGCATACAATTCCTTTTGCCTCACGATACGTTACACAACCCGAGGCGAGACTTTGACGGTATCCCTGTGATCAACTCCTTGATCACCATACCTAGTTATCCTCGTTACCGGTTTGTACTCTTTTCTCGTTTCCGTATTCCGGTATCCCCGTGACTAACCTTTTAGTCACAATACCTGGCCAGGCGATGCTGGACACCGTAATACCGAGTGGGCCCAGAGTGTATCTCTCCATCGCCGGATGGGCAAATCCCAGTCTTGACATATCTAGAACCACGATATACTTTCTGGTGTACCTGGAAGTCACCTTTATAATTACCCAGTTACGGAGTAACGTTTGATGACCCCAAAGCAACCATCCGGTATCCGGGTCTATGATATTCTCATGGTCTAAGGACGCAAGTAAACGTTAACACATCATGAGAAGATACTGACAACATATTGACGAAGTGATCTCGCAGTATCTCATAAGGGGTCTATCCAACACCATTGTTACCCTAACAATGTGTTCCCATTATTGCCGGCATCCTTGTTACATTAACAATGCCCATGATCAGGAAAACAAGATCATCAACAATACATGAGCTAGTCCAGAGGCCTGACTAGGGATCTGAATGGTGTTTATTATTCCACACATGCAATTAGGTTTTCCTCTGAATCTCATATTCAAGAACCAATGCAATTTTAGCATAGAACATAAACTTAATCATGAACATGAAAATAGAATAATAACAACTTTATTATTGCCTCTAGGGCATATTTCCAACATCGCCTCCCTCTCCTCTGCCCTCGTGCCACCATGCGCTCCATCCGCCACCGCCTCTGAGTATGGCCAACAGAGGTGCCCGTGGCTGATTCCGCCGTCCAGGAGCTCCGCGTCGATGAGGCAAAGCCGACCCTCCAAGTGATTGCGTGCGCCGATGCTGACCTCCTAGGAATTTGACACGTCTTCGTCGACTCCGACCGCCGCTCGCCATCTCCGTTCATTGCGCACGGTGAGCACCACCCCAATTCCTCTTCACCTCACCAACTCCTCGACCTCCCAGACCACCGGCAGGCTCCACGCGATGGGGGTGTGTTGACGCACAATATTTCTGATATTTAACCCCCGAAATCCTCGCAAAAGGGCAAGGTATCATGTACCTTTTATACGAAATAACATCTATACTAACCTATTTCCACAAGTTTTGGTGTGTCAGCTTGTTTTGCAGGAAATAAATAATTTCTCCAAAAAATACCAAAAATATGATCATCATCCGTCGAACCCATCCGGACCTGCGAATCACCGCCATCGAACCATCACCGGAGACCGGAGGGGGATGCCGGCAAACCCTACGGGTCAAGCCAGGCCAGACCAGAGGGTCATCTAGCCCTGCCCTTTGGGTCGGCCGACCTTGCCCTCTAGATCGGCCAGCCCCACATGGAGGATCGGCCGGCCCCACAAAATCACCCAGGGGACTTATCCATCCAGCCGGGGGTTGTGCGCACCAAGATTCCGCGCGGGAGAGGCGGTCCTTCGTAACATCCACGGACCAAGCTCGGCCCTCGATGGAAGATCGACCGGCCCTGCTTCCCCTGACTAGGTCGATCGACCTAGCCGGGGTCGGTCGGCCTATATAAACCCCCTTGCACTCCTCCAAATCATCACCAGCAGCACCAAGTCACTCCACTCTCTCCCCTGGAGGATTTGCCTCACTTGTGGCCCTAGGTAGGGTAGAGTTGGCACCACCGGAGTCATAAATTAGCTAGGAGGAAGAGTCGGCCTATGAGCCAAAGTTCTGAGAAAATCTTCTTCGGTAACTCGGTACATGTCCGGTTCATGTATCTCTCTTACCGTTGTATGAATATTCACATATCAATATAGTGATCCTTTTGAGTATTTTATCTTGTCAAGTTATCTTTCTGAATTCATTTCTCTCTATCGGATCTAGTTGTTAAAGTTAGGACCTGTGAGTAGGGTAAGTTGTTACCCTTTGGTATGTGTGCCGTTGATTACAGGTTTAAACTATCTAGGACTGAAAGGTGTAGCCTAGGGGCTAGCCTTCTGCCGTTCGGATATCAGTTAATGGAGAGCGCTCGTAGTCAAGCCGGACCAGGGGAGTTCACTCATTGGAAGGCATGGAGTTCCTCACCGCCAAGGTAGAAGAACTTTGCAAAAGGATCAAGGCTCTTCCAACATTTGCCGAGATAGTGAAAGCAGCCGACGCAAGGATGACTTGCGAAGAATGTGGAAATGTGGGTCACATGAGGATAAACTGTCCCACGAAACAAGACGAAGACGTGAACTTCGTCAACAACTATCATCCCCGTGAGAACCAAGGCTACCAGCCCCACTGGAGGAACCAACCAAATCTCAACTTCGGCAACAAGGGTAACAATGGCAACAACTTCTACCCTTCTCAAAATTCTCTCGTACTACCACTCTTAATCCTACCCTCAAGGAATATATAGATGCCCAGTCTAGAATTAATGAAAGCATTAGCAACAAATTCTATGACAATGATAAAATCCTAGAGGGTACAGATAGAAAAATAGAGAGTCTTGCTACTTCTGTTCAGCAACAGTTGAGTCACAGCAAAATGCTGGAGACCCAAATTGCACAGCTCACCACTTCCATCCCAAAGAGCAATGCAGGATGTCTACTACGACAGCTGGAGGCTAATCCTCGTGGGCAAGTCAATGCTGTCGCCACTAGGTCTGGCAAAACGCTCAAGGATCCGGAACAGCAAGAGGAGCCCAAGACTCATGAAGACGAAGTGAAGGATAAGGAGGATGGACCCAACGAAAGCCCTGCACCTGCGCCCAAGTGTAGCCCGCATGAATATTTTGACAGCATAGTGCTGCCATTTCCTCCTCGTACTAGAAAGAACAACTCGGACGAATAGTTAGGTAAATTTGTTGAAGCAATTAAAAAGCTTTATGTCAACATCCCTTTGCTAGATACCATGCAGGTCCCGACCTATGCAAGGTACCTAAAGGACATACTACTCAACAAACGTCCAATCCCCGATTCTGAGACAGTTAAGTTAACAAGGAGTGCAGCGCAGCAATTCTGAATGCTATCCCTGCCAAGAAGAGAGATCCAGGCCTTCCCACAATCTCATGTTCTATCGGATCGGAATTCTTTGAGAGAGCACTCTGCGATCTAGGAGCAAGCGTCAGCCACATGCCCAAATCGGTATTTGATAAACATAACTTTGCTAATATTTCTCCTACGGCAATGTGCTTGCAGCTTGCAGATCAATTCGTCCGCTACCCAGTTGGCATCGCCGAAGACGTACCAGTGAAGATCCGTCAGCACCTCATCCTCGTGGACTTCGTAGTCCTGGATATGGAGGTGGACGCAAGGACTCCACTAATCCAAGGAAGACCCTTCCTGAACACGGCCAACACCACCATTGACGTTTGGAATGGAGAGATCCACCTCAACATCAATGGGAAGATGGAGCGATTCGCGTTCCGTCCTCGCACGGAAAAATGCGCCATGATCAAGACCTCGAATGCCACAGGAATTTTGCCATCACCATCGACACGGCAGAGAAAGATCCGGAACAAGATGAAAACCCGAGCTGCAGCATCCCAGGTATCTCCACCTTCGGGAGCTGGCTCCCTATACTAAACTAGGTACGTGAGAGGTCAAGCTTTTTTTTGACCTAAACTAAAGCATTATCGGGAGGTACCCCAAATTATCTTCCCTTCTTCTTTTACGTTAAAACAAAATTTTGTTTTCTTCTTCAAGTTTTTCTGAACCAAAACTTCTTTTTTCAGTAAAATAAAAATATAAGCCTTGAAACTTTTTTCCAATTTTCCCCTTTATTCTCTAAACCAAGCAGAAAACCTAGAAAATGTTCCAGCAGAGGATCGGCCGACCCCCCTAGGTCGGCCGGCCCTATCATTCTCTTTATTTCTTTTCCCTTTCTTTTCCTAGTGTTTCCAATCAACAATAAAGGCAGCATCCTAGCATTTTTTTTCCAAAAATCATGACCAGAAAATTGAGCCAAGTGTTTGAGTTAGAAGAAAAGAAAGAGATAAAGGAAGAAAAGAGAAGAATAAGAGAGAACATCTAGTTAGGGCTGTTCCAAAATGAATGATATAGGCAGAGGACGTAAAATTCTGAACTTGAACGCCACTTCCGAACACCATTCTTTTTTGCAATCTTTTTGTGTTGACTAACTTTTCAGGTATGGTAGGACTCTTCTGAAGGATCCTTGGCAGCAGGTCTCCCTCACCAGCAGCATCGCCATCATCAAGCCGACGCAATCATTCCCGCTAGGAAGAAGACACAAGATCTGTGATCCTCAGGACAGCGCAGGAAAGGAAAAGGTACGAACGCGTGAAAACCTACTCTCTACTTCGTACTCGCATAATTGACAAAGATTTGCTAGTTTCCATGGGTATTAAAAATGATGTCAAGACAGCTTTAACCAACATAGGTTGGATGAACTTTTTCCAAATTGATGAACGTATCTCTGAACAGCTAACGCATGAATTTCTCTCTACCCTGGTGCTATCTAAAAATGGTGAGCATAGTGCCTTTTTGTTCATTTTTTGGTATTGATTATGTCATTCCATATGCTCAATTAAGTGCCATCTTTGGTTTTGATGCTGGGGCAGCCCCAAATTTGGAGGAGCACCCTGATTTTAACTTTGATATCTTTTGGGGACACCTCTCTTCTGCTAATAAGAAACATGCCCGGTGCTCTGATATTCATAACCCCACTTTTGTTTACTTGCACCGTTTGATTGCTTGCACGGTCCTTGCTAAGAAAGACCCATGGCCAATTCGCTTGATCGAAATGCAATTTCTATATGCCATGTTACATGCCATCATGATCAACCCGCTTTTGGCCGTGGTAGAACACGGGCTACCTTTTTTCACACTGGTTAACTTTTGTCACGAAAGACTCCTCCACCAAGGATCGTCAAATTTTATTCACCTCTTATATCACCCACATAGCACGCCGTGTAGGTGCTTTGGAAGCTGTCAACTGCGAATTCTTGCCAGACGACCGTTGGTCGCTGGATTATCATCATTTTTCGCAGGCACACATCCTGCACCTGGACAACGACACGGGTGATTTGCATATGCTCTATTACGGCAAGAGAAGTTTTGTTCGGCTGCCTAACCCACAGCTAAGCATCTTTCTGTTGGACAATTTTTGCTTGCCCGTGGGACGAGATGGAGAAGTTGGTAGAGCTGACTGCATGGCTTCATGCCATAGCATGTCCACACGATTCCAAGGCCATAGCCAACCTTCCACCGCCTGCCGGTGATGCTACATGAGCCTCCACAACGCTAGCAACTACAGTTCCGATCGCCGCTCCAGCTACGAGCCCACTGACGATTTTGATCACGGCAATCAACCAACTTTCGACGAGCAATACAACTACGGCATGTACGGGGAAGGTGCGTCTTCTTCTCACTCGAATAGGCCAATAACCTATGCAGATATTGCATCTTTTAGTAGGGCCTACAGTAGATCGACCTTAGGACGACCGAGATGCAACGCCAGGAATGCCAAACGTATGAGCTAGGTTTGGAAACAGACAGCCAGCTCAGTATGATAAACCAGCGCCTCCCTTGCAAAGGATTTATTGTGTGATTGCTGGGGTCCAATGTAGAATTTTGAGGTGAAGACCTGGGCCAAAAGGTGATGTTTGGGTGAAAAATGGAGAATTGCACTTTGTTGGGTGAAAGGCCGGTAAACCGGTCGTGAGAAAGCTAGCATAGGGGTACGCCAAAGGAAAATGACCATATTCTAAGGACCGATCCAAAGAATGAATACCATCTTGATCAAACTCACTAGGACTAACAGGAGTACTTATTTTGAGTGGCTCAAAGATTAATAGAACTTTATTTTCACAAGGCTGGTGGTAGGGCTGGAGTTTTTTCTAAGGAGCAGTCAAACTCAGAGGGGTTTCGTTTGCGTGGCACATAGAAAGTGGATTTCTAGCCTTACTCAGGTTATTCTTCCTATGCCATATTATGGTGCTATATCCTCCGACCACAACAGACTCAGTTTGGAGTTTTATCATATGATAGACTTAAATATCCCGCAAGTGAAACGTAAAGGCAAGGACTAGCATTATGACTTGCCGGGACACTCCAATTCTATTATGTTCAAAGCGCTAAGTAGTGATCAAGATTCTTACGAGGATACTACCCAGAGCAACTATTCATCATTGTTCGGAAGGACAAGGTAGCATGTTCTTTAAATACGAACTAGTGACACCAAATTTATTCAAAGAAAGGGACATTACTCTAGATAGGAAGCACAAATTGTATTTATTACCTTTTTTTTAGAGAGAGCAATTTTAGAGAGGCAGGGCAGGGCAGGATTCATTTGGTAGGAAAGAGGAGCAGGACGCTATAAATGGACAGATCACTTAGGGGAGAAATTGGGGAATTACAGGTGTTCCCTCCCCCATGCTCAGACCTTGCACTCCGCTGCAAGGTAAAGCATGAGGTAGGGTGCCCTCTTGGGCGGCGATTAGTAGTACCTGGGGTTCTGATCACCCCAGTATTGGTCCCAATACCCCTCCTAGGAGCTGGTGGATTCTTGAATCGCACCGAGGCGCTGGTTTATCATACTGAGCTGGATGTCCATTTCCAGACCTAGCTCATACGTTTGGCATTCCTAGCGCTGCATCTCGGTCATCCTGAGGTCGATCTGCTGTAGGCCCTGTTGAAAGATGCAATATCTACATAGGTTATTGGCCTATTCAAGTGAGAAGAAGGCGCACCTTCCCCGTACATGCCGCAGTTGTATTGCTCATCAAAAGTTGGTTGATTGCCGTGATCAGAATCATCAGTGGGCTCGTAGCTGGAGCGGCGATCGGAACTGTAGTTGCTAGCATTGTGGAGGCTCATGTAGCGTCACCGGTAGGCGGTGGAAGGTTGGCTATGGCCTTGGAATCGTGTGGACATGCTATGGCATGAAGCCATGCGGTCAGCTCTACCAACTTCTCCATCTCGTCCCACGGGCAAGCAAAAATTGTCCAACAGAAAGATACTTAGCTGCGGGTTAGGCAGCCGAACAAAACTTCTCTTGCCATAATAGAGCATATGCAAATCGCCCGTGTCGTTGTCCAGGTGCAGGATGTGTGCCTGTGAAAAATGATGATAATCCAGCGACCAACGGTCGTCTGGCAAGAATTCACAATTGACAGCTTCCAAAGCACCTACACGGCGTGCTATGTGGGTGATATAAGAGGTGAATAAAATTTGATGATCCTTGGTGGAGGAGTCTTTCGTGACAAAAGTTAACTAGTGTGAAAAAAGGTAGCCCGTGTTCTACCACGGCCAAAAGCGGGTTGATCATGATGGCATGTAACATGGCATATAGAAATTGCATTTCGATCAAGCGAATTGGCCATGGGTCTTTCTTAGCAAGGACCGTGCAAGCAATCAAATGGTGCAAGTAAACAAAAGTGGGGTTATGAATATCAGAGCACCGGGCATGTTTCTTATTAGCAGAAGAGAGGTGTCCCCAAAAGATATCAAAGTTAAAATCAGGGTGCTCCTCCAAATTTGGGGCTGCCCCAGCATCAAAACCAAAGATGGCACTTAATTGAGCATATGGAATGACATAATCAATACCAAAAAATGAACAAAAAGGCACTATGCTCACCATTTTTAGATAGCACCAGGGTAGAGAGAAATTCATGCGTTAGCTGTTCAGAGATACGTTCATCAATTTGGAAAAAGTTCATCCAACCTATGTTGGTTAAAGCTGTCTTGACATCATTTTTAATACCCATGGAAACTAGCAAATCTTTGTCAATTATGCGAGTACGAAGTAGAGAGTAGGTTTTCACGCGTTCGTACCTTTTCCTTTCCTGCGCTGTCCTGAGGATCACAGATCTTGTGTCTTCTTCCTAGCGGGAGTGATTGCGTCGGCTTGATGATGGCGATGCTGCTGGTGAGGGAGACCTGCTGCCAAGGATCCTTCAGAAGAGTCCTGCCATACCTGAAAAGTTAGTCAACACAAAAAGATTACAAAAAAGAATGGTGTTCGGAAGTGGCGTTCAAGTTCAGAATTTTACGTCCTCTGCCTATATCATTCGTTTCGGAACAGCCCTAACTAGATGTTCTCACTTATTCTTCTCTTTTCTTCCTTTATCTCTTTCTTTTCTTCTAACTCAAACACTTGGCTCAGGAATTTCAGCACTTGGAAGTAAGAACTAAGGAAGGAAAGTGAGGAAGGTGTGAGGGAAAACGAGAGGGGCTTGCCCTCTTTTTATAGGGCAGGTCGGCTGGCCATGGTGGCAGGCCCCATTTCCTCCTCCACTTGCCTCAATAGTCTACATCCAAACACCCTTTAATTTGTGGCCAAGTATTTTTATTTTTAGGGTTGGTGATATAGCAATCCTAGCGAAAAATAGGGAACACTAGGATCTCAAATTTCTGGTCATGATTTTTGGAAAAAAATGCTAGGATGCTGCCTTTATTGTTGATTGGAAACACTAGGAAAAGAAAGGGAAAAGAAATAAAGAGAATGATAGGGCCGGCCGACCTAGGGGGGTCGGCCGATCCTCTGCTGGAACATTTTCTAGGTTTTCTGCTTGGTTTAGAGAATAAAGGGGAAAATTGGAAAAAAGTTTCAAGGCTTATGTTTTTATTTTACTGAAAAAAGAAGTTTTGGTTCAGAAAAACTTGAAGAAGAAAACAAAATTTTGTTTTAACGTAAAAGAAGAAGGGAAGATAATTCGGGGTACCTCCCGATAATGCTTTAGTTTAGGTCAAAAAAAAGCTTGACCTCTCACGTACCTAGTTTAGTGTAGGGAGCCAGCTCCCGAAGGTGGAGATACGTGGGATGCTGCAGCTCGGGTTTTCCTCTTGTTCCAGATCTTTCTCTGCCATGTCGATGGTGATGGCAAAATTCCTGTGGCATCCGAGGTCTTGATCATGGCGCATTTTTCCGTGCGAGGACGGAACGTGAATCGCTCCATCTTCCCATTGATGTTGAGGTGGATCTCTCCATTCCCAACGTCAATGTTGGCGTTGGCCATGTTCAGGAAGGGTCTTCCTAGGATTAGTGGAGTCCTTGCATCCACCTCCATATCCAGGACTACGAAGTCCACGAGGATGAGGTGCTGACGGATCTTCACTGGTACGTCTTCGGCGATGCCAACTGGGTAGCGGACGAATTGATCTGCAAGCTGCAAGCACATTGTCGTAGGAGAAATATTGGCAAAGTTAAGTTTATCAAATACTGATTTGGGCATGACGCTGACGCTTGCTCCTAGATCGCAGAGTGCTCTCTCAAAGAATTCCGATCCGATAGAACATGAGATTGTGGGAAGGCTTGGATCTCTTTTCTTGGCAGGGATAGCATTCAGAATTGCTGCGCTGCACTCCTTGTTAACTTAACTGTCTCAGAATCGGGGATCAGGTGTTTGTTGAGTAGTATGTCCTTTAGGTACCTTGCATAGGTCAGGACCTGCATGGTATCTAGCAAAGGGATGTTGACATAAAGCTTTTTAATTGCTTCAACAAATTTACCTAACTATTCGTCCGAGTTGTTCTTTCTGGTACGAGGAGGAAATGGCAGCACTATGCTGTCAAAATATTCATGCGGGCTACACTTGGGCGCAGGTGCAGGGCTTTCGTTGGGTCCATCCTCCTTATCCTTCACTTCGTCTTCATGAGTCTTGGGCTCCTCTTGCTGTTCCGGATCCTTGAGCGTTTTGCCAGACCTAGTGGCGACAGCATTGACTTGCTCATGAGGATTAGCCTCCAGCTGTCCTGGTAGACATCCTGCATTGCTCTTCGGGACGGAAGTGGTGAGCTGTGCAATTTGGGTCTCCAGCATTTTGCTGTGACTCAACTGTTGCTGAACAGAAGTAGCAAGACTCTCTATCTTTGTATCTGTACCCTCTAGGATTTTATCATTGGCATAGAATTTGTTGCTAATGCTTTCATTAATTCTAGACTGGGCATCTATATATTCCTTGAGGGCAGGATCAAGAGTGGTAGTACGAGAGAATTTTGAGAAGGGTAGAAGTTGTTGCCATTGTTACCCTTGTTGCCGAAGTTGACATTTGGTTGGTTCCTCCAGTGGGGCTGGTAGCCTTGGTTCTCACGGGGACGATAGTTGTTGACGAAGTTCACGTCTTCGTCTTGTTTCGTGGGATAGTTTATCCTCATGCGACCCACATTTCCACATTCTTCGCAAGTCATCCTTGCGTCGGCTGCTTTCACGATCTCGGCAAATGCAGGAAGAGCCTTGATCCTTTTGCAAAGTTCTTCTACCTTGGCGGTGAGGAACTCCATGCCTTCCAATGAGTGAACTCCCCTGGTCCGGCTTGACTGCGAGCGCTCTCCATTAACTGAACTCCGAACGGCAGAAGGCTAGCCCCTAGGCTACACCTTTCAGTCCTAGATAGTTTAAACCCGTAATCAACGGCACACATACCAAAGGGTAACAACTTACCCTACTCACAGGTCCTAACTTTAACAACTAGATCCGATAGAGAGAAATGAATTCAGAAAGATAACTTGACAAGATAAAATACTCAAAAGGATCACTATATTGATATGTGAATATTCATACAACGGTAAGAGAGATACATGAACCGGACACGTACCGAGTTACCGAAGAAGATTTTCTCAGAACTTTGGCTCATAGGCCGACTCTTCCTCCTAGCTAATTTGTGACTCCGATGGCGCCAACTCTACCCTACCTAGGTCCACAAGTGAGGCAAATCCTCCAGGGGAGAGAGTGGAGTGACTTGGTGCTGCTGGTGATGATTTGGAGAAGGAGTGCAAGGGGGGTTTATATAGGCCGGCCGACCCCGGCTAGGTCGGTCGACCTAGTCGGGGGAAGCAGGGCCAGCCGATCTTCCATCTAGGGCTGAGCTTGGTCCGCGGATGGCACGAAGGACCGCCTCTCCTGCGCGGAATCTTGGCGCGCACAACCCCCGGCTGGATGGATAAATCCCCTGGGTGATTTTGTGGGGCCGGCCGATCCTCCATGTGGGGCTGGCCGATCCAGAGGGCAAGGCCGGCCGACCCAAAGGGCAGGGCCAGATGACCCTCTGGTCTGGCCTGGCTTGACCCGTAGGGTTTGCCGGCATCCCCCTCCGGTCTCCGGTGATGGTTCGACAGCGGTGATTTGCAGGTTCGGATGGGTTCGACGGATGATGATCATATTTTTGGTATTTTTTAGAGAAATTATTTATTTCCTGCAAAACAAGTTGACGCACCAAAACTTGTGGAAATAGGTTAGTATAGATGTTATTTCGTATAAAAGGTACATGATACTTTGCCCTTTTGCGAGGATTCCGGGGGTTAAATATCAGAAATATTGTGCGTCAACACACCCCCATCGCGTGGAGCCTGCTGGTGGTCTGGGAGGTCGAGGAGTTGGTGAGGTGAAGAGGAATTGGGGTGGTGCTCACCGTGCGCAATGAACGGAGATGGCGAGCGGCGGTCGGAGTCGATGAAGACGCGTCAAATTCCTAGGAGGGGAGCATCGGCGCACGCAATCACTTGGAGGGTTGGCTTCGCCTCATCGACGCGGAGCTCCTGGACGGCGGAATCAGCCACGGGCACCTCTGTTGGCCATACTCAGAGGCGGTGGTGGATGGAGCGCATGGTGGCATGAGGGCAGAGGAGAGGGAGGCGACGCTTGGAGCAAGCGGATGGCAGAAGCTGAGGCAAGCGAGGAGGCGGCGCCTTATATAGGCATGTGGCCTAGGTTTCGCGGCGCGGTCCTAGGTGGCCGTGTGGCACAGCACGAAGCAGGTGGCGGCGTCCGGCACCGAGCTCGGCTCGAGTCCGAGAAGGGAAGCTAGGAGGCAGGGGCCTGGCGGATGGGCCCCGCATGGCGGTGAGAGGGGGAAGGCGGCTGGGCTGGCTAGCTTCAGGCGGCTTGGCCCAGGAGGGGAAAGAAGAGGAGCGGTTTAGGAGGCAGGCCAGGACGGGAGATGATGGGCTGGCCAGTGGGTTTCAGCCCAGGCAGCTCATGATTCCATTTAAGAAAAGCTAGAAAATCAAATAAATATTCAATAAATACCAAATCAACTCTGAAAAAAATCCAGAATAAATCCAGGGTGCATATTTTAATATGCCGAAGCCAAATAAAATATTTTCATCCAAATGTTAATGTTTAGGTTAATCATATTAAATCCAAAAGAATTAGGAAAAATTCCAATTGAGCTTTGTTTAGTTCAAGAAAATATCCATGAAATTTTCCTGTTCTCATTTTTAGATAAAAGTTTTTGAAAGCCCCAAAAATCAGGATGTTACAACTCTACCCCCTTAAAGGAATCTCATCCCCGAGATTCGGGCTGACTAGAGAAAGGTTTTCGGGTGACTCAGGCTTACCTTCGATGGGTTGCTCTGCTGAGGCTTTCGATATGTCGATCTTCCTCTATGCCGAGATGAGAACAACTTTCATCTTCTTCGCTGGGTGTCTTTGGCAGTAACCAAGGTTATTCTTGCTGAAGAGCTACTTTTGATCTTCTTCTTTGGAGTTGAAGATTCTTTGATCTTGTTTTCTGACTTCACTATGGCCTTGATGTCTTCAATTCCACCAAGCGTGTAGACTCCAGCACACACGTGTTGGGGGCCTTCAAATCTTTAGTCTTGGTGATGATTATCAGCACTCCTCTTCTAGCGGGATCGCAGAATCTTCAATCTTCCTTTGCTCTTAGTTCCACGTACAGCTAAACTATCCATCAAAAGGGGTGCCGACAAAATATTGAATGATCTGATCTCTTGCTGATGGTAGTCTGGTACCTTGGCCAAAAGCTAGGAATTCTTTGATGAATTAAATGTATACCACGAGGAATCACTAAACTGAACAACTCAAGCTTTGTTCAACTCCTTATGGCATGGCTAAGCTTTATCCATCATAACTCCGAGGGTATACAGCTATCAATTCATCATCCATATGGTCCAACTTGGTACACGTTGTGATACGGAGGGGTCCCAATCTTCACGATTTGGACAAGGATAACTAGGAGGGCCTAGATGAAATCCCAAACCAACAACAAAACCCCAACGGGTTAGCCTTTGGAACTAGGACTCAAATCAACTCCTCCTCTCGATGAATGCCACGTTTACCATCCGGAGGCACACGCCGGTCCTTACAATCCAAAGAGGAAAACAAGGCCTAAGATGGAACTCCAAATCTAGAGGGATGAAACCCTAGATTAGGAGCAAAGCTCTACTTAAGTCTAAAATCAAGTCTAATCTCAATTAGGGTTTGGGTACGGGTATTTATAGTCCTAACCCCGTAACCCTTGGAGGCTAAGCCATCTCATTACATGGGCCTCGGCCCATTACTGTGCGCAAACAGTGTGCCCGGACATTTCGGGGTACCTTGCCCAGAATGTCCGGACGTGGTGCCCGGACATTCCGGGGTAACTTTTCCGGAATGTCGGGACGTCTTGATTAGTGAACGTCCGGAGTGTTGGAGTTGACACCCCGGGCAGTGGTCTTCCGGAGCCTCCGGGGCTGAGATCCGAAGTGTCCGATCGTGGAGCTGGGGCATGGTGTTCTCGGCCACCCAGCCAGAGTTTCCGGGTCTGGTTCCGGAATGCCCGAGTACCATCCCGAGAGGAGCACACTCCTGGTGGAGGGCGTCCGAAGACTCCGGGTTTGATTCCCAGAATGTCCGGATGTGTAGTGGGAGTTCGGTGCTTCCGGGATTGGGACGTCCAGAGTATCCGACCTCCCTTGTCCGGAATGTCCAGACATGCATTCTAGGCAGCCCAGGTTCTTTTTCCACTTGGTTCCTTTGTCCTCCCTCTTGGTCAGTCCCTCGTACCTTGGCATATTTAGAGTTAAAGCATTAGGTAGCATACCATTCAAGGTACGATTAGATGGGCACGTGTAAAGGAGAAGATTCACCTTTTCATGCCATGTCTTGTCAACATAGGGATCCATACACATGTCAATAGAAGTTGAATAGGTTGAATAGCTTAACGACGTGTTAACCATGGCGATGTCCGCATCATGTTGAATGAGTTAATCCTCAAATATAGCTCTTTATGTATGATATTGATTCCATCAGCATCATTTCCTTGATTGTCCTTTGCTTTATTGTTTCTGTATTGACTTCCAAGCTGGTTGTTGTAGCTTTGATGACTTCAAAACCTTCTCAAGGGTTTGTAGGTGAGAGGGAAAAAGCACAAGATAAGAAAAAGAATCTAGCTTGAAGGGGAGGGTACCGAAGAAGAAACGCAAAGATAGCCAGCAAAGCTATCAAGAAAAGCTCAATAACAACTATTTTTGGAAAGTAGGTTTTAGAATGACTGCATAATAAAAGTGCCAGAGGCAAAACTATGCAGATAATACTCATGCTTTTTTTTTACATCTAAATGGTACAAGGTATATAGCTAAAAGGGAGCTAACCAAACTTATCCTATATGGTTGTCTCGACAAAGCAGAACTTGGCATCGATCTTTGATGTAGAGCATCATTGATGGCTATTGAGTTATTGAGGTGGCTTCTCTCGTAACATTGTTGCTTTGGACTACGTCAAGAGTTGTAGTTGCTTGACATTGTTCACACCTCTTGGGGAGCTTTGCATCTTCAACAACAGGACTCAGTAGGGTACCTACACTAAAGAAGTTGTGAGGGGAAGATAGTACATTTTAATTTTCAAAAAGGCATGAGAACAGTTCAGACAAGGAATAGATCCTATGAATAAGATGAGAGCAGAATACAAAGAATAGATAAGAAAAGCAAACAATTGAATTTTCTTGGTTCTTTGGAAAATAAAATTTGAAATTCAATGTCGGCTCTGATACCACTTCTGTGAGAGCCTGAGAGTAACTCCCAGAGCCCCCGTGTATATCCTCGTTAGTCCAGGATCAAGCTGACGAACACAGGCGAAATGTATACCACTGCACACATCACGAAGCTTATTAGAAAACATTTGAATAATAGCAGCCGAGTGGCCTTATAAAATAATTAGGACTTATGTCCCTTACCATTCAGAAACACAGCGGAAAAGATAAAGCGTAGACATCTCCATCTCAGCCAAAGGCAGTTGACGAAGTCGAACGTAACCTAGTCCTCCCATGGTCGTAGCAAACCTCATAGTCTTCACCACCATCCTCGTAGTTATCTGAACACGTCCAACAAACAACATGTTCGATGAGTACTTTATGTACTCAGCAAGCCACCTGGCGGCAGATGGTCCTATTATACCTCATAGTCTAGTTTGTTTGCATAAAAGCATTTTATTTGAATTACTACAATAATTTTTAGAGGCAATTTTTTTATGAAAACCAGTTTTTAATATCAGGGGTGTTTCACAACAATGTGAGGGTCCACGATCAACACATACGAGTAAGGCATCCTGCCTAAACTTGTCCATAGGTTCCAACCACCTATTCACTTTCCAGAAATGGGGTAGAGGGAAAATAGCAAGGGGAATAAGGACAGGTCCTTTTATCATGAAAGATCATTGTGCCATCTGTGACCGTGGATACGGCTAATCGATAAGTTTTACACTCTGCAGAGGTTGTACACTTTACCCACATGATATGATCTCGTCTTGTTGCCACTAGCTGTCACTAGTATAGTACACACCCATCGGTGTACCGGCAGAGAGATCATGACGAGGTCTTTTAGCTAGATCCCCCTGCTGTGACATGCCCACCGGGTCTGGCTCGGAGTTGAGAGTATGTCCCCACCCTCCATCCCCCCATCTGTGCCCAGGGTCCTCGTAGCTACGTCCACCCCTTCTGCGGTACGGCGACATCAACACCAAGGGCTGACTAACCTACTTAACCAAGACAGTGCCCATATAGAATGTGGTTGTACAGTTATCTCAAATCTCAGATTCAAGACTTCGGCCTTATTCGATACGGGCGGCCAATTGCTCCTTCAAACCTGATCCAGTTGCTGCCCGCACCTTTTAGATGGTAAGTTTCACCCAGAGTAGAATAGGAAGAATAGAGAGAGAGGTCAAGGTAAAAGGGCATCCGGCCCAGCTCAGGAGCTCAACAACAGTTTCAATAACAAGAATACTGATCCGAAGATCATTCCTCCGAGGAGGCAATTCAAAAGCATCCTAGGGATAAATTAAGCATGGCTAAGCATTTCTCTACTCTATTCAGAAATACTAAATAATCTACTCAGGGTTTCTAGTAAAAGGACGACAATCGGATAAAGGTAAAGGTGTGTCAATCGACACGCTAGCTACTGGAATAAAATAGCATGCATGTTTATAAACAATAAAATATATGACTTTCAAAAAATAGGATCAACATGATCAAGAAAAGGGGGCATGCCTTCGTTGATGTATTCCTCCACTTTTCCTCCTTGAACTTATCCCTGGTTAAACTTGTCACTCCCTACTCGTCGCAACAGAAATAGAATGCAAACAAATAAATAAAGCAACTCCAAATAACTCAAGGCGATAAAGAAAGAGGAGTGATGATGGGGAGATCAAGGATCGGATTTAGAATTAAAGGATTAGAGGAACAACATTTATGATTTGGGTAAGAAAAAGGGATTGCTAACAGAAGGTTAAATGAAATGAAAGGGAGGAAAGGCATCATCTCGCAAGATGAGATAGAGAGTCATTCCAAAACTATAAATAATTCTAGAAGAGGATTATATATGGAAAGAACCACATATGACATATGGCACTAGGTCTATGGACCTGGTCCATAAAGGATAAAGGTGATTCGAAAGAAAGATCGTATGGCTACGATCAATTGACGAATGAGCAGCACACACCAAAGGTTATGGTTTCAAAAGATAGGGCACTACATGCGGGAGCCGCATGTAAGTGAGAAAGGATAGAATCAAACTGAGTCACATCCATAGCTTGGTAGAAGGCTATAGACGAGAGGTATAGATGGATTCCTAATACAGATGGCGAAGCCATAAATCAAAATTAGGATTTAGGATAGACAACAAACATGGGTTGATCCGACATCGAAACATCGGCAAGATAGATATCGATAAAGATCGATGCATTCCAATAAATGGAGCTATGCCACTGTCTGGAGATTGGGTATCAAGGTTCATGGCAGAACATCGACAAATGATCGAAGGATCATGTCAACGTTTCATATCAATCAAGGGAGTGATTACTGCCAGAGGATCATCATTACATTACATGGTGCAATGATCATGATCGAACGAGGGTATCAATAGAATACGAGGTGTGGAGTCCAAAAGCTAGTATCATGCTACAGCCGGCGAAGAGAACCATGAATAACCTCAATAGGATGTTGGAGTAGATATATATAGTGGGGTATTATCGGGCAATAGCATGCCACTCACCGATACGTGGGTCCCACAAGGAAAAGAATGGAGCTGCGTTCCAGATGTAAGGGTTCGACAAAAACCAGGGTTTGGTTTGTCGATCAAGACGACATCCTAGGATCGGATGTACTGAGGTTAGATATGTTATGGATGGTGGGATATGCATGTCAACACACGGCTGTTGACCGACAAGCGAGGCCCACTGGAAGGAAAAATGATAGATAGAGTTACGAAGGTTCATTGACATCAAACCTGAGGGTTGGATTCAAGGTAAAGGAATTAGGGATACGACAGCATACGGTGTTGTCGTGGCAAAGGTATACAAGAGAAGATCAGGTCACAAGACAAAGGACAGCCGTGACCTCAAGCGGTGATGAGACTTGGAAGAGGGATATGTTAGAAGGTTATAGAGGCAACCTTGTCACAGTAGTTATAAAGACTATCGTGGCAGGACATGACAAGATAAACGTCTTGTCACAGCAGGACATGGCAGGATAAACAAGTTGTCGTGACAGAGCCACTTCTATCATCGCAAGACGTAGCAAAGAGCTAGAGATGCTAAGGATGCACCTGCGACCACGGGGCAGTGTCCGGGTAGCGAGGAACAGAGCTATGATAGGGCTACGATTGTTGCCGTGGCAGGATAGATGTTGTCGCGATAGACATGCATGTTGTCATGATAGGACATGGCAAGATAAGAGACTTGTCATGGCAGAATGATTTCTGTCACGGCAAGACGCTACGAAGGCACATACGTTCACAGAACGAAGTTCAAGTAGCGAGGGACTGAGCTGCGACAAAGCTACAACTGTTGTCGTGGCAACTATATCTGCTGTCACGGCAGAGATGAATGCTATCGTGACACACTTAGATGTTGGCGTGGCAACATTGGGAACATGTCCTAGCAAAAGCACACGGACATGGGACAGAGCCGAGGTAGTGAATACCGAGGTCCTAGGGTTTGGATAGATAGGATGAATCGACGGATGATCCACTAACAATATCGATAGCCGAATGATATTTTTAGGGTTAACGGGTCTATGCTGACTTTGTGCCGTCGCACACGGCGACACGTATCGAACATAGGATTTTGGCAATTAATGATCAAATGATCATGCCGATGGTCAAAGATGCCTCTAGGGTTGAGAAGGTATATGCTGGAGCTACCATCGGTGGTAGTGGCAATTACCATGGAGATGGCACCGGCAAGGAAGGGCTGAGGATTTAGGCTAACGGTCAGGATTGGAGCTGTAGAGGGGATTGGATCAGGAACATCAAGACCAGGGATCTGGGATGGGGTTAGGTGTCAATCCGATGATTGATTAGCATGGCAACCATGGTCGGTAGCATGAACTAACTGACAAGCACGACACAGTGGTGTATCCTCGATAACACGAGGTACCAATGATTAAGATAACCATTATTGAAGGATAGGTAGAATCGTCGATCACCGATGGGACGACAGATTGACATGTGTGTGATAATGCACAGTGTTGAAGGGAGATCAGAGGCATCTGTTGCTAAGCCACTCTAGGGTTAGTGGAGTTATGCTCATGGGACAAAAACAGGGGATATTGCACAATTCCTTTGTACAGAGAAGCCAAAGAACACATAGGCCTTACTGTAACGAGCAGAGTGAACATAGGGAGAGAAGAACAGAGAGCTACACTGGCCATGGAGGCACATGAGCTCGCTGGCGGTAGAGGGGTGATGGCGACCGGCCGACCTCAAAAATGAAACCACGCCGTCTCGTGGAGCCTACTGGTGGTCTGGTCCTGGGCAGAGGAGCTCTGGACGGCCGGTGGTGACGACACCTAACGGCGGTGGCGGATGGCCACCATGGGCAGGGTGCTAGGTAGGAGGAACCAACCAATTGGTTGAGGGGAAACATCCGGGAGGTCGAGGAGATGGTGAGGTGAAGAGGAATTGAGGTGGTGCTCACCGTGCGCGACGAACGGAGATGGCGAGCGACGACCAGAGTTGACAAAGATGCATCAAATTCTGAGGAGGCGAGCATCGGCGCATGCAATCACTTGGGGTGTCAGCTTCGCCTCGTTGGCGCAGAGCTCCTAGACGGTGGAATTGGCCACGGGCGCCTCTGTTGGCCGTACTCGGAGGCCGCGGTAGATGGAGCGCATGGCGGTGCGAGGGCAGAGGAGAGAGAGGCGATGCTTGGAGCAAGTGAATGGCAGAAATCGAGGCAGGCGAGGAGGCGGCACCTATATAGGCATGAGGCCTAGAGTTCGCGGTGCGGGCCCAGGTGGCCGTGTGGCATGGACGCGAAGCAGGCAGCGGAGTGCGGCATCGAGATCGGCTCGGGTCCGAGCAGGGAAGCAAGGAGGTAGGGGCCGGTGGATGGGCCCCACGTGGCGGTGAGAGGGGGAAGCCGGCTGGCTGGTTAGATTCGGCCCAGGCGGCTTGGCCCAGGAGGGGAAGGAAGAGGAGCGGGCTAGGAGGCAGGCCGGGATGGGAGATAATGGGCCAGCCAGTGGGTTTCAGCCCAGGCGGCTCAGGAGTAAAAGAAAATGATTTTCCATTTAAGAAAAGCTAGAAAATCAAATAAAGATTCAGTAAATACCAAATCAACTCTGAAAACAACAAGAATAAATCGAGGGTGCATATTTTAATATGCTGAAGCCAAATAAAATATTTCTATCCAATGTTAATGTTTAGGTTAATCATATTAAATCCAAAAGAATTAGGAAAAATTCCAATTAAGCTTTGTTTAGTTCAAGAGAATATCCATGAAATTTTCCTGTTCTCATTTTTAGATAAAATTTTTTGAAAGCCCCAAAAATCAGGATGTTACACCCTACCTAGGAGTGCTAACGTTATTCAACCTTCAGGTGCCAACTAGACCCATGGTTGGTACGCTCTCCTGAGGTTGAATGTTCTCCTGTTGTGTTACCATGATATGGCCTACACAAGTTCACTCTGCGGGCCTCCCCAGACTTCGGGTGAATAGCTATTTTGTAGGTGTTCAATAGGACAGAGCAGTATACTGGACCAGGTTTGACAAGTCAAACATGTGGTTCAGCGGGTTCTATGTTTATCACTTGGCACAATGGTCTCGTCCTTACATGCTAATGGATGTGGTACCCACAACCTATACCACCACCCTCAAGAAAGGGTATGGGAACTACAATCATTAGTGAAGGATCCCATCTCTAGCTCCCAAGTGTCAGCACTTACTTTAAAATCAACGGCACACTGCCAGTCTATTAAAATCAACGGCACACTGCCAGACTTACCAGTGTTTTTATAGTTCTCTATAACAAACTTCTAATGAGGTTGGTACTATACCATACATACTATGTCTTTCAAGGTGAATATGGTCTACAAAAATCGTGGCATGGGCTCTTTAGGTGGTAGGAATTATCTAATCATCATGCCATTCAAAATTATCAAGGTAGTAAAATAATCATGCATGAAATAATTAATAACTAAAAATTACTTAATATAATTGGCATTTTAGGATCGACATGGACAAGGTTATGATTTGCCTTCTATCCCGCCAACTTCACTTGGACCTACATCTTCTGGATATCCTCCTTCTCCGGTGATCCGGGCATTGTACATGTTTCCTAGCGCAAAAGAAAGCAAAACGAAATAAGTTCCGACTTAGCGAATGCGAGCTAGGAGCAAAATGAAAATAAAATCCGGAGAAGATTATAAAGAGAGAGGGAGAGGTGGATTTGGGAGGATAGGGTGCAAATGGAGAGAAAATAGGTCGAATGGTATGGAAAAATGGGTTCGGGGCATCATCGAAACGATCAAAATGGATATTATATATATATGTATTTATATGTGTGTGTGTGTTATCGGGTTCTGATGAACAGTAACAGGGTTGGTGCACAATACCGGACCCAATAGCTTAATGGATAGGGTTGGAGGGGAAACGGGTTGGAAACCCGCTCAGGTCAGGATGCTGAAACGGGCTGAAAGCTAGACCGAAGTGGGCCTCTAATGGGCTAGGTCTAACTCTGAGAGATGGGCTGGCTCGGCTTCGGCCCAAGCCAGCCTAGCAAAAAAATTTAGCCAGCCTGTGGAGCTAGCCTGCTTGGCCCTTAGCCGATGGCCGGCTCGGTCTTTATTTAGATATGAAAACAGAGGAACGAGGCGGCCGACGGCGACGAGGATGATTCCCTCACCGGTGGGGCAGCTCGGGTAGGAAGAATAGCACTGGGAGGATCAGTGAAGCACGGTGGTTCCATTTTTGCCAAGAAAACTAGGGTGGCGGGCGACGAAGTCAGAGAGAGCGAGAGAGGAGGATGAAGGCGGTTCAGAGGCGAGGTAGCGTGGTGGCGACGCGCAGCGACGATGACGTCACGCACAGGAGCATCGCTATACCTCAATGGCAACAATGGCGGTGAGCGTGTCTTGGGCATCAACTCGACGTCGATGTAGAGTAGAGGAGAAGGGGATGGAGTTGGGCCGCAGTGGGCTGAAACCGAGCTGGGCTGGCAAAAAAGGCAGAGAGGACTAAGAGGAAGGGATGGGCCAGAAGGGGAGGAGGGAAATGGAGTTGGGCTGGAATTGAGAAGAGAAAGAGTAAGGATTTGAATTCGGATCTGGTTTGAATTCTCCGGATTTTGGCGGAGCGGAACAAAGCAAACAAAACTCAAAATTTTTAGGTCCTCACATTATCCACTTGGCAAACACACTACTATAGAAATCGTTTGTATAGACGGTTCGGAACCCCGTGCATGATGGTTTTTTGAACCGTCTGTAAGAAAGAGTCTGTACAAATCAGGTTTGTACAGAAAGTTTTTGAACCGTCTGTACTAATCGATTAGCATGTACTAATCAATTAACATCTGTCTGTGATGTCGTGTTATAAAAAAAATATGACCCCTCGCGCCATGTGCCTAGTCTTCAGCCACATCTCATCCCGCCGTCCGCGTCGTCCCATCCAACCACTGGAATTAAATCGCACAATATGCTTCCAGCGGGATTCAATCACGCAACCTCGTGTTGTCCAAGCAAGGGGAGTTGCCAGCTGAACTAGGCTGAGTATGCAGTACAGACGGGACGGCTTTCCTCTTAACTAATCCCTACGACTAAGCGGGACGCTTCTAATACAGACGGTTCTAAATTTGGAACCGTCTGTGCTATTTGTACAGACGGTTCCAAATTTAAAACCGTCTGTACTGTTTGATTTGTACAGACGGCTCCAATTTGGACCCGTCTGTGCTATTTGTACAGACGGTTTCAAATTGGAGCCGTCTATACTATAGCTCTGAATGCTAGTTTTAGAGTCCAGATCCAACCCTAGTTTGAGAGGTTTTAGTAAAACAGGCATAACTTTCTCATACAAAGTCTGTTTTGGGTCCACGACCACTCAAATCGAAGCTAACAACGAGGTGCATCCGATAAAAATATAGGTGGGAACACCTATACCCGTCTTGACCCTCAAAATTCAGCTTCTAAGTGAGACTTTACGCTCCGGAAGTTTTTCCGTTACTTTTTTTGATCTTGCAGAGGGTAAATCTCCTCCACCCGGACTCCGAATTAGGTGATTCTTGTTTCCCTAGTTAGCTTGAGCTGATGACTTGCTTTTCACCTTGATCCCAGCTTTTGCTGAGCACTTTTGTCGAGGTGCTGTTTTAAAAACCTTCGATTTCGGGCCGGGAATTCCACTAGTCGTTTCGTCGACTTTCTCAGAATTGGCTCAAAATTTCTGGAGACGTAGAGTTGGCCTCCCGCTCACAGCCGTGAAAACCGTTCGACAATCGGAGCTGTCAAACTCCCTCCCCAACGCTGCCACTTTTCTGCCGCGGCAAGGAAATCTGTAGTTTTTGCTGCCGCGGCAGCAGCATATCAACCAGTCTTGCTTCATCTATTTGTATAGACGGTTCCAAACTATGAACCTTCTGTACTATTCGATTTGTACAGACGGTTCTAATTTTAGAACCGTCTATACTACTTACAGATTTATACAGACGGTTCAAAGTTTAGAACCATATGTACTGTTCGATTTGTACAGACGGTTCCAATTTGGACCCGTCTGTACCGCTCGTACTCATTTTCTCAGATGGTTTTCTTTTGGAACCGTCTGTGATACTTTTTGTACAGACGGGTTTAAAAAACTATCTGTACAGGGGCGTCCGTTAAATAAATTATGTAGTAGTGACATGTCAAGAAATTAATAGAAGTTGATTAATTACGAGTAGTAAGTCTCCATCAACTTAGCCGGGATCCAACGAACCTAGCTACAAACGGATTTGGAAGTTTCTCTTTAGGGGCTGCATCTGGAACCCCTTCCTCTTCTCTACCAAATCTCACCATTTCTTTATACAAACTGGTGATTGAGAAGCAGATCCATCCGACCTGCGCGTCTTGCCGCCGCGTTTTAAGCTAAAAGTATCAACCACACGTTTCGCTGCTGGTTTATTGAACGATGATTTTTTGTAATAACAACGGTGTATGTATGAAAGCATTTCCAGACTGTTCATACTTTCGAAAGGTAGGTCGACATATATATAAAGATTGATGCCTTAAAAAAGGTATTATGTGCAGTTTAATAAACTTCCACCATTTCTTAAATTTTGTCTGTTATTTTCAGGCCACCGCTTAGCAATTTATGATTCCAGAGTGTTATATTTAAGCTCAATCTGATGCATGACTAGTACTAGTTATCATGCATGAATGCGATTTGGCTTACTGTACGTTGATGCTGCATTGAGTGTCGATTCTAGAGTAAAATAAAATGAACTGCCCAACGTGCCACTGTGAGACCAAGTCTATTCTTTCCAACCTCGATCGACACATGCATGCATTGGAAAACGTACTAGTGTACGTATATTAATTAGGTATGTCCACTTGACAAAGATCTCAAAACATAAGATTATTTAGGTTAATTGGCACATGTCACCAAGATTAATTGCAGCATAAATACCCAAGAGAGGCAAACAGTTATCACACACAGATCGATCGACTCTCTTGTACTCCCTCCGTCTCAAAATATAAGGCACGTACGCATCCCAAGATTTATTATTAGATCTATAATATTTTGGTTATGTGACACAAAAGTGATATTATTGGATTCGTTTTGTAAGCACTTTCCAATAATATCACTTTTATGTCACATAACTAACATACTATAGGTCTAATTGTAACTCTTGGGATACGTGCACGCCTTACATCTTGGGACGAAGGGAGTAAAGCTTAGCTTTAATGGAGTGCTCATGTAATTTTGTTCATGGTGTTCATGATCTGACCGGTTCTTCACTCAACATGTTGATTTAATTACATAAAAAATGCTTGAAATATTCCAGATTTGTCCATGGTGTTCATGATGCTCCAGATTTTTATTTGAATGGTATTTTTTTCCATGAAATGCTCCAGATTTTTGTTGTATGATTTGAACCAATCTGAAAATGTAAAAAGAAAAATGATGAAATCATGAAATTTGTGGTTTCATGATTTGAAATGGTGAAGAAATATCAATGAAATTAAAATTTATGATCCAAAATGGTGAAGAAATAATGCATGCGAGTTTTGTTTGATAAAATGGTGAAGAAATAATGCATGCAATTTTTGTTTAACCATGAAGAAATATGCATAATATCTTTGTTCATGTTCATGCATTTTTATTTTATCATGAAGAGAGAGAGAGGAGGGATGATTATTATAAATTTATGGAGTTGAGGGCTGTTATACAAAACAGAAGGGACTGCACAAGGAAGATTGGATGGAGTTGGAGGTTTCTTTTGCAAAAAGTCAGCACGAATCTTAAAGCAAATTGTATGGTGTAGATAGTAGGGGGACACCCATGCAGTTTTCTCACTCCTAGTATGAAGTCCACGTACTATCTAGTCCATCCAATATGTTCCAAGATTCGTGCAGAGCATTTTAACGGACAGTTTACGTTTAAACCCTTATGCTTCACATTTATAACCTACCTCCTCATCCCTTATCTCTCTACAACATCTCTTCCACCTTCTCTCTCCTCACTCATTGTCTCTCCAACTGAAGCATCGTTCTCTCACACACATCTTTCTCGCATGAGCAAGGCGTCGGCGGCCAGCGGCGGGAAGAGAGCCATCGCAGCCGGCGGTGAGAAGAGAGGCGGCGGCCGGCAGCGGGAAGGGAGGCGTTGGCGGCTGGCACGTCCACGGTTAGGTGCTCAAGACGCGCCACCACCTCCACCCTCCATGACCCCCGCTGCCGTCATCTCTCGTCTTCTCGAGCCTCGGCGCCACCAGATCCTGCGAGGCGGGCGCGTCCACGGCGAGGTGCGTCGCATTCAGCGGCACGACGCGTCCAAGGGGGCCTAGATCTGTGGCAGTTTTGTATTTTTTTTTCTGATTTTGGATTGTGGTTGCTAAACATCAAGCCCACATTTCCTTCCTTGCAAATTTTGGTGAATATTCTTGATCCGAATTGGAAACTTTTGTTTGCTTGTCTTCAACGGTGGAAATTTTGCTTCCATGGCTGATTTTGTTCATTAATGGCTCTCGTCTAATGGTGCAATGAATGGTGAAAATATGCACGGATTTTTTTGTTGGTTCATGAAATGGTACAGATCAAAAAAGTGGAATGTATGGAAGTATACGAGATTTATATAGGTTCATGAATTTTGCCCATGAAAATGTACGAAATTATCTTTTTATTCATGTTTGTGATTTTTTTGGATCCGTTTTAAGATGATTTTTTGGGTCCGAAGCAGAGAAGCATGTCTAATTATTGAATGTTCATGATATGAAATGTTGAAGACAAAAAATTATTTTCTTCCACATTTTTCTTGTATGTACCTTCTTATACTAGTGCATGTGATACTCCCTCCGTTGGATAACATAAGGCACTCACTTTTTTCAAGATTTACCTTTGACCAATAATTAGTTCAACAATATACGGATTGTGTGATACAAAATTGATACCGTTGGATTCATATTTAAAAGTATTTTTCTATGGTTGTGATTTTGTAACTATGTACCGAGTATTCTACAAGAAATTTGTGGTCAAAATTTAACTTTAGAAAGCATGGACGCCTTACATAATTCATCGCAGGGAGTATAATGTATGAAAAAATATATACTCTTGATCTGATCTTGTATTAGTGCAAATCATTTTTATGTTGTATTTCATCCATTGTGCATGCTCCAGATTGTATTTCATGTTGTATTTATGGTTTAGAGTTTAGGGTTTTTCCGGTATACATATCTATACTATGAAATGAAGAAATGAGATGGTTAGAGATCTAGGTGACTCTCACTAATACAGAAATCGATATCCGAGGTGGTTCAAATAGCACATCCGAGGCGGTTATAGCAGCCGCCTCCACAGAGTGGTTGCAGATATGGGGGCATGCATCGGAGGTGGTGACGCAACCGCCTCGGATAAGGTCTTATCGGAGGCGTTTGAAATGATTAAACCGCCTCGGATAAGCCCTTATTAGAGGTGGTTAAATTTTCTTAACCGCCTCATCCGAGGCGGTTGCGTAAAGATATCCGAGGCGGTTGTTAAGTTGCAACCGTCTCGGATATGTTTTTAAATAGGCATTATTTTGTCTGCTTTACTAGCCTCCCTGAAAAAGCAAACAGTTCATATATATACTCAAATTTATATAGCACATCACGTTTACAACAGATTTATATAGCACACAATTCAATCATTCATTCTCCCATCGATCACAAGACACCCCATACGCATATAAATAATATTACAAAACTTGTTCACTTGTGACATATACTCAATCACAGCGAAGATATTGATTAAATTCAAAATAGTAAACATATCTTAAGTTCTTCACATGAATAGAACCACTCGTCGCAGCTTCCATACACGATATATGTTGATAAAGAAGTCTCATTTGTAAAACAGTGACATTCACAAGATAAAGTTATAGTTATGTCACACCCACTTATGCGTTAGCACTGAGAGGAATAATGAACAAGACATTTAAAAACATCAAGTGCACTTATTTTTTCAAATCACAAGTTGGATAGATAACTACAAAGTTTGATGCTTTTGAACTAATGAAGTAACTAATGACCTAACTAGAAACCTATGTAATGATCTAACTAATCGCAATCCTAAGTTCCTAACTTGCTGCCGAGAAATTGAAGCGTCCTTCGGCACTAGTGACCTCGTTGTTTAGGAAGCTAGCGATGTGCGACCTGGTCTGGGCGATGTCCATATCTTCCAATTATTTGATTGCCATGGTTTTCGCTCCTCCTTGAAAACATGAGGCTTACACTCAGGGCGAATAGCATGATTAAACACTAGACATTAGTAGTGGTGATGGTTTCGTACCACTGGATCACGGTACTTAGGGTTGCTGCAAAGGGCTAGCATGTGGAAACACACGTAATACCCACAGAGGTCGGACCCTTTAGGTTGTTGCCGGCACTACAAAAGGGATATCGATTAGGTATAGAGGGCAGAAGTATGATGGCATTAGTTCGAGGAGTCAAGGATATTACGGAATACCTTAAACTTGGAGTCATTGCGTAACTCGATGGACACTCCTTCCTTGTGCCTCCCTCCTTGTTTGACGTACGTGTCAAATGTTCTAGGTGATTCAAAACAATTAGTATCGAATTGTCTTTTCCTTTGGGAAGAAGAAAGAATAGGCATGGACGAAATCGAAAGTTTTGGTACTCACTCGTTGAGTAGACGCATGATGTCCAAGTACCCTTACTTGCGCTCGTCAATGCTACGCCTCATGGAATCAAGGTAATATACCTTATTCCATTTCGGCACGATCACGAGGAGGATCCAATGGCCCCTGGTTATAAGATACGAAGTTATTACATGTTTAGCCGTCGAACCATGAGAATTTGCAAAGGAGGCGGTTGTTTTAGCATAACCGCCTCGGATATCCTTTAAAGGAGGCTTTCAACATAAACATCTCAAATATGGTTGAGGCTTTCGACATAAACATCTCAAATATGGTTGAAGCTTTTCACATAAACATTTTTGCATGTTTCAACCAACAATATAAACACTCAAATAGTCAACAAAATGGACTTGGACATCTCAAATTATGTCATTGCCTTCGCTTCCTCCTCCTTTTCTTTTTGCGAGGCACTTCATCTTCGAACTCTAGTCCTTCCTGATGATCTTCCCATACGTACAATGCTTCGTTACGTTCATCGGTAATTGTATCTCTTATGCTATGTTGCATCGGAGGTGCATCTTCAAAGATCTTGTATTTGTCCTCATCCACCACACTCCGAAATCCAACAATCTTCCTTTTACCCTATAGGGCAATATGAAGATTCTTCTTCGCCGGGTCGGTCACATAAAACAGGTGAGCTTGATTGGCTAGAATGAATGGGTCATCTTTGAATCCAACACGTTCAAGGTCTACTGTTGTAAAGCCGTACTTCTCGACCTTCGTAGAGTGTAGATTGACTCAACGGCACTGGAATAATGGGAGTATGAAGTACACATAGTCCAACTCCCAAATATTCTCGATGAACCCATAGTACCAGCTCCGTTTCCCGCTCATTTCAGAAGCCTCTATGCGGACCCCACTTTTTTGAAATGTGTTTTTCTTATCTTGATCTCTCGTGTAGAATGTGTATCCGTTAATGTCATATCCTTGCCAAGTGATGACTTCGAATGTTGGACCCTTCGCATACCAGGTTAGCATGTCGCTAGAGGCACCTAAACAAAGATGCTTCTTGAACCACTTGTTGAATTCTCTGTTATGCTCTCTCGTCCTCCATGCATCGGTTCTATTTGGATGCTCTTGCCTTAACTTTGCCCTATGCTCGTCCATGTACGGGGCAATGGCAGTCGTGTGTTGCAACACCGTGAAATGGACAAGAGCGTGTCCAGCCTGATCGGCTGTTATTGATTTTTTTTCGATGGTCCCAACACCATCAAGCCTGCCTTCGTGCTGAGAGCGTGGCAGGCCAATCGGTTGATTCGACTCCATGTAGTCAACACAGAACTCGACAACCTCTTCTGCAGCGTAACCTTCGACAATACTTCCCTCCGATCGATACCTGTTTCGTACGTAGTGCTTCAAGATTCCCATGAATCTTTCGAACGGGTACATGCTCCGAAGGAAGACGGGCCCGCACATCTTGATTTTGTGCACAATGTGGACGATGAGATACACCATTATATCGTAAAAAGACGGGGGGAAATACATCTCTAGCTAACAAATAGTCTCCGCCACCGCTAACTCCAGATCATCTAGTTCGAACATGTCCATCACCTTCTGTGAAATCTTGTTGAAGAAGAAGCAGAGGTTGGTGATTGATTCTCGGACGTTAGGCGGTAGAATATTCCTGATTGCAATTCAGAATATCTGTGTCATCATAACATGGCAGTCATGAGACTTCATGCCGATTAGTTTCAAGTCCTGCATCGAGATGAGCCTCTTGATGTTGGCGGAGTAGCCCGACGGAACCTTCACGCCATGCAAGAACTTGCAAAACTCAATTCTCTCGGCCTTGGATAAGGTGTAATAGGCAGGAGGGATGTATGTCTTCCCGTTAGGCAGAAGTACAGGCGCTAGCTCGGGCCTGATTTCCATATCAACCATGTCAAGTCGGGCCTTAACGCCATCCTTCGTCTTGTCCTTCATGTTTAGCAGTAGACCTAGCACGCTGTCACAAACATTCTTCACTATATGCATCACATCGATGCAGTGTTGGCTGCTCATGTTGCCAAATGGATTCATTCCATCTGTACTCAGTGCAAACCTTATGTTCCTAGTTTCCGCAGCGAATCGAGGATACTTCCTATCGATGTTTCTCCACTGGATAGCATCGGCAGGGTGGCTTAGCTTTCCATCGGATGTCTTCCACTCGTCCACATGCCAGCGAAATAGTTTTGCTTCCTTCGGGTTTGCAAACAAACGCTTCAGGTGCAGGATTACAGGCAGGTGCTAAGCAACCTTCGCAGGAGTCCCCTTCGTCACCTCGATGAATTCATCAGCTCCTTCTACTCCAATCTTACCCTTGTAATGAGAAGCCTTGCACACAGGGCATGAATGTAACTTCGCAAACTCTTTCCAGTATAGGATACAGTCGTTCTGACATGCATGTATCTTTTCAACTTCCAGTCCCAAGGGACAAAGCACCTTCTTGGCTCTGTATGTGTTTATGGGTAACTCATTCCCCTCCGGAAGCATGTCACCTAGGAGGCCCAACAACTCGTTGAAGCTCTTATCAGACCAGCTGTTGCTCACCGTTCAGCTTCAATAGTTCAAGCACGGCATATAACAAAGTGAACTTAGCCTTGCATCCTGCGAATAGCGGTTTCTCCGAGGCCCCCATCAAGCCTAGGAATTATTGGTACTCTCTGTCGGTTTCGTGCCCTTCGAAATCATGCAACATCTGTTCCAGATCAGGCATCGAGTCAGGATCATCGGACATCTCATGGTTTAAATCACAACCGATATCAAATGGCATATCGGTTGCCTCTTCATCGGCACAAATATCATCATCTGATACTACGGCTTGATCTTCACCGTGTTTGGTCCAAGTTGAATACCCTTCCATAAAACTTCTCTTGAAGATGTGGTACTCAATATGATGGAGCTCAAAAATCCTTATGTTACCATAGTCTAGGCATGGACAATACGTGTCAGCTCTACCCTCTCTCAACATGTCCGCCTCGGCAGCTGCCACAAATGCTCTTACTCCATCTCTATACGCCTCTGTGTTGCGAGCTCCGTATATCTACGATCGATCCATCTAAGCCGTGCATGTGAAAAGTTCAAATTTTAGTTAAAAATATGAAGTGCATGGACTTCATGACATGACTTTAACATTTCTTCCATTACTAACCTAACCGAATTCTTAAAATAATTACTAACCTAACTAACTAATATAATTAACTATTAACTAACCGTATTAATTGACTAATATAACTAACCTATATGCGTCGACTCTCTTCAATTACTAAAGTATAACTAACCAAATTACCACTTCTTGCATATGAAACTTAAATATGCTACAAAAATAAATCCATCATTATTTTTTTCCTTTTTACCCACAAAATTCCTTCAAAATTTGCATACCTTAACACTAAGTTTATATGCATTCAATCATACGATAAATCAAACACTCCATCGATCTAATTATGATCATATAATTGAATCTTCTCAATGTCCAAGAAACAAAGCAAAATCACCAAATTATTGGATGAAATGATTCAAAAACTAAACACTAACCTTTGCTAACCAACAAGGAAGTATTATCTCCAACTATACTCTTCCAAATGTAGCTTCTCCATCGAAAAATCGCCAGTAAATAGCTTAAAAAATCGCCAGCAAATCACCACATTTAAGACATATCTACCTCTCTAGTCGTATGTCTGCTCGCGTAGCACAATTAATATTGTGAATCATATTGGAGGTGGTTAAATCCATATAACCGCCTCGGATATCACTTATATGGAGGCGGTTATATATCAGCAACCGCCTCTGATATGTACTCACATATCCGAGGCGGTTGACGATATATAACCGACTCGGATATGGCTATTAGCCGAGGCGGTCGGAAATGAGTAACCGTCTCGGATAACATTGGAGACGGTTACTTATTTCTAACCGCCTCGAATGTGGTCGTTATCCGTGGCGGTTGCTCTCGAACGCGTTATCTGAGGCGGTTTTTTCGTACTAAACGCTTCCGACATATGTTATTCATGGCACTTCTACTTAACCGCCTCGGATAAGGCGCCTCGTATGGACGATTCTGTAGTAATGTCTATGTTCGTTCCTCCTGGGTGTATTCGTTGCCGGAGTCAGAGAAGATCGAAGTTAAGAGTTTGCATACAAACAACTCAAAATGGTGTGGTTTGTGATAACTTGGTCGATCGTGAACTTGAATCTCAGCAAGAATGACTACTAGCAATTTATGATTCCAGAGTGTTAATTAATATTTAAGTTCAATCTGATGACTACTTTAGCTAGCTATCATGCATGAATGCGATTTGGCTTATTGTACGTGGATGCTGCATTGAGTGTCGATTCTAGAGTAAAATAAGATGAACTGCCCAACGTGCCACTGTGAGACCAAGTCTATTTTTTCCAACCTCGATCGACACATGCATGCATTGGAAAACGTACCAGTGTACGTATATTAATTAGGTATGTCCACTTGACAAAGATCTCAAAACATAAGATTAATTAACACAAGCCATCGAGATTAATTGCAGCGTAAATAACCAAGAGAGGCAAACAGTTAATCACACACAGATCGACTCTCTTGTAAAGCTAAGCTTTAATGGAGTGCTCATCAAAGCTAGCCTGCTTATTAGCTCTTGCGTTCGCAATGGCGTCCGCCGTCGCGGCCCAGAACTCGCCGCAGGACTTCGTAGACCTCCACAACACGGCGCGGGCCGACGTGGGCGTCGACGGGCCGGTGTCGTGGGACGACACGGTGGCGGCATACGCACAGAACTACGCGGAGCAGCGCCGCGGCGACTGCGAGTTAGTTCACTCCAGCGGGCAGTACGGGGAGAACATCTACATGGGCTTCGCCGGCGCCGACTGGTCCGCGGCGCACGCCATGAACTTGTGGGTGTCGGAGAAGCAGTACTACGACCACGGCAGCAACACCTGCTCCGCGCCGCCGGGCGAGTCTTGCGGGCACTACACGCAGGTGGTATGGCGCGACTCGACGGCCATCGGCTGCGCCCGCGTCGTCTGCGACAACGGCGGCGTCTTCATCATCTGCAGCTACAACCCGCCGGGCAATGTCAGCGGACAAGTCCCATTCGAGGCTACTGCTAGTGCTTAAGTAAGTACGTACTTAAGCACTAGCAGTACTTAAGCACTTACTGTAATAATTAAGAGCCGTCATGGGTACGGACACATAGTACGTACGTGCCATGCTATACGTAATGTGGTTGGTGTTACTCCCTGCATGTATATATGAGGCATGCATATATTATGCATGCATCTCTGTGTGTTATATCGAATAAGCCATGCAGATGTAATATGTGCCGGTATACATATCTACTATGGAATGAAGAAATGAGATGGTCAAATATCTATGTGACTCTGCGTACGTTCCTCCTGGGTGTATTCGTCGCCGGAGTCAGAGAAGATCGAAGTTAATAAGAGTTTGCAGAAATAATTGGCACAAAAAACTCGATATGGTATGTGATCACTTGGTCGTGAACTTGAATCTCAGCAAGAATAGCAGAATACCGGCACCGGTTGGCTGTCTTCAAGTTATTGATCAACTCCAGACAATGGGACGCCATTTTAGCTTTGTTAGATAATCGAGAGGCAAAAGTAAAAGCAGAATAAGAATAAGGAGACACCAATTTTACGTGCAACGAGACACCCATTTTCACATGAAAAATCCTTGTGGAAAAAACCCACGGGTGCACAAGGACGATCTTCACTATATCAGAAGGAGATTACAAAGCAGGAGATTTACAACGAGTCGTGATACCCATCTCGACGCACGGACTTTGGTCTTTTCATAGTATTCAGATCATTACATATCACATGCCAACGCTAGGCCTTGGGCACAAGCCATCGCCTCTAAAGTAGCCGGATCTGAGACGCCATCAATAGACCGCGCCGAAGCGCCCAGAAATTAATTAATCTCCCATGTTCATCACGGCAGACCGGCCGCACCAACCGCTGTCCACTCGCCATCCCGAGCAACGGCGCCGCCATCAACGTTGATCTTCGCTAGGCTAGGAGGAGGAGGAATCCATTTTGCTCTTCTTGCCGCCGGTTGAATCCGCTCGCCATCTCGAGCAATGGCACCACACCAAGGTTTGCATTGTTTTTTGCAGAAATAGCACGCTGCGAACGGAATTGGCAATACTAGTCCTACAGCAGCCGCTGCCACTACTACAAAAATGGCTATCCTTGACCCCTTATCTCAGTCGGTTTAGGAAAACAGTCTGTGATATACACAATCTCAGTCGGTTACAAAAACAGAACCGTCTAAATAAACCTATATCTCAGCCGGTTGGAAAATACAACCATCTGAACACTTATCTCAGACGGTTGTATTTTCCAACCGGCTGAGATAAACTCAATACCTCAGACTGTTGTTTCAACTAACCGGCTGAGATATTTTTCAGCCGGTTCGCCTCGGTCTACCGTCTGAGGTATTGATTTTTTTACGGTCGGGATGCGCGCGAGGTAGTAAAGTTGTGTATATGATATCGTAAAATCTGTCGCAAAATATAGTAACTTTGAGTCACACCAAAATCTCAGCAGTAAAATACTGTTCGAAAATTACTACTCGATCGACATAAAATTACTACCCCTTTTTTTTCCTTCACTGGTCACATGGCTGGCTCGGGTTGGCACGTTTCGACCGGAGCACAGAATAAGATAATTTGCGCTCTCGCACAGATTAGCAACATCATAGCTACATATATATATATATATATATATATATAGCTATGCGCAGAATACCTTATCCTGCATGCTGACCACCGACCGAGCCAGCCCATCGTAAACCCACTGTGCAGCCTTTGCATGAAGGAAAAAACAGTGTAGTAATTTTATGTCTATCGAGTAGTAATTTTCAGATAGGATTTTACTGCTGAGATTGGAAAAAACAGAGTAGTAATTTTATGTCTGTTGAGTAGTAAAACAATGTGTGTCATCATAAAATTTAGACCGTAGTAATTTTTGTATAAGGCGTGTCGTAAAATTACTATTATGTGTACATGGTATTACGATCTCGCGGCCATTATTTTGCTGCATGTCTGATCGTTCCATACTAGAAAGGAAATATTTCTTCTAATTGTTCACAATCACTTGCACAGCCTAGTTGGTTAGAAGAGAAGAGCAACGTGCATGAGGTCCATGGTTCGAATCTCACCCCTTCCTTATTTTTTCAATTAAAACAGATTGCGCGCGACCGTAAAAGTGCTGCCAAAAAGTCATAAAATCTTGGTCATATGGCAATCGTAAAACTCAGAAGTTTTTTATGGTCGGGATGCGCGTGAGGTAATAAAGTTGTGTATATGACATCGTAAAATATATCGCAAAATTTAGTAATTTTGAGTCACACCAAAATCTGAGCAGTAAAATCCCCTCCGAAAATTACTACTCGATAGACATAAAATTACTACCGCATTTTTTTCCTCATTGGTCCCGTGGCTGGCTCGGGTTGGCACGTTTTGGCTGGAGTGTAGAATAAGATAATCTGCACTCTCAGGCAGATTAATGCTGTCGTATATATATATATAGTATAATTAACTGGGGCTCCATGGTGCCTAGGCTCCATGATTACAATTATGCAAATTTGAAGCAAGTTTGAATATATTTTTCAGAAATATTAGTTTCTAGGTATATCCTCAGATATATATACTCGAATAAAATATATACCTTTCAAAAAATTCATTGAATTCTGGGTATGTGATCCAAAATACCCCAAAATCATTGAATTTGAGTGAATTTTTTGAAAGTTATGTGCTTCGTTTGAATTGTTATAACTGGGTATATACCCAAAAGATAAAACTTCCAAAAATTATACTCAAATTTGGCTTGAATTCATGTATTTGAAATCTTGGAGCCCAGCTCCATGGAGCCCCAATTCAGCTTCCTATATACATATATATATATATATATATATATATGGCGGCGCTAATCTACGCGAGAGCGCATAATATCTTATTCTGCGCTCTGGCCAAAACGTGCAAGCCCGAGCCTGCCCCAAAACCAATGAAGGAAAAAAACAGGGTAGTAATTTTATGTCTGTCGAGTAGTAATTTTCGAACGGGATTTTACTGCAGAGATTTTGGTGTGACTCAAAATTACTATATTTCGTGATAGATTTTATGACATCCTATACACAACTTTACTACCTCGCGTGCATCCTGACCGTAATTTTTTTGAGTTTTACGACTGTCCTATGACCAAGATTTTATGACTTTTTGGCAGCACTTTTACAGTCGCGCACAATCCGTTTTAATTGAAAAAAATAAGGAGGGGTGGGATTCAAACCCTGGACCTCATACACATTGCTGCTCTTCTCTTCTAACCGACTAAGCTACACAAGTGATTGTGAACAAATAGAAGAAATATTTCCTTTCTAGTATGGAACGATCTTTTTAATTGCAAAAATAAGGAGGGGGTGGGATTTGAACCCTGGACCTCATGCACGTTGCTCCTCTTCTAACCAACTAGGCTATGCAAGTGATTGTGAACAAATAGACGAAATATTTCCTTTCTAGTATAGAACGATCAGACATGCAATAAAATGATGGCCGCGAGATCGTAATACCATGTATACATAATAGTAATTTTACGACATGCCTTATACAAAAATTACTACAGTTTTAATTTTACGATGACACACGTTGTTTTACTACTCGACAGACATAAAATTACTACACCATTTTTTCCAATCTCAGTAGTAAAATCCCATCCAAAAATTACTACTCGATAGACATAAAATTTGATGTGGACATCACCTGCACCAAGGGTGAAGACTCTGCAACTCATTCAAGTCACTCAAGTCCACCCCCAAAACCTAGTGCCCCAATGACAAGAGCTCGAGCTAAGGCTTTACAACATGAGGTGAATCTATTCCTTGATACATCTCCAATTGACTTGAGCTTGAATGGTGTGCTACCTAATGCTTCGACTCTATGCTTGCTAGCTATCATGCATAAATGCGATTTGGCTTATTGTACGTGGATGCTGCATTGAGTGTCGATTCTAGAGTAAAATAAAATGAACTGCCCAACGTGCCACTGTGAGACCAAGTCTATTCTTTCCAACCTCGATCGACACATGCATGCATTGGAAAACGTACCAGTGTACGTATATTAATTAGGTATGTCCACTTGACAAAGATCTCAAAACATAAGATTAATTAACACAAGCCATCGAGATTAATTGCAGCATAAATAACCAAGACAGGCAAACAGTTAATCACACACAGATCGACTCTCTTGTAGAGCTTAGCTTTAATGGAGTGCTCATCAAAGCTAGCCAGCTTATTAGCTCTTGCGTTCGCAATGGCGGCCACCATCGCGGCCCAGAGCTCGCCGCAGGACTTCGTAGACCCCCACAATGCGGCGCGGGCCATCGTGGGCGTCGGGCCGGTGTCGTGGGACGACACGGTGGCAGCGTACGCACAGAACTGTGCGGAGCAGCGCCGCGGCGACTGCCAGTTCGTTCACTCCAGCGGGCAGTACGGGGAGAACATCTTCAAGGGCTTCGCCGGCGCCGACTGGTCCGCGGCGGACGCCATGAACATGTGGGTGTCGGAGAAGCAGTACTACGACCACGGCAGCAACACCTGCTCCGTGCCGCCGGGCCACTAGTATAGAAATCCATATCCGAGGCGGTTAAAATAGCACATCCGAGGCAGTTATCGCAAGCGCCTCCACGGAGTGGTTGCGGATATGGGGGCATGCATCGGAGGCGGTCACGCAAGCGCCTCGGATATGAGTTTATCCGAGGCGGTTGTCTAGGCTGAACCGCCTCGGATAAGGCCATATCAGAGGCGGTTAAAATTTACCAACCGTCTCCGATATCTCCTTATCCGAGGCGATTGGTGAAGTGTAACCGCCTCCGATAAGTCCTTATCCGAGGCGGTTGAGATAGAACATCCGAGGCGATTCTTTATTTCCAGCCGCCTCAGATATGTTTTTGGACAGGCATTATTTTGCCTACTTTACTATACTCCCTGAAAAAGCAAACAGTTCATATAGAACATATATCCAAATCACAGCACGCACAACAGATTTATATAGCACACTTCAATCATTTCGCATCAACCACAAGACATAAACTACAAACATTCACATACATACGCATACATTATTACAAAACTTGTTCACTTGAGACCTGTACTCAATTAACAGCGGAGATATTGATCAAATTCAAAAAGCTTGTTCACTTAAGTTCTTCACATGAATAGAACCACTCGCCGATGACTCCATGCACGATATCTGTTGATAAAGAAGTCTCATTTGTAAAAGAGTGATATTCACAAGAAAAGTTATAGTTATGTCAAACCCACTTACACGCTTGCAGTGAGAGGAAAAATGAACAAGACATTTAGAAACATCAAGTGCACTTGTCATTTTAAACCACAAGTTGGATAGATAACTACAAACTTTGGAACTTTGCAACCAATGAAGTACGTAATGACCTAACTAGAAACCTAAGTAATGATCTAACTAGTCGCAATCCTAAGTTCCTAGCATGCCTCCGAGGAACCGAAGCGCCCTTGGGGACTAATGACCTCGTTGTTTAGGAAGCTAGCGATGTGCGACCAAATCTGGGCCATGTCCATATCTTCCAACTGTTTGATTGCCATGATTTGCGCCGCTCCTTGAAAACATGAGGCTTACACTCAGGGCGAATAGCATGATTAAACATTACACATTAGTTAGTGGCGATGGTTTCGTACCACTAGATCTCCGTACTTTGGGTTGCTACAAAGGGCTAGCATGTGGAAACACACGTAATACCCACAGGCGTTGGTCCCTTCGGGCTGCTGCCAGCATTATAAAAGGAATATCGATTAGGTATAGAGGGCAGAAGTATGATGGCATTAGTTCGAGGAGTCAAGGACATTACGGAATACCTTAAACTTTGAGTCATTGCGTAACTCGATGGACACTCCTTCCTTGTGCCTCCCTCCTTGTTTGACGTACGTGTCAAATGTTCTAGGTGATTCAAAACAATTAGCATTGAACTGTCGTTTTCTTTCTGAAGAAGAAAGAATAGGCATGGACGAAGTAGAAAGTTTTGGTACTCACTCGTCGAGTAGACGCATGATGTCCACGTACCCTTGCTTGTGGAAGTCAATGCTACGCCTCATGGAATCAAGGTACCATACCTTATTCCACTTCGACACGATCATGAGGAGGATCCAATGGCCCCTGATTATGCGATACGAAGTTATTACATGTTTAGCCGTCGAACCATGAGAATTTACAAAGGATGTGGCTTACCCGATGTTATAGGTAACCTGGATGTAATCTCGTGCGGAGTACTCATGGAGTAAATGCACGACGTACTCCCGCACCATGCTCTTATTTGATGCGATGCATTGGGCTGAGATCAAATGTGGGTCGCCGAACCCCACAGAGTTCTTAAGCTTTCTTCTTTCGCTAAGATCAATCATGTATCTGAGTACAGGAGAAGAACGACTTACATTGCAGGCATTTAGCAGTGATAAAACAAATAGGTGCTGTGTTGTAAGGACTTACAGCGTGAAGCATCTCATGAGACTGGCGTCTAGCTCACGGATGTGCATCATGTTGAAGATGTCTGAGAAATCCACGGGAAACATATTCCCTTGGCGATGCTTGAAATGTTCCTCCTTGAAGCAGACTACGACGCCGACTCTTGTATCTGGGAACGGCCTGTTCGACATATCGAGATAATGGTCATGAAGCGTCCGGCAGGCTACGCCTAGGTTCATGTCAGCGTCAACCATAGGTTGTCCCGCCACGTGCTGGCGAGCTACCTCCGCTAAAGGATACTCCACATCAGCCGCCTGTTTTGAAGCAGACTTCTTGGCTTTGTATACTTTCAGCTTGGATGTGGCCCCTTGACTCTTTGTTGGAACACGGCTTGGCCGTGAGCTCTCTACTAGTGGTAGTGCCAAGAGTTGAGGGGGTAGCGAACAACATGGAAGCTTGACATGTGGCAGGCTCGGCAGTGGTGAGGAAGGACGAGCTGCCTCGAAACCTCCGGCGGAGATCGAGCAACCACCGGTGAAAAGCTGAGCATCCCTTGATCCGGCGAGCATGGAGGAATGGACGGTGCGCTCGGTGCTGATTCCAAGACTATGTCCTTCTTCGGCCACTGGACGAACGACCCGACCGCGTCGATTAGCAACTGCATCTCATCAGATTCTCGCGCGTTCGGCAAGGGACAGTTAGCGAAGGTCTGGTTGATTGACTCGACCTGCACTCGCGTGAAGCCTGGCGTTAACGGGACACCGTGTATCACCGTTCCAGGAGCAAATGGCCAGACCTGACCGTACGCGGCGTCCATCGAGAAGTTCGTCGTAGTGAACTGTATCTGCATCTTGCACCTTGTCGGACCCCCAATCTGGTCGACGGGAGAACAATCCTCGGCACCCAAGGCGCAGCTACTGCGGCGGGCACCCGGGCTAATTGCGATTGGTGCCCTGTCCTGCAGGTACTGTGTTGAAAGCCTCTCCTCCATCGCCCTCATTCTCTCCTCAAACTGCGCCTCAAGGGACGACTGTATCTCCGCTTTCATCTACTCGGCTCTTGCTCGCTTCCTCTGCCGACGTGCCTCCTGCGTGTCCCCGGTGAAGGCTTTACTCCATGTTGCGAGATTACCGAAACCCCTGGTGCGTCCATACGGCTCTCTGGTGCCGATGGCCTCGGAGAGTATGTCTTTCTCCCGACTTGGCACAAACGAGCCTTGAGATGCCTGCTCATTAAGCCCCACCATCCTCTGATAGACCTCCTCGTCTCCAGGGTTTCTCCAGACGCGTTGACCACGAGGATCCACCTTCGTCCTCGCCTTGCACCAGTCCCGAATTCGGCTGTCGCTGAAATCTGAGAACACCGGCTGCTGACCGTGCTTCTCCGCTTCCTCATCCTCCTTCGCCCACTTCTTCTTAGCACCGACGTACCCTAAGGTGCCGAGAAAATACGGGTGCTTGTTCCTCCTAGCTAGCTCTTGCCCCTTCTGGCTATCTGCTTGGAACTCTTCGGACGACTTCAGGGCGTAGAACTCCGCCCAATCTTCTTCGGAGACATCCGAGTATGCCTGGCAAGGTGACTTCTCTTGCTTCAGATAGTCTCTCACCAGTCTGTGCTTGAAATTCCTCCAGCACTTCCCAGCCGTCAATATGGTAGCTTGGTAAAATTCGGCTTCGACCTCTTCTGGGTACATGAAGGAGCCCTTCACTTCCTCAAACAGGGATCTCCGCTCCTCCCGTGTCAGCTCACCCCAATCGGCGAGGGTGATCCTAACCCTAGAACAGGCGACCACCCCGCATAACGTCCTCCACTTCTTCCGGGTTTCTTCTGGCTCAGGAACTCCGGTCACCGAATCCAAGCTTTGAACTACCCATCTGCCCTTCGGTCGACCCGATGGCTTCCTTGGTTTGCGAGAAGCCTTTCTTGACGATGTTGACGGTCTTGGCGACCCCGATGGTGATACCGTAGGGGAGGACGACCGGGAGTTCGTCTCCATTCTAGTAGCATCAGCATAACCAATTCAACATGACAAATACGGAAAGGCACATGATTGCTTGACTACCACATGGCATATATATATATAAGGCTAACATGCTATTACATTCTATTAGAAGAAGTTCATTCCTTTGGTAATTTACAGGTTTGCTGCGGTGAAAAGATTAAATTGACCTACTTGGTTGTGAAGAAACCTATGTAAAGATGGGTACCGAGTTGCCAACCCATTTTTCCATCAAAGTTGTTCTAAGAAATCTCTCGTGAAGACATAGCAAATCGCATATGTTTGTTCCCTTAGGTCTGAACAGAGTACTATATTGTAGATTGTATTTGGGATGAGAACTAATTACTTGGAAGAGTACGGGGATTCAACATGTACCAACTTAAGCAAAGGTAACCTGGTCGTCAAGGTCTAAATTGAGTTGCGGATTGAGTGACAGTCACTCAAGCAGCTACTCAATTTAGACCTTGACGACCAGAGTCATATGACCTTGATGTAGTTGGTTGTGAGATGAGATAGTGTCCAAGTAAAGTAGGAAAATTCCAATGTCTACCAATTTAAAACCAAAAATTTAGTTTCTCTAAACTTTGCATCCTCATGTTACAATGTCTTTGTCTTCATAGTTTTGACTTTTAAATTCTCCCAACGTTGCAGTTTAAACAGATCCTCTAACTGTTGCTCATATTTATTTTTACCAAACCTGCTATGCACAGCCAGCACGAGATCAGACAACTATCTATTGGGTGAAGATCCTCATAAGTTTGTAGCCATAAGGCTGCTGTACTACTGAAGTGTACAAAGGACAAAGTACCTTCTTAGCTTTTGAGGAAACCTCACGTGAAATGCATTAGTTAAATGATATTCCTGATGTCCAAGCAACATAGGTAGTAGGAGCTCCAGAAGAATCTAAGGGTAGAACTTTTTTTTTGACGGTCGGCGCAACACAATTTCTGAGCGTTTAGTATGAACTGCTAAATGCTAACTATTGTACTTTCTTAATTCTCCACTCCAGGTTTATTACGACAATGTACAAAAAAAATTCAGTGTAGAAGTGTTTATCTGAAACATACTTAGTTGGTTGAAATTAATTGGAGCATTCATACATCACATAGATTCGTGGAAATTCATATTAAAACAAATATTTGAAAAACATAAAAGAAAGGAAACATTTAGGGTGTTTGAGAGATTGGACAGTGGATATTTAAATTTTCGATCTTACCTCTGAATCAACCTAATTATTGTTTGAGGAATATGATGAGTTAGTCCACCACCACCTCATTTCTGATAAACACAAGCCTAGAACCTTCTATTACTGTTTTGTGGAAGCGACTGGAGCGAACCTTCAATGAATTAAGTTGAGTGATCTAATTTTTACGCGGTGATTGGATTCTTGCTTGTGTAAGTATGATACAGAATCTTCAAGAACAGTACCTCTTGCTGGTTTGTCAGATAAAAATAGCATAAATGGATGTTTACAGAAACGGCAAAGAGATGAAATGGCATAATCTAGAGCAAATCAGCATACCTTTAACTTTCATTCTTGTGCGTGTACTGATCTTTTCTGCGATTGCTCACCATTGCCCAGGGTCTGCTGTCAAACCACAAGGGTTCAGGAGGCATCAGAGTAAAATGTGACTTCTACCTATTGCTTGGACAAAGAAATCCTACCTTGCGGTTCTAGGAGGAGGAGAGGCCGGCGGTGGTGGTCGGGGAGGAGCTCGGGGGAAGCCGCCGCTCGGGCCGGGGAAGCCGCCGCTCGGGGGAGGAGCCCGCGGTGCTCCGGGGAGGCGGCCACGTTGCTCGGGGTCGGAGGCGGCGGTGCTCGAGGGCAGCGGTGCTCGGAGGAGGCAGCGCTGGACGGGGGCGGCGGCGCTAGGGTCGGAGGCGAGGGCGCTGGTGAATGCTTGGAGTTAGTGCGCGCGGGTGAAGGCAGTTTGAGTTTTTTATAGGGGACATATCGGAGGCGGTTAAACCGATCTGACTGCCTCCAATTACGAATAAAGGAGGCGGTTACGTGGATCTGACTGCCTCGGATATATACATATTGGAGGCGGTTACGTCGATCCGACCGCCTCGGATACGTATATATATCGGAGGCGGTTACTTTCATCTGACCGCCTCGGATATATATATATCGGAGGCGGTTACTTTTATCTGACCGCCTCGGATATATATATATATATCGGAGGTGGTTTTTTAGATATAATCTCCTCGGATACAGATAAAGGAGGCGGTTGGTAAATTCTAACCGCCTCGGATAGGTTTGCTAAACTTTCTGCACAATTCAGTTCACAGTTTCAGAATTGACAGCAAACAGATATAACATCACAAATACAACACCAATATAACATCACATATACATTGACATCACACAGATATCAACAACATAAATACATCACCATTTGCACATACATGTTTCTTGCATGTTCAAACCAACAAAATCAACACTTCCTCAAAAAATGTCATGAACATCTCAAAGGATTGCATTGCTTCAAAGATTTGCACAACTCTACAACCTTTACGATGAACATCCCACATATATATATCACCATTCTACAACCTTTGCATGTTTCAACCAACAAAATCAGCACTTCTCAAATTATCTTCGCTTCCTCATCCTTTTCTTCTTGCGAGGCATTCCCTCTTCGAACTCTAGTCCTTCTTGATGATCTTGACGTGCGTACACCGCTTCGTTTGGTTCATCGGTAATCGGATCTCTAATGCTATGTTGCATCGGAGGTGCATCTTCAAAGACCTTGTATTCGTCCTCATCCACCACTCCCTGAACTCCCACAATCTTCCTTTTACTCTGTAGGGCAATATGAAGATTTTTCTTCACCGGGTCGGTCACATAAAACACTTGGTGAGCCTGATTGGCTAGAATGAAGGGGTCATCTTTGAATCCAACACGTTGGAGGTCTACTGTTCTTATCGACCTTCGTAGATTGCAGATTGACCCAACGGCAACGGAATAATGAGAATTTGAAGTACACATAGTCCAACTCCCAAATATCCTCGATGAACCCATAGTACCAGCTCCGTTTACCGCTCATGTCAGAAGCCTCTATGCGGACCCCACTATTTTGAAATGTGCTTTTGTTATCTTGATCTCTAGTGTAGGAATGTGTATCCGTTAATGTCATATCCTTGCCAAGTGACGACTTCGAATGTTGGGCCCTTCGCGTACCAGGTTAGAATGTCGCTAGAGGCGCTCCTTGAACCACTTGTTGAATTCTTTGTTATGCTCTCTCGTCCTCCACACATCGGTTCTATCTGGATGCTCCCGCCTTAACTTTGCCTTGTGCTCGTCCATGTACGGGGCAATGACGGTCGTGTGTTGTAGCACTGTGAAATGGGCGAGAGCGTGACCAGGTTGATCGGCCGTTATTGATTTCTTTCCGATGGTCTCAACACCATCAAGCCTGCCTTCGTGCCGAGAGCGTGGAATGCCAATTGGTTGGTTCGATTCCATGTAGTCAACACAGAACTCGACCACCTCCTCCGCAGCGTAACCTTCGACAATGCTTCCCTCTGGTCGATACCTGTTTCGCACGTAGTGCTTCAAGATTCCCATGAATCTTTCGAACGGGTACATGCTCCGAAGGAAGACGGGCCCGCACATCTTGATTTCGTGGACGATGTGGACGATGAGATGCACCATTATATCGAAGAAAGAGGGGGGAAATACATCTCTAGCTGACAAATAGTCTCCGCCGCCGCTAACTCAAATCATCTAGTTCGAACACATCCATCATCTTCTGTGAGATCTTGTTGAAGAAGAAGCAGAGGTTGGTGATTGATTCTCGGACGTTAGGCGGCAGAATATTTCTGATTGCAATTGGGAGCATCTGTGTCATCATGACATGGCAGTCATGAGACTTCATGCCGATTAGTTTCAAGTCCTGCATCGAGATGAGCCTCTTGATGTTGGCGGAGTAGCCCAACGGAACCTTCATGCCATGCAAGAAGTTGCAAAACTCGGTTCTCTCGGCCTTGGATAAAGTGTAACAAGCAGGGGGGATGTATGTCTTCCCGTTAGGCAGTAGTACAGGCGCCAGCTCTGGCCTGATTCCCATGTCGACCATGTCCAGTCGGGCCTTGACGTCATCCTTCGTCTTGTCCTTCATGTTTAGCAGTAGACCCAGCACGCTGTCACAGACATTCTTCTCTATGTGCATCACATCGATGCAGTGCCGGACGTCTAGATCCTTCCAGTACGATAGGTCCCAGAACACCGATCGCTTCTTTCAGTACGCGGACTCATCTGCGGCCTTCTTTTTCTGACCCTTTCTCAGCACGACGTCGACATCATTAACCTTCTCGAAAACCTCTGCACCGCTTATTGGCCTTGGTTTCGCACCGTTCTCCGTTCTCCGTTCTCCCGTTGAACTGTGACTTCCACCTCCGGTAACGGTGCCTTACAGGCAGGAACCGCCGGTGACCCATGTACACGACTTTCCCGTAATTCTTGAGACTTAGGCTCACGGTATTCTCCATGCATATGACGCAACCTTTGTGTCCTTTCACCGTCTGACCGGAGGTGTTGCCGAGAGCGGGAAAGTCTTGGATTGTACAGAACAGCATGGCCCGCAGAGTGAAGTATTCTATTTTGTCCGCATCCCATACCTGCACTCTTGTGTTCCATAGTGTTTCTAGATCATCCATCAACGGTTGGAAATACACGTTGATGTCGTTACCAGGTTGCTTAGGCCCTTTGATAAATACGGACATCATAATATACTTCCGTTTCATACAAAGCCAGGGAGGTATGTTGTACATACTGAGAAGTACGGGCCAGGTGCTATGTCGGCTGCTCATGTTGCCAAATGGATTCATTCCATCCGTACTCAGCGCAAACCTTATGTTCCTACTTTCCGCAGCGAATCGGGGATACTTCCTATCGATGTTTCTCCACTAGATAGCATCGGCAGGGTGTCTGAGCTTTCCATGGGACGCCTTCCGCTCCTCCTCATGCCAGCGAAACAGTTTTGCTTCCTTCGGGTTTGCAAACAAACGCTAAAGGCGCGGGATTACAGGCAGGTACCAAGTAACCTTCGCAGGAGTCCCCTTTGTCGCCTCGACGAATTCGTCAGCTCCTTCTACTCCAATCTTACCCTTGTACCGAGAAGTCTTGCACACAGGGCATGAATGTAGCTTCGCAAACTCTTTCCGGTATAGGATACAGTCGTTCCGACATGCATGTATCTTTTCAACTTCCAGTCCCAACGGACAAAGCACCTTCTTCGCTCTGTATGTGTTTATGGGTAACTCATTCCCCTCCGGAAGCATGTCACCTAGGAGGCCCAACAACTCGTTGAAACTCTTGTCGGACCAGCTGTTGCTCGCCTTCAGCTTCAATAGTTCAAGCACGACATATAACAAAGTGAACTTAGCCTTGCATCCTGCGAATAGCGGTTTCTCCGAGGCCCCCATCAAGCCTAGGAATTGTTCGTACTCTCCCTCGGTTTCGTGCCCTTCGAAATCACGCAGCATCTGTTCCAGCTCAGGCATTGAGTCGGGATCATCGGACCTCTCATGGTGTGAATCACAACCGATATCAAATGGCATATCGGTTGCTTCTTCATCTTCACCGTGCTTGGTCCAAGTGAATACCCTTCCATAAAACCTCTCTTGAAGATGCGGTACTCAATATAATGGAGCTCGAAAGTCCTTACGTTACCACAGTCTACGCATGGACAATACGTGTCAGCTCTGCCCTCTTTCAATATGTCCGCCTTGGCAGCTGCCATAAATGCTCTCACTCCACCTCTATACGCTTCTGTGTTGCGAGCTCCGTACATCCACGATCGATCCATCTAAGCCGTGTATGTGGAAAGTTGAAATTTTAGTTCAAAATATGAAGTGCATCGACTTCGTGACATTAGTTTATCATTACTTCAATTACTAACCTAACTGAATTATCAAAATAATTACTAACCCGCTTAACTAACTAATATAAATAACTAACCGTACTAATTGACTAATATAACTAAGCTATATGCGTCGACTCTCTTCAATTACTAATGTATAACTAACCAAATTAGCACTTCTTGCATATGAAAATTAAATAAGCCACAAAAATAAATCCATCATTAATTATTTTTCTTTTTACCCACAAAATTCCTTAAACATTTCAATACCTTAACACATCTTGCAATGCATTGAACCATACGATAATTCAAACATTTCTATCGATCTAATTATGATCATATAATTGTATATTCTCAATGTCCAATAAACAAAGCAAAATCATCAAATTATTGGATGAATTGAATCAAAAACTATGCACTAACCTTTGGTAAGCAACAAAGAAGTATTATCTCCAACTATACTCTTCCAAATGTAACTTCTCCACCGAAGAATCGCCAGAAAACAGCTCAAAAAATCGTCAGCAAATCGCCACATTGAAGACATATCTACCTACTGGTCGTCTGTCTGCTCGCGCAGCACAATTAATACTGTGAATCATATTGGAGGCGGTTAAATCCATATAACCGCCTCGGATATTACATATATGGAGGCGGTTATATATCAGAAACCGCCTCGGATATGTACTAACATATCCGAGGCGGTTGACAATACATAACCGCCACGGATAACGACCACATCCGAGGCGGTCATAAATAAGTAACCGCCTCGGATAACATTGGAGGCGGTCATAAATAGGTAACCGCCTCGGATGTGTCGTTATCCGTGGCGGTTGTTCCCGGACTCGTTATCCGAGGCGGTTTTTTTGTACTAACTGCTTCCGGCGTTTCTTATTCGTGGCGCTTCTACTTAACCGCCTCGGATAAGACGTCTCGTATAAACAATTCTGTACTAGTGGGCGAGTCTTGCGGGCACTACACGCAGGTGGTATGGCGCGACTCGACGGCCATCGGCTGCGCCCGCGTCGTCTGCGACAACAACGGCGGCGTCTTCATCATCTGCAGCTACAACCCGCCGGGCAATGTCATTGGACAAGTCCCATTCGAGGCTACTGCTAGTGCTTAAGTAAGTACGTACTTAAGCACTAGCAGTACTTAAGCACTTACTGTAATAATTAAGAGCCGTCATGGGTACGGACACATAGTACGTACGTGCCATGCTATACGTAATGTGGTTGGTGTTACCCCCTGCATGTATATATGAGGCATGCATATATTATGCATGCATCTCTGTGTGTTATATCGAATAAGTCATGCAGATGTAATATGTGCCGGTATACATATCTACTATGGAATGAAGAAATGAGATGGTCAAATATCTATGTGACTCTGCGTACGTTCCTCCTGGGTGTATTCGTCGCCGGAGTCAGAGAAGATCGAAGTTAATAAGAGTTTGCAGAAATAATTGGTACAAAAAACTCGATATGGTATGTTATCACTTGGTCGATCGTGAACTTGAATCTCAGCAAGAATAGCAGAATACCGGCACCGGTTGGCTGTCTTCAAGTTATTGATCAACTCCAGACAATGGGACGCCATTTTAGCTTTGTTAGATAATCGAGAGGCCTAAGTAAAAGCAGAATAAGAATAAGGAGACACCAATTTTACGTGCAACGAGACACCCATTTTCACGAGAAAAATCCTTGCGGAAAAAAACCACGGGTGCACAAGGACAATCTTCACTATATCAGAAGGAGGTTACAAAGCAGGAGATTTACAACGAGTCGTGATACCCATCTCGACGCACGGACTTTGGTCTTTTCATAGTATACGGATCATTACATATCACATGCCAACGCTAGGCCTTGGGCACAGGCCATCGCCTCTAAAGTAGCCGGATCTGAGACGCCATCAATAGACCGCGCACTACCCCAGAAAACCCCTCCACTGACGGGCGCTTAAACCACTCCACTGACGGGTTTAGCGCCCGTCAGTAACGTCGCGTCAGTGGAAGTCTAACTTCCGCTGACGGGCGGTGGACCTGTCAGTAGAGGGAAGATCACCACTGACGGGCAGATCATTCGGCCCGTCAGTGGTGGGTTTTATGGGATTTAAAAAAAAAGCCCGGCTCCAGGGCGGCGTGGCTGCCTGGATCGGGGAGCCGAGGACGTGCTCGTCGCCATCGCCTGAATCGGGGAGTCGAAGCCGTGGACGCCGCCGCTCCGTCCCTCCCGCGCTCGTCGCCGTCGATGGAGTCCAGGAGGTCTCGCCTTGTCGCCGCCGTGCTGGATCTGATGCTCACCGTGCCTGACGCCGTGCAGTAGCCGTCGTCATCGCTACCGTCATCGCTGCCGCCAGCTCCCCCACCACGAGAAGTCACCGCCCACGGGCGCCGCATAGGGGTTAGCGGCCACGGGTACCAGCGGGGCGACCACGGGAGCCCCGGCCAGGTCGCTGCACAGAAGAATCAACCGAGCGAGGTTGGATCAGATCAGACCGCGGAACTCGGCGAGGAACACACCGTCTAGGGTTAGGGTTACGTACCTGCGCCTGTCGTGGTAGGAGGAGGGGTCGGCGTAGCGGTTGTCCGCGTAGGGATTCATGGCGCCGCGCGGGGTTTGGCCGGATGGCGAGGGCGCCGCGACCGTGTGGCTCGAGGAGGAAGGAAGGATAGATCTGCTGGGCCGTGCGGCTGTGTCGGGGAGGAGGCGGAGGGGGCCGGTGGCGTCGGGGAGGCAGCGTCGGGGAGGAGGCGTCGAGGTCGAGGACGGATCCGGCGGCGTTGTGGAGGCGGCGGAGGGGAGAGGAGGCGGAGGGAGATCCGGTGGCGCGGGAGAGAGGCAGAGGGAGGCGGCCAGAGGCGGAGGGTCGGGGCGGAGGCGGCGGCCAGTGGGGAGAGGAGGCGGAGGGGGCGCGGGGAGGAGGCGACGTCGTCCGGGAGGAGGCGCGGGGAGGAGGGGGCGCGGGGAGGAGGCGGCGTCGTCCGGGAGGGGGCGCGGGGAGGAGGGGGCGTGGGGAGGAGGCGGCGTCGGGGCTGTAGGGGTGGAGGGGATTGGGGCTTAGGGATTTTGAGGGGATCGGGGGCTGGACGGGTGGGCTTATAGATAGGCCCTAACATCACTGACGGGCCATAATTTTGGCCCGTCAGTGATTTAAGCCATGAGATCATCGACAGATTAAATATTGAGCTCATCAGTGGAGTATTACACACTACTGACGGGCAGTAAATAACGTGCCCGTCAGTGATACTGCCCGAAACATCACTGACGGGGAATAATTTTGTGCCTGTCAGTAGAGATAAACGGATCAGTGACGGGCTGGATATTTTGGCCCGTCAGTAGAGCTGCGTGTCAGTGATATCAGCACTGAATCGTGCTTGTCCTCCGAGTACCTGACGTTCAGGCATCTTCCTTGCTTGTGGAGGTCCTTTTGCCTTGCAGCAGGATGACCTCGATGCTCCTTCACAAACTTACTGATTCAGCCCACACAAGCTTGGGTGATAGCAGTAACTCCTACACCTGTCTAGGAGTAGACACTCCAAGAGTAACAGATGATGCAGCAGCAATCTCTTGAAGGAACCTTTGCTCGTGCTCAAAGCTCACAAACTCACTTGGACTGACCCTTAGGCTTTTAGCTCTTGTTGAGTGGTTGGAGTCTCTGCAACGGTTGTATGTGATTCACTGGTTTGAGCAAGGTTGAGGACGAAGTCCTCCCCTGGTCCCCTATATATAGGGTCCTCAGGCACCTGACCGTTACCCTGTTGCCACGTAGGATTAAGTGAACCACCGATGTCAGCCACCGGTGACACAGCTACACACTACGCCCAACTGTACCCGGCTCAGGCAAACCGACACTTGTGTCACCGGCGGCACACATAGGTGAACCCTTAGCTGATAGCCGCACTACTCAGCCCGGTCCTGGCACATGACATGCCCTCAGCATACTTCAAACTCTAATACCTATAAGGAGAGAACCTCCGACAGACTTCTGACACATCAGACCGCCTATCGCAGTGCAGGTACCTTAGCATTTTCAAGCTCTCCCCTGGTACAGAGATGTACCTGAGTCATAGAGCGGAAGACCACCTGTGACACAGCTGTGTCACACAGGTGCCTAAAGCTCTAGGGTTTTCACTGTTAGTACTGCAGAGCACTAACATAAAACAGCTTCAAAGCATCAATCCCCTTGACCAACACTCTGAGCAATGAGCAAGGTTCCCTTAGACAACTGCTACTGTTTCATCCCTCTTGATAGTACGGGTGATTCCTATGGACTCAAAGAAACTAGCAAATCTAGGCTTTACCTGCCACCAACTGAAGTCACGGCCCTTGACGCATCAAGCCACCATCACCTTGCTTGCAGCTCCCTGCACAGCACCGGCTTCTTCTCAGCTGTGACACAGCTGCCTAGCACAGCCATCTCTTTGTCCTTGAAACCACCTTGTACCCTTTTTGGTGACCATCTTTCACTGGATAATCCTTCTTCATGGAACCTGTAAACTCTGCTTACACTCATTGTAAACATTAGATTCCAGTTTAAGTTGCCATTAACCATCAAAACCATATTTGGGCCTAGATGATCTTTCAAGGGTTTAGGGTTTAGGGTTTAGGGTTAGGGTTTAGGGTTTAGGATTTAGGGTTTAGGGTTTAGGGTTCTAGGGTTAGGGTTTAGGGTTTAGGGTTTAGGGTTTAGGGTTTAGGGTTTAGGGTTTAATGTTCTGACTTTGACTTGCCCATTTTTTGCAGACTTGGAGCGAGCCACAAATGCATGCAATTTGTAGGCGTTGAAGATATTAACAAGCAACATGAGGAAGACCATGGAAGTGGAGGCCTATTAGATTGTGTTACAATGTGCTACTTGGTTATTTTGTTTTGATTCTGCTCAGTATCTATATATACTCTATGCTAGTAGTGGTGTTTATCTCATTTTGGTCCACGGTGGGCATGTCTGAACTGCTAATGTAAAACTCTGATGACTTGGGGTCTCTCAGAACTGACTTCCAACCCATATAGTTAGTAGGTCATATTTTGCTGAAATTCACGCAGAGAAAGATTATCTATTGCGCTTGCTATTTATTCTGCTGCTGGAGAGATGAAGCAAGTCATTTTGTGACTTCCGTATGGAGTATGTGTTTCATGGAAGCGATCGGCGACTGTGACCATGAGGTCTATCTCTTCATTTTGTTTATTTTTGTTAGTTGGTTTATGGTTGCAGCGAGACTTTGGATCTTTGTTGCTTACCGCCCATGTTTGCAATGTTGCTGGAGAACTGGCAGCGAGTGGATAGCACCTAGAGGTGCATCTTTAGAACTACTGTGCATAAAGCTATGCTCGTGCAAAGCAATTTTTTATTTATTTTCAAATGTTGTAAGGAAAATCTAAATAGAGAGATTTAAGGTTTAGTTAGTTATGTTTAACTGAACTATGGACAATGGAATCCAGATTTCAGATTAAAAATGCAAGTATTGTCATGCTGAAGCAAAAATAATTAAAAATGCTTCATGGTTTTGATGAATACGGTTCACATTTTGGTCCATATTGTCAGCTAGTCCTGGTTTATCATGTCCAATTTTAGTGATCTGTTAATTTCTCATTATTCACTCATTTATCTAAGGCTTAGGCTCATTTGAGTTATGACTAGAAGAGAAGTCCCCAAAAAGTCATAGGTCATCAGGATCAATATGGGAGAACTGTAAGACAAGCAAAAGCAGTCTCATGAAAAGGAACACAAAAGGTGATAAAACTATTGAGTTGAGAAAATAGTCGCGCACTACATCTATTAGTTATCTGTCATTGCAATGCTCAACAAGTACTTCGTTAAGGCCGCTCATAAGCGATGTTTGATCTGGCCGAGGTACTGCAATGCCAAAATGTTAAAGTTGTTTGCTTTAAGATTGCCATCAGTACTTCAACTTTTGAGGCCTTCACAATTATTCCTGTGTATTGCCTGACACACATCGAAAAGGATTTTATATAATCCATAATTTAGAGTCATGTACATTCATGTTGGCTTCATGTGAGCTATCGGGGCTCAAAACTCAAATGAACTGGAGCAACAAGTGCCATACTGTCATTATGTGCTGAGCTTTAGCTTCTGGTATTGCATCATTTGGCTGGGTTGTGCTGTTCCTGCAAATGAATTACACGCTGGAGCTAAGTCTACAGCTTCCATGCGTGACCATGGCCTCCCTTTCTTCAGGTTGCACAGAGCAGCTCAGAACAAAGCGAGCAGCTTCAACTGCACCAATGCACCTGTAAGCCTCCCTAAATTATGTACACATCTCAGAAATTGCATTTCCTCCTCTCGAAATTGTAACCTTATAATTTTGTTTGCAGATCAAAAAATTGAGGCATGTGCTCCCAAAGTATGGACCAGACGCATGTAGCTCCGGGCTTGCACAGGGACTCGAAGAGTTGGGGCTCTTTCCATCGGCTGTCAAATAAGGATCTGTGGTTCACTTACAGCAAAGGTCAACCTTATTCCAATTTTTAATTCTGTTGGATATATTCGGCAACGGTTGCGAGGTGGGATATAAGCTTGCGTGCAGGTTGTTTTATTGGGGGCTTTCAATAATCTAAGTTTTTTTTATCATCTTTGCTTGCTGGTTACGTCTTTTTTTTTGCATGCTGCAGCTATCATTTTTGGTGTATTCCAAAGATCACTTTCAATCTTGATGCCATCTCTTTGTTGAAGATGTATATCCTTCATTGTTTTCCCTTCCATGTGATGCATACATTGCAGATTAAATGTACGTGGTATTGAGCATGTAATCTGCTTCATCTGATGTACACCCTTCAGGTTCTCTACTCAAACCGTTTGCGAAATCTCTATAGTCCTGACGAGGGGAGCCCATCCGGGTAGGCCCAGCACCATTAGTCGACCCAACAGGCTTGGGTAGGCCCACTCAGATGAAGGCCCAAGAAAGTCCTGCAGCAGTGCAACGTCCGGGTGCCATCAAGACAGGCGTTACAACTCATCAAGACGAACGTGTCAACCGGCATGAAGACTACCGTTACTCGGACAGTTACACAATGTAAATTCCGTGTTTAATTTAGGCAGTTACTGTAGCTAGCCGAGTGGTCGAGTCAGCCAGTGTTCAAGCCTATATATATGGCCGAGCCCCCAGGCAGAAGGGGCTGGCTGGTCTCTGGTTCTAACTTTATCTTCAACCTCTTGTAACTCTTTTTCACGCAAGATCATCAAATACATACAGCAGGAGTAGGGTATTATCTCCTCCGTAGGAGAGCCTGAACCTGGGTAAAATTGTCTTGCGTGCACCGCCTAGATCTTCCATACACGCTTCCTTAATTCCTATTATAAATGGATATTGCCGTGAATTCCCCGCGACAGTTGGTGCGCCAGGTAGGGGGTGCATGCTTTGAAGCCACGATCCGGGCGGGATCTTCTCCAGTCACCGGCGATAAGCTTGTCGCCGGCAACATGTCACCAAGTGTACACCGTGAGGGCTCGAAGTTCATCTTCGGCAGCTTTCACTTTGTGGCCGATGCCTTCGGCTAGCTGCGTCTTCAAGATCCGCATCCTTGCCCCGCGGAGGAAGCGAACTCCGAGCTCCGGTCCGGATCTCCTTCTGCTCTGGGCAAGGGCGAAGGACGTTCCCAGTTCGTCGCCATGGTGGGCGCTGAGTCCCTCCTTCCCCTTTTGGATTCCGGATCCGAAGGGGACGAGAGTTCGCACAGCCATACCACCTCGGCAGAGGTGTATGTGATTGGAGATGGCACCACCGATGGCACGGGAACGTCTGCTGTAGCGGCTAGGGCGGCACATGAGCATCTGCATACGCCCATCGGCGGACAATCGGAAGCCGAGAGGGCCTTGGAAGCCTCTCGGCGAGCCCTCCTCGCTGAACGAGAGCGCCTCGACCAGGAGCGGGCGGCACTCGAACAGCGGGAGTGGCAACCGAATGATCCTCACGGTTCGCGCAGCCGCGCGAATCGGCGAACTTCTTCGGCTGCCCGGAGGAGCCGGGCAACTCGGGCCCCTCTTTTCGGGCAAGTGCAGGACGGTGTCCCTGTTTATCAGACACCGGCCCAGAACCTCTTCGCGGCTGCCGCGCTGGCCGACTCACTGCCGCCCTCGGCAGATGGTCCCGCGGCAGAAATTCAACGCCGAGTCGTCACCCTGATGAGGACGGCGGTAGAACAACAGCAGAACGAGGCTGAGTCGGTTAGCCACCGACTGGTCTCCCAGGGGACTCGGAGTCGGCCTTCGGGGGCTCCAAGTCGCCCTGCCACAGTTGGATCGTCTCAGCCGAGTCGGTCCACAAACCGACCTGATGCTCGCCAGGAGATCAACCGACTCCAGGCTGAGCGACGACAAGCCGGCTCCCACCGAGCGAACGACGCCCGAGATGCTCGCGATGACATCGAGGGGCGGCGGGCAGCCTGGGTGCGGGCCGAACGACGCGCTGGCGAGGTTAACCAGCCGGGTGGCTCTGCCTCCACCGGACCGCTTTGCTTCAGCAGGCGGATTCGGTCCGAGCCGTTCCCGGACCGGTTCTGGATTGCTAGCGGCGTTGACAAGTACGACGGCACGGCCAAGCCGGAAACTTGGCTGGCCGACTACTTAGTCGCTTGTAATATAGGAGGCAACGAGCGTGTCGCCCTCCGAAGCCTACCCCTGATGCTGGAAGGGTCGGCTCGGGCATGGCTTAACAGCCTGCCCGAAGATAGCATCTACGACTGGAAGGACCTCCAAGAGGCCTTCGTCAAGAACTTTGAGGACACGTACAAGCGCCCTGGGAATGCCCAAGACCTATAGCTCTGCGTCCAGGAGAAGGGCGAGTCGGTCCGCGATTACATCCAACGCTGGACCCGGCTCCGAAACTCCATTGAAGACGTCACCGAGACACAGGCCATCCAGGCCTTTTCCCAAGGAGTCAAGTACGAGCTCCACAAGCACAAGTTGGCCCGGTCTAACATTCAGACCATGGGCCGACTCATGGAGGTCGCTAGCAAATACGCGACGGGTGAAGAGGCGATGCGGTACGAAGACAAAGGCAAAGCAAAAGCCGAGTCCTCAAGCCGGAAGGTGCCAACCGACTCGAGTCGGAAGCACACAGATACTCGGCCCCCGAAGCGAAAGGCTGGAGGTGGAGATGGAGTCGGTGGAGCCGACTTGGTTGCAGCTGCTGAGCGTCGCCCCCAGCGTGGCGACGATGGCCAAAAGAAAGAGCGCCCCTGGCAGTAGCGCAAGGCGCCAAAACTGACATTCGAGGAGGTCCTTGATGGGCCCTGCTCGTTTCACAGCACCGCCAAGTATCAGGCGGGGCACTCGACCCGGGAGTGCAGCTTCCTGTAGCGCCTCCGGGAGGAGAAGCAGCCCGAGCCGGAAGACGGCGGAGAAGGTGGCTCCGCCGCAGGCGGCGGCGCCGCGCAGTATACTCGTCAAAGGGGGGTACTCATGATCTTCCAAGGATCCAACTCCAAAAGGGGTCGGAAGCTGCGCTGTCGCGAAGTCAACGCGACGGTGCCGGCTGTCCCTCAATGGCTGGACTGGTCCGAGATACCAGTCGGATTCAGCCGACTTGACCACCCGGACTGGGTCCCTCAACCCGGCAAGCATCCCCTGGTGGTGGATCCGCAAGTCGGCGGGTTCAAACTCCGCAAGGTCTTGATGGATGGTGGTTCCAGCATCAATATCATCTTCATGGACACCCTGAAGAAGATGCAGGTCTCGGAGACCCAGCTCCGCCCCAGCAACACTTCCTTCCACGGAATAGTGCCGGGGAAGTGCGCTAAGCCTCTGGGTCAAATCTCCCTGGAAGTGGTGTTCGGCGAGCCGAATAACTTCCGGGTTGAGACATTGACCTTCGAGGTAGTCGGCTTCAAGAGCGCATACCATGCGATCTTCGGCCGGCCGGCTTATGCCAAATTCATGGCTAGGCCGTGCTACACGTACCTGAAGCTGAAGATGCTGGGTCCTAAAGGCGTCATCACCATCACTGGCGACTTTGAGCGCTCTAACGAGTGCGACATCGCCAGTGCGGACATAGCCGAGTCCCTGATCGCGGCTCAGGAGCTGGAGAACATCCAGGTGACAGCCGACTCGGACCAACCTCCACCCAACAAGAAGGCGGCAACCGAGTCCGCCTTCCAGTCGGCCAAGGACACAAAGCGTGTCCAGGTCCATCCTGAGGATCCGTCTAAGACAGTCCAAATCGGGACTGACCTTGAGGCTAAATAGGAAGGCGCGCTCGTCGACTTCCATCGTGAGAACTGGAACATCTTCGCATGGAAGCCCTCTGACATGCCGGGTGTTCCAAGGAAGTTCGCCGAGCACTCCCTCAACGTCGCTAAAGATGCAAGACCGGTGAAGCAGTCACTTCGCCGTTTCGCTGAAGACCGGCGAAAAGCAATCGGAGAAGAAATCGCCCGACTCCTTGCAGCCGGGTTCATCAAAGAAGTTTTTCACCCGGACTGGTTGGCAAACCCGGTCCTGGTTCTTAAGAAGAATAAAACTTGGCGCATGTGTGTGGACTACACATCCTTAAATAAAGCATGCCCCAAGGACCCGTTCGCCTTACCCCGAGTGGATCAAGTTGTTGACTCCACAGCCGGGTGCGAACGTTTATGTTTTCTGGATGCCTATTCAGGCTATTACCAGATCAAAATGAAAGAGTCAGATCAAATAAAAACTTCTTTCATTACCCCATTTGGGGCTTTTTGTTACATCACAATGCCTTTTGGTTTGAAAAATGCTGGCGCGATATATCAACGTTGTATGCAAAAGTGTTTGCATGACCAGATAGGTAGAAATGTCCAGGCTTACGTCGACGATATTGTGATAAAGACAAAGAAGACCGCGGACCTCCTGATTGACTTGGCGGAAACGTTTGCCAATCTCAGGAGGTACGACATGAGGCTTAACCCAGAGAAGTGCGTCTTCGGAGTTCCGGCTGGCAAGCTAGTCGGCTTCATCGTTTCCGAGCGAGGGATCGAAGCGAACCTGGACAAACTTGATGCCATCATCAAGATGGGCAGGCCGAAGGACTTGAAGGCCATCCAACGCTTAACCGGGTGCCTCGCTGCCTTAAGTCGGTTCATAGCCCGACTCGGTGAGAAGGCTTTGCCTTTTTACCGACTTCTCAAGAAGTCCGACTCCTTCGAGTGGACGAGTGAAGCTCAGCAAGCCTTCGAAGATCTCAAGCGTCTTCTGTCCACACCTCCAGTTCTCGCTGCACCCATGGAGGGAGAACCCATGCTGCTTTACATCGCGGCCACCAATCAAGTGGTCAGCGTTGTCTTAGTGGTGGAACGTGCAGAAGAGGGCCGAATTCAGAAGGTACAGCGACCCATCTACTACATCAGTGAAGTGCTTTCCGAGTCGAAGCAGCGCTACCCGCACTACCAAAAGCTAGTCTACGGAGTGTTCCTAGCAACTCGGAAGCTGGTACACTACTTCCAAGCTCACTCGGTCACCGTGGTCAGTCACGCCCCTTTGTCTGATATCATCAACAATCGGGATGCCACGGGCCGAGTCGCTAAGTGGGCGATAGAACTCATGCCGCATGACATCAGCTACGAGCCCCGCAAGGCTATCAAGTCGCAAGCTTTGGCAGACTTCATCGTTGAGTGGACTGAGAGTCAGTCCCTTCCGACTCAGCTGCATCTTGAGCACTGGGTCATGTACTTCGATGGTTCGAAGATGCTCGCGGGCACGGGAGCTGGAGTTGTGCTGATCTCCCCCAAAGGCGACAAGTTGAATTACATACTCCAGATTCACTTCGCCGCCTCCAACAACGTCGCAGAATACGAGGCGTTACTGCATGGCTTACGCATTGCAGTTTCACTCGGCATTCGACGACTCCTTTGTCGCGGTGACTTGGATCTAGTGGTGCAACAGGTAATGAAGACTTGGGATGCCAAAGATCCAACCATGGCAGCATACTGTGCTGCTGTGCGTCGGCTGGAAGGACACTTTGACGGCCTCGAGCTTCACCATGTTCGCCGAGCAGACAACGAAGCAGCCGACTCCCTTGCCAAGATCGGTTCTGCAAGAAAAAAAGTGCCGCCTGGAGTTTTCCTTCAGCAACTTCTCCAACCATCCGTCAAACTGGAGTCGGCTGCCGAGTCATCTGAAGCCGGGTCATCACATTCAGATCCGCCTCAACCGATACAAGAAGATGTCTTAGCAGTCATTCCTCTCTGGACTCAGCCATTCCTTGCGTACCTCTTGCGCAAGGAGTTACCTCAGGATCCGACTGAGGCACGCCGCATCGTGTGCCGGGCTCGAGCATACACCATCATCAATGGCGAGCTTTACAAGCGCAGCACCACTGGAATTTTCCAGCGCTGCATTTCGCCAGAAGAAGGTCGAACATTGCTCGAAGAAGTCCATTCGGGACTTTGCGGCCACCATGCTTCGTCAAGATCCTTGGTTGCCAAAGCCTTCCGACACGGTTTTTTCTGGCTCAGCGCTCATGCTGATGCGGAAGAACTCGTCCGAACCTGCGAAGGGTGCCAGCGGTATGCCCGTCAAATACACATGCCGGCTACCGCGCTCAAGACCATTCCGATCACATGGCCTTTTGCCGTGGGGACTCGACATGGTGGGTCCGCTCAAAACAGCCCGGGGAGGTTTCACTCATCTCCTCGTGGCCGTGGACAAGTTCACAAAGTGGATTGAAGCCAAGCCAATCATGAAGCTCGATGGTCCGACTGCTGTCAACTTCATGAAGGGAGTCATTTTCCGATTTGGAATTCCCCACAATATCATCACCGACAATGGCAAGAACTTCACTGCTGAAGTCTTCCGCCACTTTTGTCGGGATCATGGGATTCGGATTGACTATGCCTCCGTGGCTCATCCGCAGTCCAACGGCCAAGTTGAGCGGTCCAACGCTCTAATTCTCCAAGGCATCAAGCCCCGGTTGCTAGTCCCGCTGCAACGGGCTGCCGGCTCCTGGATCCACGAGCTTCCGTCTGTTCTTTGGAGCTTAAGGACGACTCCAAACAGGTCGACTGGCTACACGCCGTTCTTCATGGTTTACGGAGCTGAAGCCGTCCTGCCAAGTGACATCCTCCACGACTCTCCGCGAGTCGCAGCATACGTGGAAAAGGATGCCGAGTCGGCATGACAAGACGACCTGGATCTCCTGGAAGAAGTGCGGGAACTCGCCCTCTCGCGCTCGGCCATTTATCAACAGAACTTGCGCCGATACCACAGTCGGCAAGTACGAGGCCGAGTCTTCAACAAAGGAGATCTGGTCCTCCGACTGATCCAAGACAAGGCTGGCATGCACAAATTGTCTCCGCCTTGGGAAGGACCATTCATCGTCAACTAGGTGCTTCACAACGGCGCGTATCGACTGGAGGACCCGGCAACCGGTGCAGTTACAGAACGGATGTGGAACATTGCACAGCTGCGTCCCTTCTACACTTAAAACTTTGTACTTCAAATAGTTCATTGTTTCATCATAAATAAACAATTGTTTCCTTCGAGCGGCACTCGGGAGGCACTTTGTTTATCTAAAATTTTTGTTTTTTTTCGACTAAGTTCCCTTTGGGCAATCCCCGGGGGCTACGTCTAATAAAACCGAGTGACTTCACTTCAGGCAACACCCGGAAGTCACCGCAAACCCACTGGGTGATTCATCACTCGGCACAAGTTATTTCGAATCTCCTAACTTTGTTTTTACACGAGCGTCTAAGTAAATGCGTACGGTACCTGAGGCCCACTCTTCGTCCCCAACTACAGTCGCAACCCGGCTGTCCGGTTGGCAAGAGCAAAAGCTAAAGGTCGGCCTGCGCGCGAAAGGATCTGACTTGGCGGAAAAAACAACTGTGGACGAATCAAATAACTTGTGCAAATAACTTAAGCAAAAATCAGAATGAATTGAAAAACATCTTCATTCCTTGCAAAAGTTTTTTACATTTTGTCCACTCGGCATACCGAGAGATATTACATTATGATCTTTATTCCTCTGGAGTTGCTTCTATGCGCTCCTCCAGGTCGGTGAAGCTGGCGATCCGGCTGGCGGCGGCGCGGACTCGGGGAAGGAGCTCCATGGGGTCGACCGACTGGCCTCCCTCATCAACGGGGGCGCCGGCGAAGATGCTGTCAACATCCGCGTCCGGATGATGGGCTAGCACCATGGCCAGTGCCATGCCGGCTCCCGAGCGGGCGGCCGACTCCTTCCACTCTTCAACCTCCGCTGGGCCAAGCGAGAGCTTGTCGGCAAGGGCGAAGATGCTAGAACCCGGTTCTTCTCCGGGCCGGAGCTTGGTGCAAAGCCCTTGGGCAGCCGACTTCATGCTCTGCATCAAATCTTTGACCTGGAGGAGTCAGTCTTCCAAGGTAACGACGCACTCGGACATCATCTCGGGTGTCCAGAGTACGTTGAGGACCGACCTCGCCGGGTCGGAGAGCGCGCAGAGTCGGAGCGCCGCCTGCCTGGTTCGCTCCTCCAGTTCTGGGCAAGCCTCTAGATACGAATTATTGCTAAGGAATTGAACAAAAGAAGCATGTAAAAAGAAAGAAGCAAAGGACTCGGGGGCTTACCGAGTAAAGTCTCATTGGCTTTTTTAAGTTCGCCAATGAGGTCCCTCTCACGCTTCTCCCAGTCGGTGATGACTGCGGCGTGTCGCTCCCGCGACTCGGTCATCTTTCAGGAGAAGTCGTCGACGGAAGCCTGCAGCTTTTTATTCGCCGACTGTGACTGTTCATATTGCTTCACCAGCTTGTCGTAATCCGACTTAAGCTTGGTGGCGGCTTGCAGCTGATTGTGAACTTGGCACATCTTGTCTTCATATTCGGCTGCTTTGTCGTCGAGCCGTTTAGCGACAGTCGCAGCCGGGATCCTCGAGTTCACCTCTTTTTTGAGTTGGGCATTCTCGGCTTCGAGGTCTACCGATTCAGCAAAGTCAACATCACAGAAAACTTCAAGGATGAAAAGGTTGAAGACTCGGACACTTACTCTTGAGGGCGGCGAGCTTCTTTTCGAGCTGCCGACTTTTGGCCTTCTCCTCCTCCAATGCCTTCTCCGGGGAGGCATTCCTCTCCATAAGGACCTGGCCATTTCCGCCGAGTCGGATGGCCGCCTGGAAAAGAAGGAACTTCGTCAATTTCACCCGAATTCATAAGTCTCAAGCTGACTCAATCAGTCGGCTAGAGACTCGGGGGCTACACCCACTGGGTGCACTGAACGTGCTCCCAGTGTTGGAAAATAAACAAAACTTGAAGACAGCTTACCCCGACGGAGGTCTCCAGAACCTCGGCCGAGTCCGCCAAGGACTTAGCCGCGTCGGCAAAATCCCGAAGCTTGGAGCTGAGGCGGCGACGCGGTTCGTGGCTTCTTCAGCGGTGGCCAAGTCCCCCATGCGGCAACTCAGCAGCAGCAGTGCTAGGACGAGGCCTCTTGAAGACGCCGGCGCCAGCTTTTGAGTCGTGGGGGTCGGAACCGGAGGCTGACGTGACTCGGTCGTTGGAGGTAACTCGGTGACGTGGCCTCCGGCCTCACCCGCCGGCTCGGAGGAGTCGGCTCCGGCTACAGCTGCCGGCTCCGTTGTCTCCTCGCTGACGGGGGTTGGTTGGCGTTGAGGGTCGTCCACCGAAGCTTCGGCAGACCCCGCGCACACGTCCGGCTCCAGGACCTCCTCCCCAGCTGCAGCAGGCTGGGGCGTGGAAGAACTCGGCTGTAGCGCTGCAGCCGGAGCCATGGCTGCAGCTGGAGGTGTGGCGGACCCGGTAGCCGCGGCCGACTCTGTTTCCATGGCGGAAACGGTTGGTGCCGGCGCGCTGGGGTCTGTTGCAGCTGGAGGCGCAGGAGATTTGGCGATAGTCGGCGCCGGGGTGTTGGACTCGACCGCAGCCGGAGTCGGTGCTGGATCCGACGTTGGCGGCGGGACTGGAGTCAGAGCCGCTGACGTGCCGGATGAAGCGTCTCCTTTATCGGAGAGCTTCTTCTGGACTCTGCAAAGCAAAAGAAAAACCGACTTCAGTACCTTCTAAACCTACCGCGACTAGGGCATGAGGCAGGACTCGTACTTGGTCGTAGTGGGGATCATTTTCTTCTTCGGTTTCCCCGAAGCGAGTGGGCCTCCGGAGGAACTGACGAGTGCCGTTTGGGGCGCACTCGGCTTGGCGGCAGGGTCTGGAACCTGCGCCACTCGACTGGCAGCTACGGCTCGTGCAGGAGCCGGAGCCTGCGTAATGGGGCCGGCAGCGACTACTCGGATCCGCTTGGCAGCCGGCTCCGTGTGAGTCGGTTCCGTCCCAGCTTCCGGGACCTGAGATCCGGATGCGCTGTCGTCGCGGCCCCGCTTGGCGAGTTCGTACGACCCTCCGGACTCGGAATCCGAGTCGATCTGGATGCCACTCTCAGGGGCATCCTCGTCGACTTCGGCGTTTTCCAGCGCTGCCGGAGCCGAGTCTTGCTCAGGAAGAGGCGGCATGGAATTGAAGTCAAGATAATTCTGCAGCGTCAAAAAACTTGGTGTTAGAAGAAGCAAGCAGGTTATAAATTTCAAGAGCCAGACTCGGAATACAAGTTACTTACATCCGGAGCAGGGTTGGCAACTGAGTATGGAAGCACTTTGGGCGCCCGAGTGAGCCCAGTTCATTCTTTCGTCAGACTCTTGAAGACCTCCAAGAATCTGTCGTCCGAAAGGTCCTCGGATGAAATCCTCGTCGGGTCGTGGTTGCCCGAGTACTCCCACATCGGGTGCGCCCGGGCTTGAAGGGGCTGGATGCACCGAGTCAGCCAAGTAACGATGATGTCCGGGCCCGTGAGTCCTTTCTCCTGGAGTCGTGCGATCTTCCTCAAGAGTCGGTCGACTTCGGGCATCTCCTCATTGGACGGCTTGGTGCTCCAGCGCTTCAGCCACACAGGAGGATCTTCGTTGTATGGGGGGGAGTCCCTCGTGGCCAGTCGGAGTACGCTCATCTGGGCAGTAGAACCACCCATCTTGCCATTTCCGAATGGTATCCGGAAATTGCATCTTGAAGTACTTGGAGCCAGCTTTGACCTGAATGCTGACTCCTCCGCAAACGGACAGTCGGTCGCCGGCCTTGACGGGTTGCGCTTTGATTGTGAAGATTTTTTTCCAAAGTCCCCAATGCGGCCGAGTCCCCAAGTAGCATTCGCACAGCGTGATGAAACACGCGATGTGCAGAATGCCGTTTGGGCTCAGGTGGTGGAGTTGCAGACCATAGAAGAACAGCAGCCCGCGCAAGAAGTCGTGCGGCGGCAGCTTGAACCCCCGCTCCACGAACGGAGCGAGTATCACCCGTTCGTGTTCGTGTGGAGCGGGCTTAACTTCCTTGTACGGCGCCCGCCAATTGCTGATGGTCCGCGGCGGCAGCAAGCCGACGCTGGCGTACCCAATGAGAAGTTCGTCGATGATGACCGAGGGGATCCAATCCCCCTTCTTCCTTGCGTCGGTGGCGGAGGCGGAGACAGCGGCCTTCTTGCCCTTGCTGGCGGCGCGAGACATGGTCGCCAGCTGATGGGTGGTGAGCGAGCTTTCTCTTTGAGTGCGCGGTGGCAGAGCTTCGGAGGCAAGAACTTTGGGCACGAGGAAGACGAAGGCAAAAGTGAAAACCGCTGTTACTCCGCGTCCCCTTTTATAGCCGAGGAAGTCCAACCGCTGGCAATCGTGCATCCGACGTGGCGGGAAACCGCCTCGGTAACCGCCGTCCCGCGCGCGAAACCCCGCGGGATTTGGGCGCCTTTTTCGCCACGACGTGACATCCCAGGCGACGTGACCAGCTCACATTACGTCAGCCTCAGTCCCGCGCGCGCTTCCCGTGTGGTTCGAGCGCAGTCATGATGAACTGTCGCCTCGGATAGCGCGCGGAATCAGAGCAGCAGCGGGTGTCTCGGGCACGCTTCGTGCGCGACTCGAGATGAAATCATGGCGCTGCGGGCGCTCTGTTCAACCGGCTGCGCGCATTAAATGTTGATGCGACGTCCCGGACAAGACAATGCCATGACCCCAGTCGGCTTCAACTGAGTCCGACTCAACCTGAGTCGAACGGTGCTCAGGTATCGACTCAACAGTCGGCTTGGCCCACGGGGGACACGTCACTGGTTTTTTCGGCCTTCTCAAACAATTCCGAGGCGCACAAGCCGCCAAACTCGGAAGCAGACTGACTCTGCAAAAGGGTGCTGATGACCGACCCAACAGGGTTACAGGTCACTCGGCAACGCCCATGCTAAGGACGGACCCGGCATCCACAGCGGAACAACATGATCTCCGAATCAGAGCCGGATGCCACAGCGGCGCAAAATGGCTCATTGATTCGGGATTCAATGCCGGAGTTCGAGGACTCGGTTTCAAAGCTAAAGAATGAAGGCGTCCCCCCAGCGGGCACAAGATGGCAATGGTCCACTCGGATATGCCTGACGCTATTTTGGACTCGACTCGAAATTCATGATACGCCTCTCGGAAGGCCACAAGCCGATTTCCCCAGTCGGAAAGTACGGGTATCACCGAGTTCCTAATACTTAGCACAGATCTAACCTTTTTCAGGTATCAGAGGAGTCCATCAAGGTCTCTCCACCAGCGACTCGGGCATGCACAACCTGCTCGTCAGTCGGCATCCGTGTCGAGACCTCGAAGCACTCGGGGGCTACTGACGAGGGGAGCCCATCCGGGTAGGCCCAGCACCATTAGTCGACCCAACAGGCTTGGGTAGGCCCACTCAGATGAAGGCCCAAGAAAGGCCTGCAGCAGTGCAACGTCCGGGTGCCATCAAGACAGGCGTTACAACTCATCAAGACGAACGTTTCAACCGGCATGAAGACTACCGTTACTTGGATAGTTACACAATGTAAATTCCGTGTTTAATTTAGGCAGTTACTGTAGCTAGCCGAGTGGTCGAGTCAGCCAGTGTTCAAGCCTATATATATGGCCGAGCCCCCAGGCAGAAGGGGCTGGCTGGTCGCTGGTTATAGCTTTATCTTCAACCTCTTGTAACTCTTTTTCACGCAAGATCATCAAATACATACAGCAGGAGTAGGGTATTATCTCCTCCGTAGGAGAGCCTGAACCTAGGTAAAATTGTCTTACGTGCACTGCCTAGATCTTCCATACACGCTTCCTTAATTCCTATTACAAATGGATATTGCCGCGAATTCCCCGCGACAAGTCCAAATAAACATTTTTCTGTCTGCCACGTCAAAGAATCATGGTTCAGCAACCGATAAGGTATAACTATTGTTGCTTTACCTTGTTTGCACTTCATGAGCGCTGATATTGCAGTGATATAATTTCCTAGCCGAGTATTATGTTCTGTGCTTTGTAGCTTGTGTTGGGTTGTTGTTAGCGGTGTCATTTATGTGTTAGCTAATAGCTACTGATGTGAATTAGACTGAGCATAAGTTCATGTTATTATCCTGTCATTTGACATTTAAAAGCTCATGAGACGTGGTTTCTATTTGACCAGTGTAAGTGTTGCGAAAACCACAAGGCCACACGCGGAAGCGTAGATCTAATCCAAGAACACCGCAGAATTGGCAATGAGAGACATAACGTTTTTAACGTGGTTCGGTCATGAGGCCTACATCTACGGGGCTTGACTATGGGCGCTCCTCCCCATATATTAACTGTCTTTCAAGTTACATTGTGTTGGTTTGGTTACATTGTATGGTGTCTCTTTCCTTATATAGGAGGCCTAAGATGTATGAGTCTGATTCCGACTCTATTTGTATCCTACCAGGACTCCCTGTAGTACCCTATTACAATAGTACGCCATCTCTAGTCCAACTCGTACACATATTCGACACAAACTCAACAGTAAGCATTTCAACGGCTTAAAGAATGTCTGTAGATTTTCGATGATTTATTCCACATTCAAGTCATATAGTAACCTTATCAATATAAATCCTTTCTTGGAGTCTTGGACCTACAAATGGAGTATGCATGCCCGTTGCTTATTTCTTAAGTTTTCGATTTCTGCCCTTTCTCTTTTGGAACAAGGGACAAAGCACCCAAGTGATTTGAAGGTGTGGTCTCTTCGCTGGATTCCCTCTTGCAAATTTTCGTCCGCCAAGTTATGAATGTGCCCCTAACATTTTGTCAGTTCATGTGCACGTGTGGTTTGTCATGTCCATGAATCCAGCCTGAGGTTTATAGCCTATTTCTGATTATTGCTACTGCATCCAAGCGTCTGTACTTCGATGTAAAAGGGTTCACGATCATGAATGATATGTGAAATATTTTGTTGTCTTCCCATTGTTCCCATCTGTCCTATTCTTTATTGTCGCTCTTAATAGACTGCAAAGCTCCATGCTTCCTATTACCTTTTTGTATGTTATGATATTACATTTTTGTGTTCAATGTACATGCTACATGTGCATGTTAAATTTTGAGATTTATTATTTATCCTTATCATGAATAGAATGGGACTTTTATGATTTTTTTCTCCTTTATTTCCTATCTGTTGAAGTGTACATTTGCGGTACATCTTTGCTGGCATCACCCAAATTTTTCCTTATCATCACTGTGATTTTAGTAATTTATTTCCCATGGATTTCCTTTCTATTCAAACATACATTTGTGGCATATCTTCGCTTACATCACCTTCATAGTTCTTGGTATTGCAGATTGCATGGATGATGATGAATCTTGATTCTACTATTGGATCATCAATATTAATTTATTTAGTTGTACGTCCATTTTCAGCTTATCATTTGTGGCACTACATTTAGGAGACTGATAAACTCACTGAAATAGGATTGTACACATTTTTGTTCACATGGATACATCAACCCTTTGCTCTGTTATGTAAACTAAGATGCTTTGGTAGGTTTAGGTATAGCTAGTTAGTAAGCTCAGCCTCACATGGCTGAAAGAGGTTCCTTTTCCTGCCACTTTTACCATGCCTACAATACTTTATGGCTGGATCAGAAATGTAAAGAAGCCAGGAATCCTTGACCTCAAGCTACTAGGCTACGCCCTTCGCTTGCATTGGATGTGGCTCCAACGCATAGATACCTCCTGTACTTGGACTGGTCTTCCAATGCAGCACGAGAAAATCGTCTAAGAGACCGTGTGCCCGCCAAATTGGTGATTAGCAATGTCCACCTAACCGTATTTTGGCTCGACCACTGAATCGACGGCATGTCCATCTAATCTCTGGTGCCTATGGGAGCTTGTGTGGCAGTGGACCTGGAACACTAGAACGGTAGCTTAGCTTTGGATGGCAATGCATGGGTCTGAGACATCTCGGGTGCGCTATCCATGCAAGTCTTGACTGAGTACCTGTCTCTCCCTCTAGAGTCGCATTTGGAATACATATCGTGCTCAACACCACCTAAGAGGATACCGTCCTGTGGCTGTAGTACCCTTTTCGCCCTACGATTAGGTTTTGCATTCATCCATGCATACATGCCATCATCCCCGCACCCACCTTGCATAAACTTAAATGTGCAAAGATTATATTTTATAAAATATGTACATATCTCATCCTCGGTGGATAGTTTTAGCAAACACCAATCAACTTATTTGGGTTATCAACCATCGAACCTTAGTAATAGGAGGTGGAGGAAATCAACGATCCCTAGCTGGACCACTATTCGAGGTCCCTTTTTCCAAAATTTCATCCAAAGATATCATGCATTGCTAATTCAATTGAAGGATTAGAGATCAATTTGCAAAAAGGACTGAATTGTAAATTCAATGATTAGACAATATTTCTCTGGATAAAAAGTTACAAAAATTTATATTTAGCCTTGAATATGAGAACCCTCATCACATGTAAAATTTTGGAATTTTTGGAAATGTTTAGGGCCTGGTTGTAGTTCAAACGCCCTTCTGGGCCAAATTTGAATTTGAATTCAAAATCAGGTCAAAAAGTATCCAAATGACCTCAACTTTTTACAGTAGATCCCATATGCTATTTTGAAGGTTTTGTAGAAATTTCAAATAATTCGGAGCTAATTTGGGTGCTCATTTGAATTAACAAAGGTCTGTTTAGGGTTTAAAAGAAAAAGAAAAATAAAAAGAAAAAGGAAACGGGCCAAGGCCTTTTGGACCGCTACCGGTCGGCCCGCCAAACCCGCCAGCCCGAAAACCCGCTTTCTCCCCTCCTTTTTCCGCCTTTGCCTCTGGAAAACGCCCCCGGGGGCCTTGGCGCCTTCCCTCTCCCCTGTCGCGCGGGCCCCACCCGTCAGGACCCGCTGCCATGTCTCCGCCGCCGGTAGGCAAGGAGGGGCGGCACGGCCACCCCGGCGTCCTGACCGCCGCCCTTTTTAAGGCCGTCTCGACAGCGCCCCCTCTCTCCCTTCTTTCCCCCGCGCCACCCCAACCCTAGCTCTCCCCTTGCTCCCGTCGCCGAAGCTCCCCGTCGCGTTCTTCCTCGTCTCCGGCTGTAACGCCGGTGAGCTTGCGTAGCTCGCTCCGGTTCTCCCCTCCTCCCATCTTCTTGCTTCCGAGCGCCCCGTCCTCCTCCCTAACACCCCCAGCTTCTTCCCTTTTCAGATCTGGGCCCGAGGACCTCCGACCACGCAGCTCCGATCGCCGCCGCCATTTGCCCCGTCGCCAGCTCTCCTCCAACCCCCTCCGTCTCCCCGCGCCACCGCATCCAACTCAGGGTGAGTTGCCGCCGCCCCTGCCGCCTTCTCCGAGCTCGCCGCGCCTCGGAGTGCCGTCTAGGCCTTCTCCGGCGACACTCCGGCCGAGCAAGAGAGAGAGAGAGGAAGAGGCCACGTGGCCTCCTCCCATTGGCCACGGTGCACGGTTAGCACTGATCGTGGGTCCCCCACATCAGTGAGGGTTAGATAGGGTTAGGGGTAGGATTTAGGGTAGGCTCTCGGGTGTGCTCAGCATTTTCGTTTTCAGCCGAACAGAGAGGATTAGGGTTAGTGTAGTTTAGCTGGGTACGCGTAACAATTTTGGTTTCGCAGAGAAAAGAACCCTAGGATTAGGGTTTCACCCCTTTTTCCGATAAAATTGAAAATGCGATAAATTTTGAACCGTAACTCCAAAATTTGCAAATTTTACCTGTCTAGAAACCTTGTGAAATTATCTACAATCTGGTCTAGATAAAATTTCAAAATTTGGAATATAAATCCTGGTTAATTTAAGTTTGAATTTAGTTCATCCCTTTTCGTACGATGTTTTTCGATGATTCATAACTTGATGACTATAGCTCCAATCCAGATGATTCCAGTTGCGTTAGGATCGTGTCTCCAAATACTTACGTACCATAAACCTTTTAGGGCAAAGCCACCTACTAAGACTAATAATTTTCAACCCTAACTTGCAATCGAACAAAATTGACATGCTGCATTGTTAGGGCAACAACTCAATGTCTATAAATTCAAATTGAGGGATTCTTGTTGTAGTAGGTTTCTAACATCCATAAATCACATTAGAGATGCATACCTAACATTTTTTATCATGCATCCATGCTGGACCTTATTGTTCTCTTTTGTCGTTTCTTTTCTGGTCTTTCGTGTTGCTTGCAATAGAACCCGAAGAGGACGGACAGCAAGCCCTTGAAATCGACCAAGACCAGGAGCACTTTGAGCAAGGCAAGCAGAGCTTGTTGCATATTTACATTGTGATTTACATGCTTTATCCCTATATGGTTGTGTATGGAATGTTTGCTTGAATAGTATGCTCGGAATTCGATGAAACTATCATGTTAGGATGTGTTGGGTGTTAAAGTCTAGCTATGGCTGAGAATTAAACTTGTTGCCCTATCAACTTGAACGTGCGCGATGAATACGATTGGTATATTTGATGCCATGAATACGACCCCCGGTGTTTGAAGAGTTTTGTCGCTATACCAATCTGAGGTTACTTCATCGTGTTACTCCCCTTGTCACGCGTGGACGTCACCGGTATCGAGGCTGGGGTGTAGTTGAGGTAAGTCTCAGGCCCTTGGAGCCTTGCAACCTCCAAGGGATAATGTACTCGCTATACTCAGGGTGATCGATTTGCCGGTAACGATCTGAGAGATCATTGGTTTGAAATTGTTGTTGTGATGGACACTGATTAAATCGGGGTGTGGGCTGCCCCAAATGAATATGACATAACAAGATGGATGCTTGCGTGATCATACTTTGATTTGTATGAAATCTGAATTGCAAAAATGAATTCTATGTCTTCCTTCCATATTGTTAGCAATGCTATGTTGTTTACTTGTATCTTGTTAATTCGGAACGCATCATGTTTATTTGTCGCTGTAGTATACATGTGTAGGACATCTAATCAAGCACGAATAAGTCTTGCGAGTACCTATGTACTCACCTAGGATATTCCTAGACTTTGCAGGTGAGCCAGTGGTCGCGGATTACTTCGATGACGCCTAGTTGTTTGGTTTCTTTGGTCGGTGTTCGACTCGTAGGATTTTAGTTGGTTTTTGGGCAGCGGTTGATGCGCCGCTGTGGATTTTGGTTTACTTATTCCGCTGTTGTATAAATATTTCAGATTTGACTAAACTTCCGGTTATTGCCGAGTGATGTAATTTACTTAGTTCGATGCGGACAGCTAGCTTTATTATCATATCGTAGTGGTTCGTGTGATGATATTCTCGCTGTCCAACATATGCCCCCACCTCCCGTCTGTCATGTGTGTATGTTGAAATGGGGAGTGTGGTTGGGTGCATATGGAGGTGCTTGCTATTTTATTTTGATTCAAGTGAAGTGCAAAGTGAATGTACGGTCCATTGCCAAAGTGAGTCATACGCATTGTGGCGTATGTTTTTGGAATCGTGATCCCTCAATTAGGCCGTGGTGAGTCATACGCATTGTGTCGTATGCATGTCGCACGGGGCGGGGGTGGGCCATAGCCCGTCGCAGGTAGCGGCTATGGTCACCGTCTTCACTTGTTGTGAATTCCTTGAATCGAGTTAAAATACCGGGTCCCTCACAGTGGCGATGGTCCCTGGACTTGCAATATTCGGCGCACTCGGCCTACGAGATCTCAGAAGGTCCTTTGGGAAGCTAAAGCGCCACTGAAATGTTATTGTTCATCTGGTTGGCCCTACAACATTGGTGTTGGACAGCCGACAGGCTTGAGTGCCGGCAACTGCCCAACCATGTCATCTGCCCCTTGTGCTCTTACGAACAAGAATTAGCTGAAAATCTCTTCATGTAATGCTCATGGACAAGGCAATTGTGGCCATCCTTTGGTGGGCCCCCTCCGTGGATGACTCCATGGAGACTTGGTGGTTTTCTAGGTGCAAGCAAACCCCTAAGGAGCGGTTGAAGGATTTCGACTCCATGTTCATCCTACAGATTTGGTCGGTAGGTGTGAAAGGAATAGGCGTGTGTTCCAGGGTGAAAACCAAGACCTACAGATGCTGGTGAACGGGATAAAGGCGGAGGCAGAACGAGGGCGCCAAGTTTACCACTGCAGGTCGCGACAGCCGCCATGAGGATAGGCTATGGTTTTTGTGTTCCTAATTGTTGCTTTGGTAGCTTGTGCGTGTCCTGTATTTGCTATACTATGAGGGAATAGGCCTAGTCGTCTAATGCTCTCACTCTTTTGTAACTATAGATGGTTCTCTTCGTAATGAGAAGATGTGTAAACGCTTGTTTGCACATTCTCTAAAAGAAATCGATAGGATAGGATAAGATGTGCTTAGTTATTACTCCCTCCTTTCGTAAATAGTTGTCGCTTTAGACATTACACGGTCTCCAATATGCATCTTTGACCGTTACTTTTATATGTTAGTAAAAAATTATAGAACATTATATTTTAAATATATTTTTCATGACAAATCTAGTTATACCACTTTCACCTCATTAATCTAAATACTGTTTAACCTATTAGTAGTCAAAGTTAATAAAGTTTAACTGTACGCTTTCTAAAACGTCACCTATTTTTTGAACGGAGGTAGTAGTGAATAGAAGCATGATGGTTTGCTGGTGCGGCTATTGTGCATTATTTGGCGGTGTTGCACTACTTGCCTCAGTTGCTACCATAATGAATTGTGCATAACATCCTGTTGTGAATCATTTATTAGCACTACTACAAAAAAGGTCATCCACTATATCTTATCACTGACTGGCAGGAAAAAGCCCGTCAGACTTATCACTTATCACTGACGGGCAGCCGGATACACGTCAGTGGTGACTCTATCAGATGTTCCGTTTCAGGGGAGAAAAGTCATCACTGACGGGCACAAAAGTCTGCCCGTCAGTAATGACTTCAGCAGAAACACGGGATTTCAGTCTGCCCGTCAGTAATGACTTCAGCAGAAACACGGGATTTCACGTAAAGTCATCACTGACGGGCATGAAGTTAGACCCATCAGTGATGTCGAAGTCATCACTGACGGGCACAAAAGTCTACCCGTGAGTAATGACTTCAGGATTTCACGAAAAGTCATCACTGACGGGCATGAAGTTAGACCCGTCAGTGATGTCGAAGTCATCACTGACGGGCACAAAAGTCTGCCCGTCAGTAATGACTTCAGCAGAAACACGGGATTTCACGTAAATTCATCACTGACGGGCATGAAGTTAGACCCGTCAGTGATGTCGAAGTCATCACTGACGGGCACAAAAGTCTGCCCGTCAGTAATGACTTCAGCAGAAAGATGGGATTTCACGAAAAGTCATCACTGACGGGCATGAAGTTAGACACGTCAGTGATGTCGAAGTCATCACTGACGGGCACAAAAGTCTGCCCGTCAGTGATGTGAATCCCGCCAACTCAGAAATTTCAAAACCTGAAATTTTTCACTTATCACTGACGGGTTAAAAAGTTAACCCGTCAGTGATGTGAATCCCGCCCAGCTCCGAAATTTCAAAACCCGAAATTGTAGAATCCCGCCGGGTATATAATTCACCTCAGTGCAGCGCACTCCATTCAACTCCACTCAAATCCAGATCCATATTTCTCTCCATCTCCCTTCCACCCTCCTCCTCTCCTCCTCTCCTCCTCTCCTCCTCTCCTTCCTAGAAGCACCCTCCTCAAGCATCCCACTGTCAGATCCTCATGCCCACTACCGGCCCCTTCTCCTCTCCAACTCCATGGAGTCACGGTGAGCACCCTCCTCTCCTCCCTTCCACCCTTCCACCCTTCCACCCTTCTCTTCCTTCTCATCCTTCTACTAGTGCCTAAATTTTTTATTTTTAAAATTTTTTCTCGTATTTTTTTGTAGCAGCTCTATTCCCTCACGGTTCGGAATCCACAAAAATTACTGCATTTGGAGCTCGGGAAGAAGTTCAACGGAGGGAACGGAGGGTTCGGTAGCGAAAATTATTCGTTCGGAGGGTTCGGTAGGCCGAATTTGGAGTGAAATTTTTTTATTTTTAAAAATTTTTCTTGTATTTTTTTCTAGCAGCTCTACTCCCTCACGGTTCAGAATACGCAAAGATTACTGCATTTGGAGCTCGGGAAGAAGTTCAACGGAGGGTCGAAAGAGGCGACATTTCGTTCGGAGGGGCAAAAGTCAGTCTTAGAGGGCGAATTTGGAGGTGAAAAAATATACAGGTCTAAAGACGTGTAATTTTATCAGATGTGCCTCATCGATACGGTCATTTTGAGTGGTCGTGGACCCAAAACGGACACCGTATGCAAAAGTTACAGCCGTTTTAGTGAAACCCTACCCGGCACTGCCTGGGTAGGGCTTTTTCTTTACGCCTCTGAAAACGTCATCACTGACGGGCATAATACTTCGCCCGTCAGTGATGACTTTTTTCGCGCATCTAAAAATGTCATCACTGACGGGTGGATTGTTTGACCCGTCAGTGATGACCTTTATCAGTGACGGGCGGGTGCACCCGTCAGTGGTAACATATGTTACCACTGACGATTAGTTCCTGACGGGCGCTCCACCCGTCACAGGTGGGCTGTTCCTGCCCGTCAGAGATGACATGTTCTGTAGTAGTGTAGTGTGCACTCACACTTTTCAAAATAAACAAAAATAAAATTCATAACTATGTATGATTTAAAATCAGCAAAATTTTGCGCTAAAATATGCATGTTTATTTTTATGAGTACAAAATTTTGCCCTTTTTTAAAAAAAAATCAGAAATGTGCAAATATTGTTTTTGCAACGCGGGCATATGCACCTTTGCTCACCTGTCTATTTTCTCCTGCTGTCTGCGTTTAGTTGTGAATTATACAATAGTTTCTGTCAGCTACCTGCCTTGTAGCTGAATTAGGAACTCTTTGTTTTAGTAATTTCTACTGCAGGCTGGTGACAGTGTCTCTGTGCATAGCTACCGCCTCTTCTACTTGGTATTGCAGTCCATCAAGTGTTAATCCTTTGGCTTTGCCGACCATGCTGATACATGTATATACATTTGCTTCATTATATGCTAGCTCTAATATACTCTGAGCAAACCAAATGGATAATAACACGCACACAGAAATGAGCTCATAGATGGTGCATCTGATCTTGAAACAAGAACTGCTCTAAGTTGCAACATTGTTGACATGCCTTTTTGAACACCACACCTGACTGTGTGACTGACTACAGTTTATATTGGAGCAACAAGATGGACATACTGTTGTTCATGGAAAGGCACCACTTGGAATTTTAAACAGTGACATTTTTGCTAACTAGACCTCTTCTGCAATTGCTGTGGTGCTTAGCCAAGTAAATGGTAGTTTTGGTGTTGCACTTGCCTAAACTTATCTACTCAACAACTATCATCGATGGATTCCTTTCTTTCAAAATTTGACGAAGTAATTGGTCAGAAAGGATTGTATCTCATTTGAACAACATTTGTCTGGGAACTTATTTACTAAGGAAATGCCAATATAATTGTCAATGCTAGCCTTTTGACCCGACAGGTTGACAGCAGTACAGGGTACACAGGGATGGTGATATATTAAGCTTTAGTTCCATAGATAAACATGCTTGTCCGTCCCGTGAGTGACGGTGAGTTCCCCTGTGGCGATGCGTAGGCAACTCTGTTTTTTCCCCATCTAGCTTCGGCGGGATTTCGATCATCGCCAGTTTTCAACCCGCTCAAGTGAGCAATTCCCCGCTGGAGTGGTGATCTGGTTCCCCCACTTCTCTCCGCACCATTTCGTCCACTTTCTTCCCCTCTCCCATCCACCAACCAGTCCCCTTCACCATCCTGTTTCACCGTGCAACCTGGAGTCGCTATAGCTGCTCCCCGCCCAAAATCCCTAGCAAAAGTCCTGTTTTTGAGCGCCCCTTCCCTTGATCCACCAAATCTCTCAAGGCTTGTGTAAGCTAGGGCATGAAATCATTCCCCACAACCCTAGCAGTGAGGTAGATTTCTGAGGCGAAAAGCGAAGAAGCGCAAGTCTCCTCCTGCTCGGTCCTATGGATCGGGTGGAGGGAATGCTGAAGGAGTTGCGCTTGTCTGAAGCAGAGCAAAAAGGAGTGAAGATTACAAGGAAAGGAGGGAGGAGAGGAAAACCGAATGCCCTGTAGGTACTTGCCAAACTCTTCTAAGAAAAACTAGCTAGAGCATCTATACTAGTCGAACTTTGGGTGATATTTGGAGTCCGATGTATGGAGTTGAATGTAAAGAACTGGGGGGAAACAAGTTTCTTTTCACTTTAATGATGAAGCTGGGGAAAGGAAAGCTTTAGAATATGGTCCGTGGAACTTTGATAAAGAATTGTTGGTAGTGGAGGATCTTGATGAAAGGAAATCGTTGGAGGAAGTGTAGTTCAATTTTGTTCCGATCTGGGTGAGAATCTCGGGCCTGACTTTTGAAACCATGAACAGAGAAACGGGAGAACTAATAGGATAATCTATTGGTGAAGTGTTGAAAGTGGAAACAGATGAAAATGACTGGGCTGTGGGGGCTTATATATGAGTCAAAGTTAAAATTGATATTCATAAGCCACTCATGAGAGGGTTGTTCCTGAATCTAGAGGAAGAAAAGGGAGATGAAGAAGAAGAGGAGGGCTTCCAGGAAAGTACCAGAGGGAAAGAAGCTGACATGGGAGAAGAAGAGGAAAGAGGGGAAGAGAATAGGAAAAGAAGATGAGTGAGTTTGAGAGCAAATATGACAAAACCAAGGAAGATAGAAGAGGAGAGAGGGAAATATATGGGGAGCAAGGAGGGCTCCTTCTGGAAAACAAGCAGCACTGGGAGTAGAGGGAGCCAAAGCAGATCGGGCAGTGACGGTCTAAATTGGAGGAAGAAGGATGTTCTTATTGAGAGGAAGGAAGAAGGCGAAGTAACGAGCCCTGTAAAGAAGCAGGGAAAAGATGAATCTATGGAATCAAGGAGTAGGAGGTCACTGGAGATGATTGCAATGGAAAAGGAGGATTCAAAAATCAGTGCAGCTGAAAATGAACTGAGGGAGGATTTAAAGTCTGTAAGGACCTCGCAAGCCAAAGTGAACATCAAGCAGAATTACCAGAGGGTAGCGGTGGAGGAGAAAGAGGGAATTCAGAAAAAGGAACGAACAGCAGTTAAGAAACCAGGAGTGAGAACATATAGAAAATAGAATAGATCCAAAAAATGTATGGATGGAGGTGGGAAAGTACAAATTGGTGAGAAAAGGGGACTAGACCTAATGGAGATTGAGGTGATGGAGGATGTAAACCAAAAAAAATTAAAGGGAGAGGAGACAGTAGAAGTGAAGAGGACAGAAACAACAAACCCATCTAATGTAAACGCGGGGCTACCGGGACAGCCCTGCGAGGCACAATGAAGCTAATAGTTTGGAACTGCCGAGGACTTGGCAACCCCTCGGCAGTTAGGGGTCTTCTAAACCTTTAGAAGTCAGAAGACCCAGATATTTTGTTTCTGCCTAAAACAAAGATGTGTAGCGAGAAGATGCAATGGTTCAGGTGGAGGATTGGACTAACCAACATGTGGGCAAGAAGCAGTGACAGAAAAGGAAAAGGCGGCATAGCAATGTTTTGGAAGGCTGATCTGAATGTGACGTTTCGTAACTTTTCAAAGTATCACCTTGATATTGAAATAAAAGATGAAGAGGGGCTAAAGTGGAGATTCACAGTGGAGAAGCTAGAACGGAGAGAAAATATCTAACATGGGAACTCTTAAAGATTTTGCATCAGCAAATGGATCTTCCTTGGTTAGTAGCAGGTGATTTTAATGAAATTCTTTATGATCATGAGAAATAGGGTGGTAGGAGGAGGCCACAGGGATTTATGGACAACTTCAGAAAGACTCTTGAAGAATGTGGTCTGGCTGACTTGGGGTGTGAAGGCGACATCTTTACTTGGAGAAACAACAGTCATACAAATGAAGGGTATATTCACGAGAGACTGGATAGGGCTATAGCCAATGCTAGATGGAGAAGTAATTTCACGGAATGTAGAGTGATCAATGGTAACCCTTACCACTCAGATCACCGTCCGGTGATAATAAACACGGAGAAGACACTAGCTCTGCCAAGAAGATGTATGGGAAGAGAGAACTTCAAATTTGAAGCTAAATGGCTAGTAGAACCGGACTGTGAAAGAGTGGTAGTAGAGGCTTTAGAAGAAGTAGGGCTCACAGGAAATAGCAAAATCATGGAAGGATTCAAAAGAATTGCATCAAATCTAAAAAGGTGGGACCAAAATGAGCTTGGAGACTTGGATAAAAGAATACAAAAGCTAAACTGTGAGTTGGAGTCTTGTAGAAGAGAACAGATCTCTCCACAAAGCATAGCAAAAGAGGGTTTTCTTAAAGATAAATTGGAGAGACTTGAGGACCAGCGGGATATGCATTGGAGATAGCGTGCACACAAGAACTGGTTGCAACATGGAGACAGGAACACTGCATACTTTCATGCGTCAGTTAAAGAAAGGAGGAGGAGGAATTACATAAAAAAGCTAAAAATGAAGAAGGAAGCTAGGCGGTTACTGAAGAAGAAAAACAAAGGGTGGTTGAAAGGATCTCAGGAGTCGACTAGGGGGGGGTGAATAGGTCGGCTCTATAAAACTTAGAACCTAATGGGCTTTACTTAAATTAAATAGGTCAGTCCTAGCAAGATACAGGCAATAGGCTCATGCAGCTGACACTCAGGTAGATAACTCAGATAACAGGCAAGTAAAGCAGAGATTAGTGAGTGTCAACTGAGTCTCAGGTGAGTGACTCAGTTGTGTGTATCAGATAGGCAGATCAGTAAAGGAGACAATTTTGCTAAGTGTGTCAACTGAGTCTCAGGTGGGAAACTCAGTTGAGTGCAGCAGAGAGTGTTCTATATATATATCAGCACAAGTAAAAGCAAACCATGCAAACAAATAAGTAGACACAGAGGTTTGTTTTACCAAAGTTCCCACTCTTCGCAAAGTGGTACGTCTCCGTTGAGGAAGCTGCTTTCACAGCCGGCACTGAAACGTGCTCTTTCCTCGTTCACTTATCTTGTGTGGAATCCTTTTGATCTCACCGCAGCAAGACAGGCAGACCCAAATCGCCTTCACAAACGCTTGGAGGCAGCCACACAAGACTTGGCTTGCTCACCAACGACTCCAACTTCCCGGTCTTGGAGCAAACGAACTCCAAGAGCTCTCTCAGTCTCTTGGATGAACCAGTACCATGAACACTCAGTTCTGAAGCACTCCAAATGCAAAGCAACTCTCTCTCTCACGGTGGATGCACACAGGCAATGCTCTCTTGGGGACTAAGAGCTCTCTCTTGCAACGGCAGGGTGCTTTCTATGGTAGAGGTAAAGGTTGAGGTCGAAACCTCCCAGGTTCCCTATTTATAGAGTCCCTGGCAGCTAGCTATTACTTTCATGCCACGTCAGACAAAGAGCCACCAGACAAACCTATCTGAGACTCAGCTAACATACACTTGGTAACCTACTAGCCACGGCTGAGCTACCCACCTGAGTCTCAGATGCCAAACTCAGGTGGACTCGGTTGCCTCAGGCAGCACCTGAGCACAACACAGGCCGGCTCACTACAAGCCTAAAACTGATTCAGGAGGACAATGGACTCACCACTGCCACTGACTAGCTCGCTCAGAATCTTGGCACTGGTTCCAAGCTAACAACTGAAAATGACAGCCCTTGAAGACGCACAGCGAACTCCTTGACGTAGATCCACTAGCTTCCTAGCTCCTCCAGGTCTTATCTAGCTCGCAGTCACGGTCCTTGAACTCCATCAAGCCACCATCACCTCGCTTGCCCTCGAGCACAGCCTTGGCTTCCTTGCAACTGAGCCTCAGGAGACTAGCTCAGCTAGCCCTTCTGACCTTCACGGTTCCTTGCTCTTTTTAGGCCTCATCATCAGTCAGTTGTTGTCTTTATCGATCACCTGTTCATCTAAACTTTTGTTCACACTCATTGTAAACGTTAGATACAGGTGAGGGTTGCCATTAACCATCAAAACCAAACCTTGGGGCTAGATGATCATCCTCCCACTCTCCTTGGGACTGGATGCACTTTCAATCTCCCCCTTTTTGGTGGTTAGTGGCAACCCCTTTAAACATAGCATTAGATGTATAAAAAGGGTATGACATTCAACCAAATTTAGTATATACTCTCCCTAAAGCTGTGCTTATAAGAAATTTGTGTTTGAATACAAATGCACAGTTCTGTTTAATCATGGAGAGTAAATGCTAAACAGGATTGCCATGAACATAACTGAAAGATTAAGCACAGCGGAATAGCAGTTATGTTGAATAAATACTCAGCAACAGATATACAAAGAATAGCATGCTTGAGTACATTCAGAACAGATATCAGAGCATATAAGATTAAATATCAGAGCATCAATGCAAGTATTAGAGCTTTGAATAAATACTCAGCAATAGATGTGCAAGGAATAGCATGCTTGAGTACGAATCTAATCTCTCCCAAAACAAATATTATCAGGGCAGATATCATTAGAATAGATACTATCAGAGCAAACAGATATCAGAGCAATATATCACATAGTATCAGAGCTTAGTAGACCTTGCATTCTTAATATCAGAGCGCATATTTATCATCAGAGCAAAGGTAAAAGAGAGTATAGCACTGGTCTGAACTATGTGAGCAAAAACTTGTAAACACAAGTATCAGAGCAATATGAAATATAAGAGAATAACACTCATATCAGCACAACCAGAAAAGGTGTTCAAGACAGTTGAAAGGATTTCAATACAGAGAATGTCTTGACACACATGCAACTAGCACTTAACCCTTTTTCATATAAACTCTCCCCTTGAATCTAATCTCTCCCCCTTTGCCACTAAACACTAAAAAGAAGTAGGAAGGAGATCTTCAAGAGGTTGGCTTCTGCTGCAGAAGAGATATGATTTGATCAAACTTGCTGTTGACTGAAGCCTTGAGATCTGCCAAATCAGCCTTGATTTCTTGCTTTAACTCTGTCATCTCTTGCTTCAGATCATCTTGTCTTCTCTTGATAGCAGCTATCTAAACTGGCACAACTTTCTTGATGAAGGCATCAACTGCTGCAGGATTGTCTAGACGTTGAACCATTGGCACGCTGTCTGAAGATAGGCCAATTGACACTGAAGCATGGAGCTCAACAGATGGAGATGGTTCTCTAGCTGAGTCTCGGGCAGGAGACACCTGAGGCTCAGGAAGGTCTAAGAGGTTCATCTGCTAGCTGAGAGACTCCAGCTGAGTTTCCAGTGGCTGGCTCAGGTGGCACTAAGGCACTTGGCTGAGAAGCTAGAAGGATATTGTAGAAAGCTTGTTCATTTTCATTGTCATCCTTCTGCGGTCTGAATTTGCTAAGATAGCATTTCTTGTCAAAGTTGAAAGATGAAGTCGCCAAAGCCGTTCTCTGAAGGATCATGTACATCAAGTATGAACCATATCTCATCTTGTCTGTTCTGTTCTTCTGGCATTCATTGATCTCAGAGAAGAGATATCTTGCAACATCAAACTTCTCTTTCTTGGCAATCAGCTCAAGAATTCTCCATACTGGATTATAAATAGCATCAGTGCCTCCACCCTTCGCACAGATAGACACATTTAGAATCTTCACAATGTGTTTTGGTGTCTTCATGAGTCCCTTAAAGTGCTGAATGTGCTTGGGAACTACACCTTTAGCAGAGGGAAAGACAAAACCAGTGGGGAAGAACTTTTGCCTTGTTTCATTTGACACCCAGTCTGGTTGCAAGCTTTTGTCTTCTTCTGAACCCTTTGAGATGCTTATCCTCGGCAACTTGGGCCCTGATGGCAAATTGAACAGTTGAGCAAGCTCTGAAGCTGTGATGCACAGCAACTGACCTCTAGTCACCCACAGCATGTAATCTTGGTTATCTTGCTCAATGAAGACTGTTGCATAAAACTCCTTGATCACTTCAGAATCATAATCTTGATTAATGCTACAGATCTGGTCTAATTGAACAGCAGCAAAGATACCCTTCAGATCACCCATACCATTCTTCATTAGATTGACCCAATCTATGGGCATGCTATCAACAAATCCTTTCTTGGGTAGCAAGAGATGGTAACTGGATTGCTGCTGATCATTCCAAAATCTTTGATCACTGCACTGCCTTCTCTTGAGATTGCCTTCACTGTCAAAGTAAGGATTGGTAGTTCTCATGGCAGTGTAGTTGGAGGTGCTTCTTGTGTCCAAATTTATGGTAGCTAGACTAGCATCTGCCTTTGGAAGCTTCTTAAGCGTTGCTGCAGATAGAAATTTCATCTCTTGAGTGTTTGTCCTTGCAGCTTTAGCAAATATAGCAGCATACTTGTCTTCCAGAGACTCATCTGAGTCTGCCTCCTAAGTCTCAGCTGCACTGTCTTCAGAGACAGAGGAAGATGTGGAATTTTGAGCTTCTTCCGATGATTCTTCTACTGCAACATCTTCTTCTTCACCCTCATATTCTTCATCTGAGTCAGATGTCTTCTGTTTCTTCCTCCGAGGAGAGGGAGGATGAGGGTCACTTGGACTAGAATAAGAGTCATCTGATCCTTCTGACTGAGACTCGGCTGATTCAGCCTGAGGCTCAGTTGGGTTTTTATGAGCAAACTCCGGTGCAGGAGATGACTCTGGTGCTGGAGATGATTCTGCTCTCTCTTGTTCAGCAAGCCTTTGGACTCCTTGAGCAGGTTCTAGATCAGATAAGGACTGAAAGACTGAGCCCATGCTCACTGATGCTCCAGCTGAGGGATCGGCTTGGGACACAGGTGGATTTGCATCAAAAGATGTTCTGAGCTTGGTCATAGAATCATCTAGATCTTTCTCCAACTGCTTTCCACTAGAATCTAGCTCTGCTAGGATATCTTCTATAGACTCAATGAGAGCTTTCTGTTGAGTTTCTGCTTCTATAGGAACAATCTCTAGCCCAGCTGAGGATGCTGCCTGAGACTCAGCTGGCTTACTCGGTTGAGAAGCAGGAGCAATAGATTGATGGAGTGGAACTGCTGAGATAGGGGCATTTGAGCAATCTACCCAGATTATCCTTGAGTTTGCTGCAGCTATCTCATCAAGCAGGAACTTCTTGCGGGCTTCATCTATGCAAGAGTTCAGTTTCATTGCATAGTCATCTATCCTTCTTTGCAGTCTGTTATCATGATATTTGCGCCATAAATGTCGATACTTCAATGAGAGCTGAGGTACAAGGAGTTCCATTTGCAGAATCAAAACTGCTTTCTCATCTTCGACAGCATTTTCTTCTCTTCTCAGTAGCTCATGGAGCTCATCATTGATTGCCTTGTCTTTCTTCCATATATCCTTTTGAACTAAGAAATCTTTAGGAGCATCAGAAGAGTCAAAGATCAATTTCTTGAGTTCTTCAATTCTTGGAGTGAGAGCATCTCTGTCGGCTCCTGAAGCAGCAGGCAACATCCCCGTTAAATCATGCAGCTCTTTGACTAGAACATTGTGAGATTTTCTTTTCTCATCTTCAGCTTTCCATGCAGCCTTTTCTTCCTGTTTCTGCTGACTCTTAGTCTTGCTAATTTCAATAACAGCTTCTAATCGAGGCTTCTTGGGAACTTTGCGTAGGGTCAGATCAGCTGGCCCACCAGCAACTCTTGTTCTCTTGAGGGTGTCCACAACTGGTGCCCTCTTAGCTTTGATAGCTGCATCTTTAGCAGCAGCTTTCTTAGCCTTCTCTTCTGCCTTCTTTATCTTTGCTTCAGCCGCTCTTGCTTTCTTTTCAGCTGCAAGAATCTGTTTCTCCTATTTTAGCTTCTCTTTCTTATTTGCTTTTTCAGCTTCGAGCTCTTCTATCCTGGAGATGGATTGCTTTGCTGCCAAAACCAATTGGTGTTTTTCCTCTTCCAAGGCTTTCATCTTGGCCTCCTTTCTGGTCAATTCAGCTGGGGTTAAGGGGACCATAGCAGCTTTCTTGGCTTCCTCTGCTTCTTTCTCTTCAGCATCAAGTTTCTTACCAAGTCTCCTTGCTTTCTCTGTCTCCCATTCTTCTTGAGCTTTCTTTTCAATGATCTGAGTGCTGATGGCAAGGGGAAGATCCTCTGTGATCCTATTGCAGAAAGAAACTGACCAACTTAACTGATACTCAGAAGAGTGAATCAGGTGACACTAGGAAGGTTTTATAATTTATCTCATGCTACCTGACTTAGCTACCTGAGACTCAGGTGAGATAAAGTGCGCAACTCAGGTGTATAGACAGAACAACCTAGGTTTTTTGAATCTTGCTGAAATTTGAAAATTCAGAACAATGTGCTGCAAGAATTTATTTTGGAGGCTAAAGAAACAACATCTCTATCTAATTCCGTAGCTAAGAGCTACCTGAGAACGTGGAATTCACATAGAGGCGGAAACCACCCTAGTTCTATGAAGAACAGCTCGAGGACACTTACAATGAGGAATTTGGATGGAGATGCAGGCGCTTAATCAACAGAAGAGCTGGAGGGAGCTTCGACGAGTGCGAAGATCGGCGGAGAAGCACTCGATCGTCGAGAATCAATTGGCGGAGAAGTGCGTTAGGGCTTAGGAGACTCTGAAGCGGGTTTAGCGCGGACCGTTGCAGAGTTGGGTATTTATAACCCATGTGACCCTATGGCACCTGAGAGACAGCTGGCTACTACCTGAGACTCAGGTAGAATTGAATAACTGAGCAGAGCTCAAAACTTAGTCTTTTTCCTCTAGATTTTTGGAAGTGTTCAACTGAGACTCATGTGGAAGACTCAGTCGACAAGATTTTCAATAGGATTATCAGAGAGAATTCAGAGATAAGAAATGAAAGCAGATTAGAGAATTCTTTTCAAACACAGCTTGCCAAACAATCAACAATACAAAGCTAAAGCTGTGTTGAATTGAAATAGATAATAAAATCCAACTTATTTAGCTCAATGGAAAAACCATGAGTTCAACAAGGTGCAAAAATCAGCATGTTATCTATTAAGACCTATCCCACCTGAGGTTCACCAGAGACTTAGGTGGATGACTCATGTAGAATGCAGAGAATGTAAAATCCAGAAATGCACACATATGTACACGTGAATCATCATTTCCTCACTGCACATTCGAGATATCCAAGATATTTAGCTCATGCCTTAGGGTGCAGAACCTATTTTCATCTAAAGGCTTGGTGAAAATATCGGCTAGTTGAGCTTCTGTTCTCACATGACACAGTTGGATATCCTTCTTCTCTACATGGTCTCTGAGGAAGTGGTGTCTTACTTCTATGTGTTTGGATCTTTGGTGTTGGACTGAGTTGTTGGCTAACTTAATTGCACTTTCATTATCACAGAGGAGGGGTACTTGAGACATGGATATGTTAAAATCCTTCAAGGTCTGCCTCATCCATAATAATTGAGCACAACAACTACCAGCTGCTATGTATTCTGCTTCTGCCGTGGATAGGGCTACTGAATTTTGTTTCTTGGAACTCCAGTACACAAGGGAGCGCCCTAGAAATTGGCAAGTACCTGAGGTGTTTTTTCTGTCAACCTTACATCCTGCATAATCGCTATCCGAATAGCCAATTAGCTCAAAGGGTGCACCTTTAGGGTACCATAAACCAAACCCAGAGGTATGAATTAAATATCTCAGTATTCTATGAACAGCAGTGCGATGAATATCTTTAGGATCAGCTTGAAAGCGTGCATACATGCAAACACTCAACATAATATCAGGTCTAGATGCACATAGATATAGCAGAGAACCAATCATAGACCTATACTCTTTCTGATCAGTAGACTTACCTTGTTGGTTTAAATCAAGATGAGCATTTGTTTGCATGGGAGTTGATATTGACTTAGCTTTGTCCATGTCAAACTTCTTGATGATGTCCTTGGCAAACTTCTCTTGGGAGATGAAGGTTCCTTGCTTGAGTTGTCTAATCTGCAGCCCTAGGAAGAACTTCAATTCTCCCACCATGGACATCTCAAACCTTTTGATCATCATCTTGCTAAACTCATCACTTAGCACACGGTTAGTACTACCAAATATTATGTCATCAACATAAATTTGGCACACAAATAAATCCTTGCCTTTAACTTTAGTAAAGAGTGTAGTATGTACAAGCCCAATTTTGAAACCATTATGTATAAGAAACTCCTTTAGAGTGTCATACCAAGCACGTGGGGCTTGTTTAGGGCCATATAAAGCCTTGTGGAGAACGTATACATGATGGGGTCTTTTTGGATTCTCAAAACCAGGGGGCTGTTCTACATACACAAGTTCAGCAAGCTTACCTTGGAGGAAGGCACTCTTGACATCTATTTGATAAAGCTTGATGTTGTGATGGTTTGCATAAGCTAGAAGTATCCTGATAGCTTCAAGCCGAGCTACAGGTGCAAAAGTCTCACCAAAATCCAAGCCTTCTATTTGAGTGTAGCCTTGAGCGACCAACCTTGCCTTGTTCCTCACAACTTGGCCGTCTGAGTCTTGCTTGTTGCGAAAAACCCACTTGGTTCCTATGACATTGTGGTCCTTGGGTCTTTCAACAAGTGACCAGACTTCATTCCTCTCAAATTGGTTCAGCTCTTCATGCATTGCGTTGATCCAGTCTGGATCAGATAGAGCTTCACCTACATTCTTGGGCTCAATGGTGGAAACAAAAGAATAGTGAGCACAAAAATTAGCAGTACGAGAACGAGTAGTCACTCCCCTATTAATGTCACCAATGATTTGGTCTACAGGGTGATCCTTCTGCAGCCTGCTGATCACAGGGGGTTCGGGTTCAGCCACCTGAGTCACAGCTGGATGTGAGTCAGCTGAGGGTATCTGTGACTCAGTTGGCTATTCCCGAGACTCAGCTGGGTGCATGGAGGCTTCTGAGTCCAGTTGGTCATTGGCTGGGTTGTACTCATACTCAATGCCATGCACTTCATCTTGCTCATCATCTGGGTCAAGTAGCTCAGAGACACGTGATGAAGCTGGTTTCTCAGCTTGAGGCCTAACTTCACTGGTTGACTTGTGAAGAATGTCTACTTTCCCTGAAACATCTTTAGCAACTTGCCCACCTTGTGAGCCATTAGATTCATCGAATGTCACATCTACAGCTTCTTCAACAACCTTGGTGTTGGTGTTAAAGACTCTGTAAGTGTGAGATTCTGTGCTATACTCAATAAAAATTCCTTCATCGGATTTGGATTCAAATTTAGAGAGGCGTTTGCCTTTCTTGAGAATGTAACACTTACAGCCAAATACTCTGAAGTAGGAGACATTTGGCTTCTTGTTGGTCAGCAACTCATAAGGCGTCTTCTTCAAGAGTGGATGAAGATATAATCTGTTGATGTTGTGGCAAGCAGTGTTGACAGCTTCAGCCCAAAACCTTGCTGGTGTCTTGTATTCACTTAGCAATGTTCTTGCCATCTCTATCAAGGTTCTGTTCTTCCTCTCCACCACTCCATTTTGCTGGGGTGCATAGGGACCAGAGAACTCATGCTTGATTCCATGCTTGTTTAGGAAAGCTTCAACTCTTGAGTTCTTGAATTCTGTCCCATTGTCACTTCTCACTGCCTTCAAGTCGATATTCCATTCATTTTGGACTCTGACAATGAGATGCTTGAACCTTTTGTACACCTGTGACTTATTCTTCAAGAAAAATACCCAAGTGAAACGTGACAGGTCATCAACAATAACAAAACCATACTTGTTACCTCCAATGCTCTCATATGTAGTTGGACCAAACAAATCAATATGTATGAGATCAAATGGAGAAGTAGTGGTCATGATATTCTTGGGTGGATGAGGGCTTCCAACTTGCTTTCCAGCTTGACAAGCACAGCATGGCTTGTCCTTGTTGAATTTGATCTGCTTTAGGCCTAGGACATGTTCCTCTTTACTTAGTTGTTCAGCAGCCTCATCCCTACATGACCTAGCCGCCTGTGCCACAGCCAGCTTAACTGAGCTTTAACCATCAGGCAGCATGGCACAGCTGCTTCCTGATCCTGAAAATCTACAAGATATAGCTTATCTACTCGATAGCCTTTGAAAACTTGTAAGTCATCTGTTAGTTTCTGAACATAAACCTCTTTAGGATAAAATGTGACTTTCATACCAGCATTACATAACTGAGAAACAGATAAGAGGTTATATGAAATAGACTCAACAAGCATTACTTCAGTAAGAGAATGTTCCTGAGAGATAGCAATTTTACCACAACCTAATACCTTGCCTTTTGAATCATCAACATAGTTGACATACTTGCAAGGGAGATTGTCTTTTCTTATCTCAGTGAACTCCTCTTTGCCTCCAGTCATGTGTTGTGTACAGCCACTGTCCATGACCCATTTTGTTTCACTGGAGGCAGAGCCCTGCATGATTAGTTCCGAGACTTAGGAACCCAAAAAGCTTTGGTTCCCAAGTTGGCAGGTCTCTTACAATAAGCATCAATAGCAGGAATAAGCTTAACAGATGGGTTCTTAGCAGCTATAACTTTAGAAAGCTTAGTGAACCTCTAAATCTTTCTCAGATTCTTATCCCCTGCAAGCTCAGATGGAAGAGTTAGCACATTTGCATTGCACCTGAGTGAGCCACCTGAGACACAGGTGACTACAGATTTTGGTACCCAAATACTCGGTACTCTTTTGTATTCACTCCAAAGCCCAACATACTTTGCCTCAAGCTTACCATTCTTCCCAGTTTTAAGAACATAGCTGGGGTTTGAGGGAATTCTCATATAACCACCTGTTTTCCGGTGATTTCTTGCAAGAGAGTTAGTATCATATTTTCCCATTTGAGAAATAAAGTTGTCCTTCAAAGATTTCTTGTTAGCAGAAGGGGGAATGTATGATAATTTGTTTTTGTCAAGCACGGGAGTGAAACCAAGTCTCCTTTTACCATTGTTCTTGAGAACTAAGGTGGACTGAAGCCTAGCAAAGTTTTGCATCCCTATGTTAGCACTGTATAGGCCTATTCTCATGAGCCTTTTCGGCTCCTCATGCTCTTCTTTAAGTTCATTAAACTTTGCTGCATCAACAGAGTTAGTAGCAGTTGAAATACTTGATCCACTAGGTGAATTATCAACAAAAACTGCACTGGAAGTAATAGCATTGATGCGAGATGCACAGTTTAAGCAAGTTTCTACAGCATTAGGGGGATTAGCATCAGGAGTAACAATAGAGCAAGCTAAATGGGTTTCCTTAAGCTTATCATGCTCAGAAGTTAGAAGCTCATGTGATAACTTGAGCTTATCATGAGCCACCTGCAGCAAGTAAACTTCTTTATCAAGATCAGCTTTAGCATCTTGAGCATTATCAAGGGACACCTGCATATCAGTTAGTTTGTCCCTGAGAGAGATATTTTCTTTTCTCTCTTTCGGAAGAAGCTTTTCTGTCTTGTCAAGAATGTCTATTAGCTGAACATAATCAGGGAAGTCATCCTCAGTTAATACCTTGTTGCCTTTAGCCATAAGACATAGGGCTGGAGTCTCAGCAGATGAAGAATCGACGTCCTTGTCGAAGAGAGAGTCTGACTCAGGTGCGCAACTGAGTGACCTAACTGAGTCATCGGCTGACTCAGCTGGGCTACTGAGCGATCCATCTAAGACACAGATGGCTAACCCAGCTAGCTCAGTTTCTTCTTCTAACTCTTCTTCAGACTCTGAGTCATCTGAGACCCAAGCTTGTCCAACGTATGCTCTGGCAGCAGAGGTCTTCTTCTTTCTGAAGGTAGGTGGCTTCCCTTCCCTGTATTTCTTCTTGACAATGACCTCCTTCTTCTTGTACTTGCCTTCTTCTAATTTCTTGCTCTTCCTAGGGCAATCAGCAATGAAATGTCCTAAGTCACCACACTCGAAAGACTTCTTGTCGTTGAGCTGCTTCTTCCCTTTGAATCTATCACCAGAACCAGAGAACTTCTTTCTTCTGTAGAACTTTCTGAAATTGCGAGTGAGCATAGCAAGTTTAGTTTCTTCATCAGTAGACATCTCTTTATCCAAAACTTCTTCATCACTAGAGTCCTTGAGAGTGGCCACTGCCTTGAGAGCTATATCCTTGTTCTTGCCAGAAGTGGTAGCATGCTTCTTAGAGTGATTCAGCTCCATCTCATGAGTAAGCATCCTACCGAGCACATCAGTGGGCTTCATCCTGTCAAAGCCATCCTTCTCCTTCATCATCAGACACAGAGTGTGATAGGGCTTGGGAAGAACAAAGAGAAACTTCTTAATCACATCTTCATCTTTAACTCTGGTTGATCCAAGGGCCTTCAGTTGATTTGTGATCATTGTAAGCCTTGTGAAGATGGACTTGATGTCCTCTCCAGGTTGATAGTGGAAGTTGTCAAGATCATGCTCTAACACATCCTTCTTGGACCTCTTCAAGGTATCACTGCCTTCATGAATGGCCTGAAGAGTGTTCCAGATATCATGGGCTGCATCAAAGGTGCTGACACGGTTGAAATCATGTTCCTGCAGCCCCATGTAGATAGCATTGGCAGCCCTAGCATTATTCTTGATGTTGATCTTGTCTTGATCAGTAGGGTTGCTCTCATCATCTACATGGAGACCTGTAATGACAATTTTCTAGACATCTGGGTCCATTGCAGTAAGATGCATTTGCATCTTCCACTTCCAAAAAGCATAGTTAGTGCCATCAAATATGGGAACTCTACCCTCGTAGTTCGACATCCCTTAACTCTGGCTGTTAAGCCAATATGAGCAACCTCGCTTTGATACCACTTGAAAGGATCTCAGGAGTCGACTAGAGGGGGGTGAATAGGTCGGCTCTATAAAACTTAGAACCTAATGGGCTTTACTTAAATTAAATAGGTCAGTCCTAGCAAGATACAGGCAACAGGCTCATGCAGCTGACACTCAAGTAGATAACTCAGATAACAGGCAAGTAAAGCAGAGATTAGTGAGTGTCAACTGAGTCTCAGGTGAGTGGCTCCGTTGTGTGTATCAGATAGGCAGATCAGTAAAGGAGACAATTTTGCTAAGTGTGTCAACTGAGTCTCAGGTGGGAAACTCAGTTGAGTGCAGCAGAGAGTGTTCTATATATATCAGCACAAGTAAAAGCAAACCATGCAAACAAATAAGTAGACACAGAGGTTTGTTTTACCGAAGTTCCCACTCTTCGCAAAGTGGTATGTCTCCGTTGAGGAAGCTGCTTTCACAGCCGGCACTGAAACGTGCTCTTTCCTCGTTCACTTATCTTGTGTGGAATCCTTTTGATCTCACCGCAACAAGACAGGCAGACCCAAATCGCCTTCACAAACGCTTGGAGGCAGCCACACAAGACTTGGCTTGCTCACCAATGACTCCAACTTCCCGGTCTTGGAGCAGACAAACTCCAAGAGCTCTCTCAGTCTCTTGGAGGAACCAGTACCATGAACACTCAGTTCCGAAGCACTCCAGATGCAAAGCAACTCTCTCTCTCACGGTGGATGCACACAGGCAACGCTCTCTTGGAGACTAAGAGCTCTCTCTTGCAACGGCAGGGTGCTTTCTATAGTAGACGTAAAGGTTGAGGTCGAAACCTCCCCAGGTTCCCTATTTATAGAGTCCCTGGCAGCTAGCCGTTACCCTCATGCCACGTCAGACAAAGAGCCACCAGACAAACCTATCTGAGACTCAGCTAACATACACTTGGTAACCTACTAGCCACAGCTGAGCTACCCACCTGAGTCTCAGATGCCAAACTCAGGTGGACTCGGTTGCCTCAGGCAGCACCTGAGCACAACACAGGCCGGCTCACTACAAGCCTAAAACTGATTCAGGAGGACAATGGACTCACCACTGCCACTGACCAGCTCGCTCAGAATCTTGGCACTGGTTCCAAGCTAACAACTAAAAATGACAGCCCTTGAAGACACACAGCGAACTCCTTGACGCAGATCCACTAGCTTCCTAGCTCCTCCAGGTCTTATCCAGCTCGCAGTCACGGTCCTTGAACTCCATCAAGCCACCATCACCTCGCTTGCCCTCGAGCACAGCCTTGGCTTCCTCGCAACTGAGTCTCAGGAGACTAACTCAGCTAGCCCTTCTGACCTTCATGGTTCCTTGCTCTTTTTAGGCCTCATCATCAGTCAGTTGTTGTCTTGATCGATCACCTGTTCATCTAAACTCCTGTTCACACTCGTTGTAAACGTTAGATACAGGTGAGGGTTGCCATTAACCATCAAAACCAAACCTTGGGGCTAGATGATCATCCTCCCACTCTCCTTGGGACTGGATGCACTTTCAGTGGTGCTTAACTATTTTATGAATATATTCAGATCCAGCCAACCTTCTATTCCTGAAGATTTCCTGGAAGAGATACAACCAAGAGTTACGTCGGAAATGAATGAAATGTTGATGAAACCTTTCCTGGCAATAGAAGTGAAGAATGCGGTTGATTCAATAGGAGATTTGAAGGCACCAGATCCGGATGGGATATATGCCAGCGGTTTTCTATAAGCAATTTTGGCATCTCATTGGGGAAAAGGTAATATCTGAAGTTCTAGCAATTTTGAATGGAGATGTAATGCCTGAAGAATGGAATAAAATGATAGTGGCCCTGATTCCAAAGGTTAAACAACCTGAAAAGGTGAAAGACTTAGGCCCATAAGTTTATGTAATGTGGCATATAAAATCATTTCGAAAATTCTGGCAAAAAGGCTGAGAGTTATCTTACCCGATTTAATCTCTCCCTCACAGAGTGCCTACATACCAGGAAGATTAATTACAGACAATGTGCTGCTGGCTTATGAAGCTATTCATTATTTGAAGAATAAGAGGTGAGGGAAAGATGGATATGCAGCAATCAAGTTAGATATGAGTAAAGCATATGACAGGGTGGAATGGGTGTTCTTAAGAAGAATGATGGGTAAGATGGGTTTCTGCAGCAGCTTTATTGATTTAATTATGAAATGTGTGGAATTTGTTAGATACTGTTTTAAAGTGAATGGAGCATTATCAAGAGAAATTGTGCCACAAAGAGGGCTAAGACAAGGGGATCCCTTGTCTCCTTACCTCTTCATTATTTGTGCTGAAGCTTTCTCGTCTCTGTTATATAAAGCAAAAGCAGAGGGTACTATGAAAGGAATTAAAATTTGTCAGAAGGCACCAAGTATCTCACATCTTTTCCTTGTGGATGACTCCCTTGTCTTATGCAAAGCAAAAAGGGATGATGTTAGGAAGTTGAAGGAGATTTTGGAGCTGTATGAGAAGCTGTCAGGACAAACTATTAACAGAGAGAAGACCGCCATCCTTTTCAGCGAAAATACTCCTGTAACCTGCAGAAAGGAAGTGCTAGAAATCCTGGGTACAAATGGTGAAACAACAAATGAGCAGTATCTAGGACTCCCGGTGCATATTGGTAAATCAAAAGTGCAAGTGTTCAATTTCCTGAAGGAAAGAATTTGGAAAAGAATGCAAGGTTGGAAGGAGAAAATGCTTTCTAGGGCTGGTAAAGAAATCCTTATAAAAGCAGTAGCCCATGCAATCCCAACTACACAATGAGCTGTTTTGAAATCACAAGGACAATTAGTGAGCAGATAACAACTCTAGTGGGGAGATAGTGGTGGAGTAATCAGGAAAAGGAAAAGAAGATCCATTGGATTAGTTGGGGAAAAATTACAAGATCCAAAATAGATGGGGGTCTGGGCTTTAGAAACGTCTACGCTTTCAATATAGCCATGTTGGCCAGGCAAGGATGGAGACTTCTAAATAATCCAGATTCTTTGTGTGCTTAGATTTTGAAAGCTAAATACTTTCTAGATGGGAATTTGTTGGAGGCAAAAGCATCGCAGGGGATGTCATATCCTGCGATGTCATATACCTGGAGAAGCCTGCTGAAAGGGATACAACTGCTAAAAAAAGGTTTAATTTGGAGAATAGGGAATGGTGAGAGTGTGAGTATATGGGATGATCCCTGGATTCCCAGGAACTATACTAGACGACCCTGCATGCCAAAAGTTTATAACAATGTGAATAGAGTTTCAGAATTAATAGATGCTCATACAGGTGCATGGAACAAGGAACGAGTGAAACAAATCTTCTGGGAGGAAGATTTTAAAGCCATTCTGAATATCCTAAGGGTCTTGTTTAGTGAAAACGGCCTACCATGTCTATATGGAGGAAGAAATGAGAAATAGTCAGAGAGGTATGGCTAGCTCTTCCTCGCAAGATGAACACAAAGTAAATTGGAGGAATCTTTGGAGGCTGGGATGCCCAAACCACCTAAAGCACTTCATGTGGAGAGTGGCTCACAATTCCCTTGCAATATGTATGAACCTGAGGAAAAGAGGAATTGAACTGGAGGAAAGATGCCCAATCTGCAGTCGGCAAGCAGAGGATGGTGGCCACTTATTTTTGAAATGTAAAAGGGTGGTAACTATCTGGAGACTGATGAACATGGAAGAAATAAGGATGAGGTTGGTGGAAAAACAATCGGCCGCTGAATTTATGAATGAAATCCTAAGATGAAAGGAAGATCATGGTGATTGTACTGCTTTGGCAATGGTGGGCTGAAAGAAACAAAATCAGGGAGGAAGGTAAACATAGAACAAATGAAGCTTTATGTCATTTAATCACTAAACAAGCTAATGATTACTGTCAAGCTTTTATGAAGGAAAAAGAAAGGACAGTGGCAGGGTAATGTAGATGGCTCCCTCCTAATACAAATGAGATGAAAATTAATATTGATGGGGCCTTCTTTTCTGAATCAAAATCAGGAGGCCGGGGCCTTCTTTTCTGAATCAAAATCAGGGGAGAAGTTTTGGCATGTGGAGCAGGGAAATTGGACAACATTATCAACCCGTTTAATGCTGAAATCCTTGCAGCCATCCATGGTGCTCAGCTTGCAGCCTTCAATGGGATCAAACCTATTTGCTTTGAAACTGATTCTTTGCTACTAAATCAAGGAGTTCAGAATCTGGAGACTGATCGATCCTCTGTCTGTGTTGTCATGGCGGAACTAAAAGCATATCTGAGACAAAACTTTGAATTCTTCAGCTTTAGTTACACTAATAGAATTTGTAATAAAGTAGCTCATATCCTAGCCAAATATGGCTGTTCTTTAAATCTGTATGAAAACCTGTAGACAAATCATGTACCTCACTTTATTGTGGAAACTGTGGCGAGCGACATGGCTTTGCCCTTTATGTAATGCAATATAATTTGCATTTGTTATTTAAAAAAGATAAACATGCTTGGTATTCAGGTGATATTCGCTGCTAAAGAAGTCCTGGTAATGATATTCGCTGCTAAAGAAGTCCTGGTAATGTCTTTTTATCAACTTCGCTGATAGGCTATATTAATGGTCTGTCGTCACTATAAGCACATTCCTGTGTTCCATTCCCAGTAGTTTATAATAGATGCGGTTTCAGTATCTAGGAGTTGGGCGATTGCAATCGCACTCAAAGGGAAATTACAAGAATCTTATACTATTCCAATAGAGATTTTGTTACTAGAAAATGCCTAATTACTCTACTCCCAAAGAAAGTGGATGCCCGCACGATTCGACAATATAGGCCTATTTGCCTTCTAAATGTCAGCTTTGAAACTTTTACCAAAGTTGGCACTAACCGCTTCTCCCTAATTGCTGAAAAACTTATTCGTCCAACTCAGATAGCCTTTATGTCTAGTAGGGATATCATGGAGAGTGTCGTGGTGTTGCATGATACCATTCATGAAATGCACACCAGGAAACTAGATGGAGTTATTTTTAAAATAGACTTCGAGAGAGTGTACGATAAAGTGAATTGACTCTTCCTCGAGCAAACTCTTCACATGAAAGGTTTTTCATCAAAATGGCGGGCTTGAGTCCAAAGCTTCACAAAAGGAGAGAGTGTGGCGATAAAGGTAAATGATGACATTGGCAAATACTTTCAAACATATAAGGGGCTTAGACAAGGTGATCCTATGTCTCCTATTCTTTTCAATATTGTGGTCGACATGCTAACAATAATTATTGAGCGTGCTAAGGTTGATGGACAAGTTAGTGGTGTTGTCCCCCATTTAGTGTATGACAGGCTATCCATCTTGCAATATGCCGATGATACCATCCTTTTTATGGATCGTGACTTACAAAAAGCTAGTAATATGAAGTTCTTGCTCAGTGTCTTCGAACAACTATCTAGTTTGAAGATAAATTTGCATAAGAGCGATGTATACTGTTTTGGTAGGGCCAAGGAATATGAAACTCAGTACTCTCAACTTTTTGGTTGTGAGCTGGGTTCATTCCTGTTCTGTTACCTTGGTATCCCTATTCACTATAGGAAACTACTGAACAAATATTGGAAATGAGTCGAGGATCGCTTTGAAAAATGGTTCAGTAGCTGGAAGGGTCGTCACCTTTCAAACGGGGGATGCCTTGTCCTTATCAATTCAGTGCTGAGTAGGCTTCAACATTCCTACCAACTTGGCTTGCCAAGGCCTTATAAACAAGTCTTGCAAACGTTGCTCCCGCATTCTTGAGGCCAAATTTCATGTGAACATAACAAAATGTACCACACGACATAATGGAATTTATTTTCTCCTTGTCTTCCTTAGCCATCCACGCCTGATGATACGTAGAGTATTTGTTCAGAAAACTCATTAGCTCACATCTGGAAGTGGTATCAAGTAGCTAGTCAATACGAGGTAACGAGAAGTCATCTTTTGTAAGGGTGGAAACTGGCAACGGATAATCCGCATTATCTGATATTCGTATTCGAGAAAATACTAAAATGGCAAGCAATATCCGTACCTGAATTAAAAACGGATGCGGATACGGATATTATCCGGATTTATTTCCCGGATACGGATGGGGATATGGTACTGGATTATAAAACAAATACGGATACGGATACGGATATATCTGTATCCGAATAAAGTTATATTAGTCCATTTCAACAGCTCTCTCTAAGTCTCTAACTCCTTAGCCCAATTATATAGCCCATTAAGCTCAATAGGCATAGCAAAACTCTATTTCTCTATGTGAGACATATTTTTATCATCACTTATCCATGTAGAACATACTACTATCGTATGTCATAGATTTATATATGTCATTAACTCATCATCATGTTCATGTACTTATCTAGTTATGTGGTTTACCATAGTCTATCATTAAAGCTGTAGGATATTTGTATCCGACCAAATTTAGTATATATCCAATTCGTATTCGTATTCAAGTAACATCCGATCCGTATTTGTATTTGACAACATCCATATTCATATCTATAATCGCATTGAAAATATGGAAACAGAAGTGGGAAAGGCACTATCCGATCCATATTCGATCTGTTTCTACCCTTAGTCTTTTGGACACGCTCTCTAATCCACACACATGCGCCATACCCATTGGGTTTCTTCACCAGAACGGGTTTGCAAGCCACTTTTTGGTGCATGACTTCTCATATGACTCCTACCTTGAGCAACTTGTCAACTTTTTCATGGGTGGCTACTTGACGTTCTGTTGACATCTTACACATTTGTTGCTTGATTGGTTTTGCATCTAGATGGACGGACAACTGATGCTCAATTATATCACGACGCATGCCCAAGAGATCTTCATGTTCCCAGGAAAAGATATCCCTGTTCGCACGTGTACAACAACTCTTCCTCATGTCTTGTTTGGCGCGTTGTCAGAAACAGGCACTACTCATGACTCGCTGTTAGGTTTTGCCTTTGGAATCCACCATCCAGAAGCCATTGTCATTGCAGACTCATTTGTTAGGGGGATGCCGCTTAGGCTGTGCACACTCTTGATGTTTGCTATGGTGAGTTGCTCTTGTACATTTTGCGCCATATTTAACAATTGTCCTTGCTCAATGTTGCTCATATTATCATCGTCATCAAGACTTGTGATGGGTTGATCACTTGATGATTCAACATCTTCGTGCATGTATACATCAATGTTGGCTTATGCTTGCTTTGTTATTGAACAACTTTGTAAGCTTGCTACTTTAGTATTGATTGCTTGGACTTGGTTGTTCTTTACTTGTCTTGATGTTATGCATGTAACGGATGGCCGCCATGGCCTCCTTATTGATCCTTCTCATCACCCCACATGGTAATGACACCTTGAGACGATGGAATCTTCGTGCACATGTATGCGTGGTGTGGAATTGCCCCAAGGGTGTTGAAAGCCACTCTTCCCAAGATGACATTATATTGATATGGCACGTCAACAACATTAAACAAAATGTTCTTAGTTCTCTTTTCCCATCCTTTCCTGAATGTTACGGGAAGCTCGATTCTTCCTAGAGATTGCACTGGCTCTCCACCAAATCCAAGTAACGGCATGCCTGGTGACTGCAGACATATAAGTAGGATGTTCATTTCTTTAAATGCCGCAGCGAACAGGATGTTGGCTAAGCTTCCTATGTCCACAAAGATACGACACAACTCCATGCATGAAATATCTGTCGAGATGACTAAGGCGTCATGATGAGGGAGGATTACTCTTGCAATATCTTCTAGGCCAAATGTCACAAGAGTATTAACTCATGAAGGTAACTCTGTAGGCAGGTAAGCATTGATGTGTTGCACGCTTCTTGCGTATGCTTTGCGCTATTGCTTCGAGGGGAAGGTAAGTGTGCTTCCTCCTGTTATGGCGTGAATGACTTGTTGTCGGCCTTAGACGTCTTGTGCATTTGTAGTGTTCTGTAGTGGAAGCAGTGGAGGCAAGGTAAGCGCCCGTGGCGGTGGAAGTAGGCGGTCATTGCAAACCTAATTCCTTGGGAGCGGCTGTTCACACTGTCTCGTCGCTTGATGGACAAGACTGCACTTGGCTGTGGCATGTGAACAGCTTTGATGTATCTCATGGTAAGGTCGTTGAGGTGCGGTGTGCCGTGCTTGGTTACCTTGTCCCTGTTCACGACCATCACAGCGTGAACAAACAAGATCCTTTGTCCAGAGGTAGTTGTGACGATCATGATCTCCGTGTATGCAGTGACATTCTTCACTATGTTTTGTGCGGGGAACTATCGTCATTCTAACATCCCCTATGTGACTTATGTCTTGATTGCAACGCTTGCATCGGTTACCATTTTCTTGCTCTTCTAGCCTGTTTCTAACACGAGCCTCCTCCTTCCTTTGCACCTCCCCTTCTTTTACCCTGGCATACACATCCATGATGTAATACAACTCCTTGATTGTCTTTGCTAATTTTTTGTCAAGTTTCTCTACCAACTTTTCATTGGTGATAGCATGACGTGTTGCATCACATATGCTTGGTCTATTATGTTTTTGACTTGACACTGAAGCAATGAAAATTGCTATTGAAGTTCCTTTAGAATTTCCCCAGGCCTTTGTTAAATTGCATTTCGATGTGTTGATGTGACCACCCAATTATAGAACCCTTGACAGTGGCTCTTCATATGCTCATGCAATTGTTCCCAAGAGTAGATGGTGCCTGAGGGTAAGTTTAAGTACCAGGATTGTGCTGCTCAAGTAAACACAAGAAGTAGCAACTTTGCCATGATAGCCTCCCCTCGTCCTGCCACCACGACAATTGTTTCATACACACTTGCGAACTCATTGGGATCTTTTGTACCATTGTACTTTGGAAGATCTGTCGGGAGGAATTTGTGCGGGTAAGGCGTCACCATAATCCTTAGACTCAACGGGCTTGAAGAGTTGGTGAGGTCGATGAAATCTTGTTCTTGTGCGTGCATGGAGAGCAAACATAGTCTACTGAGGTTGAGGAGGCGGGGCAGCGACAGGTTGAAATCATATTGAGCTTGTTAGCTTGATCTTGCACCATATACATACAAGGTTGTGTAGCCCAAGCCCGGTTCTATAGGATTTGTTCTCATAAATCTGTTGCTGCTTGTGTTGCTGGATTAGGAGGCAAGTACACTCTATCTCTTGCTTCCGCCAAGTCTTGGTGTAAATCTTGAGCTTATGGGATGTCACACTGAATGCTCTCCCAGGCCGCGGCATGCAACTCAGCTTATTGACTTGAAGGAGGTTTTCAGCTGCCATTTCTGGGGTTAATCTTCCACTTGTGGCTTGGTGAAGCTTATCTCCTTTGGGGCCGGTGCACCGCCTCTTTATAGGCACTGTGTATGTCTCCCCCCGCTGCATGATGCTTCTGGGAGGATGATCATCCAAGATAATTTCACAATACATTAATCTTTTTACAATTGTTTTATTTCCTTTTTGTCTTGTTTTACATGGGGTTCTAGGTGCTTTGGATCTCCCATAAACATGTCACAATCATTGGCACCAAGTTTGGGTCGAAATGGAGAAGAAACGATTGTTGAATTTTAGTTTTCAGAAGATTCCTTTCTCAATATGATTTCAAATGAAGAAGCTTATGACATGATAGTTGTTCATCTTGTCGAGCCAAACAAATTTACTTTTTGATTAATCTCAGTCCGAAGTTGTATGAAAAAGTTATAGCCAAAATATGAATTATACGCTCAAGGAAAAAGATAGGATTACATTGTACCATGTACGGGAGCAGCGCAATGGAGGCCACGAAAATGACCGTAAGTTTTGTGTTTCAACTCTGATTTGGGTGCAGTTAGTTTCCTTGAAATCCCTAGAAGATAAGAAAGATTATTGGAGCATATAATCTACCAATTAATTACCTCATAATGGTGGAATAGGTTGAGGGAGATTTGGAAGGTCAAGACAGCTCTATATATTCATTGCCAAGGGATCAAATCTACAACAATCAGCAAGCCACGGAATTAACACCTCCATTCCTGCCACCACACCACTCAAAACCCATCTACAATCCACAAGGGGTGATCCATGGAAGAATAAGGAGATGACGACACCTCCACTCACGGCGCGGCCACGGGCCGGCACCGGTGCGCACCATCTCCACCACGCCATTGCCATCTCCATGTTCTTCTTACTTCCTCCCTTTGTAATCTCCTTGTGTACTTGTGTCATGAACCTTTTTATTTTATTGGGCACTTCGTTTGAGTATCTCATTGTTTCTAGCCGTTGGTGAACTAACATGTAATTAGTTTGCATATTTTTATCGATTTGGCATAGATCAATCCTTATTGCCGATAATGGTTGCAAACGTTTATTGGGTTACACCACTTGGGATTTGTATGGAGAAGATGCAGTGGATTATAGGTTCAACGGTGACAGAAGCGATCTCGAAGTCCTTAATCATTTATTCTGGGGAGTTGGAAAGACCCACTTCCTTTAAGTCGTAAATACGGGAAATCTTAAATATTCTTGTACGCTAATTGGACATTGGGCCGGGTAGTAGTTGCAAAGGATATGTTTATGATGTTTCGAGGTATATCGATTTGTGGCTTCGCCCTCATGCTTTCATATATAGTGAGCTTTTACATTGTTATCTAACATCGCGAAGAAACCATTAATTACTTATAGTCTAGTTTAGTTTGTGTTTTTTACTTTATATTCCTATTGTCCGTAGTTTTAGTTTCGTTGTTCCTTTTTATA